>JAMXBD010001513.1:0-354717 GCA_024138025.1 Combretum micranthum
AACCCCCTGAGCGTCCGAGTGTTACTCAGGTCCCCTCGCGATCCCTGTTGTTCGGAGTTTGAATACTCCCGTGTTGATTGATTATTAAAGATTAAAGAATAATTGAATGGATGTTGCATATTGCATTTAGACTAAGCTTGTGTGCTTCATCTCGCTTTTGTATTCGTTGCTGTGTACTGGGCCTCTGGCTCATTCTTTTAACAATTTCAGGTGATGACCTGGACGAGTCCTATGCGAGCATGGGTTATGGCTCCGATTTTGAGGACTTCTTGGAGGAATATGAGGACTAGAGTTTGACCAGGACTGGACGGAACCATTCTTTTTGTAATAGACTAGATAGTTAGTTAGAATGGATATTGTAAAGCTTTGTTAAGCTTTATATTTTGTTATTTTGTTTAAGGCTTGTAAGAAGCCTGGGATGTAATATATGTATGTATATATATCTAGTTTGATCTGCCTTTGTTTGAAGTTATGTATATATATGTTAATATGTTTAGAAAAAACTACTAAGTAATTATTTCTCAAATGATTTATTCCTTAAGATTAGGTGAACAATTCATCAAAAACATCCTTTTAAGACAACCTTGCATATAATCTGCAGATTATATGCGATTGGGGAACTGCTATTGCTTATTTCAACTAGGGGTAATAGCGGGTCCTTACATAGATGGCATAATCTTGTTTTCCTTATAACAATGATTACTTAGCCATTTGCTATGAACTTCACCCTTTGATGCGGGCTTGATGGGATCGCACCAATAGCATGGACCATGGTCTTCCCAACAGTGTGATTGATGATCGCAAAATGTAATACCTAAAAAGGTATGATGAAATCTTGTGGGCTGATTGTGACTCATAAATCGATTTCTTCCACAATTCTCTTTTGGATCCATCAAATGCCCGAACAATAGTGGAGTTAGGCTTGATGTTGGATGGTTCAACCTCGAGTAGATTTAAAGTGGCCAAAGGGCATACATTAAGGGATGACCCGTTATCAATCAAGACTCATGAGATGATCTTATCATTGCTCTTAACTATTATGAATAGGCTTTGTTGTGTTGCCCTCTTTCCTCTTCTAATTCTTTGGATGAAAACGTAATTTGATCCATTGCAAAGACTGAATTTACTATGTTCTCGAGGGTATTTTTTGAAACACCTTCAAGAACTTTTACTTCTTGGAGGACTTTGAAAACAGCTTCATGGTAGACATAGGTGCTTATCAACAAACTCATAAGTGATATTTAGGCAGGTGTCTTAACCAACTATTCTACTACTTTAAACTCACTTGCCTTCATTAATTTTACAAGTGTCGATTTTTCATCTTCCTTCTTTTCCTCTTCCTTTTCTTAATATAATGGTTTCCCAGTTGCATTTTTTTCACTTGAGTAATAACTCTTCCTGGTCAAGTAAGTCTACCAACCATTGCTATGGAAGCATGATTGAAAGCTCGGTAATCGAATGGAGTAGCTTTGTAATAAGTTGAGGCAATTAGCACATGAAATGCATAACTTTTTCACCTTAGTGAAACAGTCTCTTCTCCTGTATTCTTGAAATATTCGATTTTTATTGATTTATGATATCAACAAACATTTCCTCTTTGCGTGCTCCATGAGTAGCCTTATCTTCTTCTTTAAATTCCAGTCTTCATCTAAATGCTGGTGCATCGGTATAGATTCCTGGTTCAATCTAATAGTCAACTAGATACTGGTATTTTTTTTGTTTCTCCTAAAGTTCCCACAGCTAGATCTCTAGCTTGGTATCTTTCACATAATTCTGCTTGAGTGCTTTGCTTACACGGTTTTGGGATTAACATCCCCATAATGTCTTCCTTCCTGAGATTCCATCTCACAATAGTCACTAGATGACTAGTTTGGTCTTAGTGCGATCTCTCAAATTGAAATTAACTAAATGTCCCATCTTCTGGAGGTTTCAAGCTACTTATTCTATTGTGATGGGTAATTCATCCAAATCTATCTCAGGCTTTGGACTTTCAGTGATGATCATATTGAAGACAGGACCATGATTTGGTAAAGGATTAGTTGAAACATCTAGCTGGATGAGTTTCACATCAATAAGATTCGGATATTATTCCTGAGCCTCTAACAACTATCCATGGAGTGTCCCACTTGTTCGAGATGGCATTCACATTTTAAATTAGGATTATAATTTGTAGGTTTATGATCTTCCTTGGGTACCTCAAAATTAATCAAATTATTGGCACACAACTTAGCTAGTACCTGACTAAGTCGGATAGGAATTCAGGTGAACCTTTGCCTTCTATTGAAACTTGGTTCTTGATTTGGATGTGCACTTACAAGTTTGGACTTGGGTTAGTCACCAAAGCGAACGGTTGAGATGGTTTGGCATAATTGGAAGTGTTGACCGTACTATAGTTGCATCCTTTCCTTTATATGGAGCAACTTTTGGTATTGGGCATTTTCTTTCAAACTATAATTTTCCAGCTAAGATGTCATTCTTGATTCTACATCAAACTACAACTACTTCAAAAAAGTTAGCCGATGTAGGTCCTACGAGGTGTGAGAAGAATGACTCATCTAGAGTGTTGATGAAGGTGAAGGTCAGGTCTTCTTCTAGCAATGGGGTGGTGATTTTGCCAGCTAAAGCACTTTGACATTGGGCATATTCCTTGAATGATTCATCTTTTCTCTTTTTCATATTGCTTAGGTCCCACACCCAAGGAGCCATTTCGATGTTGAATTTATATTGATTGAAGAATGCTCTTACTAACTTATCCCATGCGTTTACTTCATAAGGATCAAGTTGAGCATACCAGGTTAGTGCTGGCCCTATGAGGCTATGCTAGAAAGTTTGCACCATTAGTTTATCAAATTTGGCATACTGCCCCATTCTTTGAACTTGCAGCCTTGTGTGCATGTTTGGTAAATCGTCTCATCATATTTCTCAAACTTGGGTACCTTAAACTTCTCTGAATATTCACCTTCTTCATATTGCAATAAATTTAATACTGCAGACCAATCAAATCCATCAAATACTCTCATCTTTTCAAAAACTTTCCTTCCATTTCCTTAGCTTGAGCTTCAAGTTCTTTCTTGATTTTAGTAGCATTGAACTCAGGTTGGTACTCATTGTTTTCGAGGGGTTGGCCATCAGTTCCCTTTTGTGTTCCTGAAAAGCTTTCTTATAGGGGTCAGGGAGCCTTAAGCTAACCATTGCTTTGAGTTAGTGCTTGTATTTGTTCGGTAATTTTGAGCAATGTTTGTTCCACCGAATTGAGCCTTTGTTCGGTTGATTGATCGATTTGAGCCTTTGTTCGGTTGATTAATCAGTGGTGTTGTTGCTAAAGTTAGCCATTCTTGCACGCGATCTAGTGTTAATGGGACTTCTCAGCTATTTAGGCACTATCTTTCAAGACCCGGTGAAACTTAAATTCCATTAGCCATGCTTTGAAAACCTTTTTTTTTCCTTTGCTTAGTAGGAGATAAATAAAACAAACAATATGCGTAAAAATAAACATCTAATGATGTAGCACATGCGTGCAGGAAGGGATAACAACTAAGAATTTGTGGTAAATCTTGAACCATTTATTGGAGTTGTACTTTGAAGGACAAAATAGTACATCATTATTACATTCATCACTTCTCTCTCTCTCTCTCTCTCTCTCTCTCTCTCTATAAAGAAATATTACATAATGATCCTTAAACTAGCCTTCTAACTTTATTTAGACGGATGACTTGCTCCTCCAACATACGGATTTTTCTATTAGGGTCTCTTAGTTCTGCCTCTAAAGCCACTATCTTGCTACCAACTTGCTGTAGTTTATAGGTCATACTTTGTTCTTTACCTCAAAAGTCTTGGTAACACACTTCCACACAGGCTGATGGTTTCCATGTAGGCAACAATCTCTAAACTTAGCTTAGGTGGTGTTAGTTCAAGGATATTGGAAGCCTCATAATGGATGTCCTTGATCCTTTTCATTTGACTGTAACATACACTAAGTGGCCTTGTACCTCTTAGTCTCTTTATTTTCAAGATCTATTTCAAAGACAGGTTTGATTTCCCTGCTATACCATAGAGTTTTGACTTGTATGACCCTAGCCTTTAGTGCTGTGAAGGTCTTGGTTGGATCCAAGTAGTTAACCGTAGTTCATTTTGGATTAGGCTTGATGGTGATATCTTGTAGCATATCGTGTTGTCTTATCACACCAGAGGGGTAGTAGCATATACAGCCGAATATGCCAATCAAAGGCATTGCTAAGTATTCTTTGCAACCTAATCTAGCAGCCAAACATTTGAACTAGCGGGCTTACCATAGATAATCTTCATGCATCATGTCTTCTAAGAGGGCGATTAGGTTCCAAAGGGGGTCATCATCTTCTATGTGGACCCATTTGGTGAAAGATTAAATGAGATCATAGTTGATGCTGACAAGGGCCCCATTAGCCAAGTTATGCCCATAATGTCTTGTGTGGCTAGCGAACCAAACTAACAATAGATGCATGCTGGCTTTGAAACTGCCCCAGCCCCTAGATTTAATATGGTTTAAGCTTCTAATCTATTCAGCAAGCAGGGTGGGGATGTATGATTTGCTGGCTAAATATTGGGCCACTAATTCCACCACTTGGTAGTGAATAAATAGATCTCCATGCAGGAACAAGATGGTGGCAAAAGTAGCAACTATGAAGGCATTGATCCTGTTGTCCTTCCAAATGTCAAACGACACACAAAAGATGTCCCTTTTCTTTTTAAAGTTTTTGAGAGTCTCAAACCAATCCATCAAGGTGGATAGCCTGATGTAGTGCTCATTGCAAGTCTTCATGGACATAGTTATTAGGCTTCTCTTTACTCCTAAAAATTCTGAGATGATGTGGGCTGGGCTTGACTAATGTTCAGGACATAGATTCCTTCCGAGGTAGGTGGGGTTTGTACAATCTAGCATATTCTTCTATAGTTAAGCTGAGGACATGGTGGCCCAAACAAAGCGCTGTTTCTTTTGGCTCCCATAAGTAGGTTAGACCCCGAAACATGGTGAAAGAGACATGGACCATTGGAGGTGAAGGATTGGACCCAATTAATTTTTATGAATGATTGTTGGACAATATTGAAACTGACCATCCATCGATCCAACAGGGGCATAGGATCCTTAAAGGCATCAACATAGTATTCCTTGATGAGGCAAGACTAAAAGCTTATACTAGCACTTGAGCTTGATGTCAACATTTCCTCGAGCATATTGACTTTAGATTACATGGGGAAATAATCTAAGTCCTATATATAAAATATTTAGATAAAATGAACTTATGTTATCGTTTATAGGGAAATCAACCCCTTTTTCTTTTTGAAAAATCATAATTCCTTTTTATTGTTCATTCACCATGAGATTATAGCCATCATCGTGACAATGAATGCAATATTTGGTAGTATCTAAAAGGCTCCCTGATTTAGTAGACCACGGATCAACACTAAATCAAAGCATGAGGTTATTTCATGAACCAGAGATAGAAAAGCCACAGCCCTTAAATCCTACTAGCGGCCTCCCTACTTAGGATCCTAAGATGGTTTAGCTCTATCGTATCTAGCACACATTATACTTTATATACAAAAGCAAAAGATCCATTAACCCAACAAAGGCAATCGCAATACCTGACGGAAGTGTTAGTATCAAAATACATATTTAAAGTTAAAGAAGAGAGCCAAAATATTTACAAATGTGAAGGTACTAAAATGTTGTATTTTAATTTAAAATTCTAAGATAGCTAGCTCACTAGAAGAATACCCAGTGGAGTCACCATCGTATCAAACCTGAGCTTTTGAACATATTGCTTTTGGTTTGATTACTATTAGATCGATCACCTTTCTAATAGAAATCCTCCACTTGATCCGAATGAACCAGAGTTGTAGAAATTAGAGTCAGCTACCAGCATATGTTAAAATCTATTTAAAAAAAAAAAACATTTTAAGAAAACCAGAGGTAACCTAATGCAGGAGCTAACCTATTAAACCTAACAGTGCTACTCTTAGAATTTCGATTTGAATTACATCCTCTTAATGCCTTTTTTAAAAAAAATTAACATGTGACTAATATTGACAATTCCTAAAAGGAGTACTAACATATATAAAAGTACTTGATAGACATAAAATATTAGAACCATTTCAATATACATATATAGAAATTGTTTAATTTTATTTATACAAGAATTAAAAAAAAAGTGAAAGAAAATTTAAATATATGGATTTTAGATTTTTTTTTAATTTTTTTACAAAGGAGGTTTGATAAGGTATTTATTTATGTTTGGGGTTGCCTGTAGTGTCTACTTAACCTGCTAATTGAGGATCAACCTTTACATAGTTTTGTTAATTTACTTTACACTTTATCTTTGTTGATATTTTTTAGGAATTTTTTTTTTGAGCTTAATTCAATTTTCTTATTATTTCAATAGTTTGGAAATAGAAGTTTTAGAAAAAGAAGTTCTACATGAAAAAATATAATAGAAAATGTAAATCTTGTCAAATTAAATTATATAATAATCTTTTAAAAATTTCTAGAATTATATATATTTATATATTTTCCATATATATACATATATAAAGAATCAAATATAAACATAGATATATTTTTTATTTTCATTTTCATTTATTTAAAAAGGGAACAAATAAATAATATATTTATATACAAGAAAAAAGGAAGGGAGTCAGTAGGTTGGCTCTTAAAAAACCCAGCCCATATGCGAATGAGCCCAGGCCTAAGGCTTTGACGTGGACCTGGGTTAAAAAACCCAAGTCGGAGAGAAAACGATTGGCGGTTATAAAATCGTTGGCACTAGTGGCATAAGGGAGGTGTGGGAAGATTTAGACAGCTTACCTAGTGATGTTGGACACTTCAAGGCTTAGAAGTTTTCTTGTGAGAGGTTGTGGTAAGTGTTTCAACAACTGTTACTGGTGGTTTATAACAATAATGGTGGTTTTTGTAGTTGAAGCTTGGATAAAGAGGAAAACTACTAGCTCAAGCTTTTATTACTCCTAGATCTGCAATATAACTCTAGCTTTCTACGATTTAGCCTCTACAAAAAGTAATTAGAGAAAATTCAAAGTTGAAAAACTAGACTTAAGACTTGATTTAGAGTTTTTAAGTGATTCTTAAGGAGATTTGATGCGATGGATGAGGGATTCGACCCTTATTTATACTAGTTTTTGGGATCGAATTGAGCAGGAAATGGCCATTAATGGCAAAGTTGGAGCTCACACAATTTGGGGTTTCTCGAGCTTGATTACTCATGTTTTGCCTTTATCAAGCTTGAATGATGTGTGGTTGGTGGTCTTGGAAAGGCAAAATTCGAATGCATGCAAACCAAGGTTTTAAAAATCTTTAGCTAAAAAGAAAAAAATATCACAACATGTCCATTGGAGCTATTTTTTATTGGCTTTTGTAGTCTCCCATGTTTTCTTCGATTTTCCAGCATCCATTTGGTGGAAAACTAAAAAAAAAACAAAGAAAATGGAGCCAAAAGTGGATTCGATGAGCTAAAGAAGAAGATAATGCGTGTATGGAACATGCAAGTCTTTTACGTACGTACGCGCTGGCGTGTGTATTGCATGCACCTAGGAGAAAAAATTTAGGTCACCTCCTACACGAATCAAACCTCGGTCTCCCTTATGTACATGCGTCTGTTTTCATATAGGCCATTGGCCTATATGTCAATCATGTAGTTACTCAAATAATATTTGAGTGGCTTTAACTAAGGATAAAAACGTCAATGGGCCCTTTTTGCCCAAGGCTTCTTCCAAAATAAAAAAGAAAGAATCACTTAGTGTGACTTGAGCCCATTATTTTATTTTATTAGACCCTATTTTCCATTTATATCTAAATAAAGCCTTGTTTGAATCTACACCTTCACAAAAATCTTACTTCCTATACACATATATTTTAATTTATTTTATTTATTATATATATTATTATTTATATATATACTATATTTTTTATTTTTATTTTATATTTTTTATTACTTAAGTAAAGAAAAGGCAAAAATTAGGTGTCTATGGTTGCCTTTTTGTTTGTGAATCTATTGCTCCTTTTTTCTAAGGCAGCATCTTTTACATTACATAATCTTATATATATATATATATATATATATAATGGTGTCAGAATGGATCATGAAAGCAATAATATGACCATACAACATATTAATGTGGATGATGAATCAGAAATAGGTGAATCTAATGCTAATTAACATACTTTAACGAGAGATCCCTTCAATCTAAAGAACCTCTAAGTAAGAAGACTCGACCAACCTCTTCTAATGTTTGGGCAAAATTTACCTAAATAGGTGTAGGAAAAGATGGTAAAGAATGGACAAAATGTAATGGGTAAGGGAAAGAATATGTTGTTGGTGGACAGTAGTATGGAACATTAACCTTAGTTGGCATCTTCTAAAATGTAATTTAAGTCATTCTCCTAAATATGGTGATGTAGGTGACATGATAATTGATCATCTTGGAAAGTTAAGATTAAGAAAACCAAGGCCAAAAGTTGCTCGTGAGATTATGTCAATGGTATTTATTAAGCACAATCTTCCATTTTCGTTTGTTGTGTATAGGAGGACTACACAATTGATAAGATTATATGCTTCTGATTATATGCCAATTTCTAGAAAAACTGCTACATCATATGTTTATGATTTGTAGTTAGCCCAAAAGGTAAACATGAAACAAATTCTACAGAAAAGTTTGTGGTAGAATTTGTTTGGCATCTGATTTGTGGACTCTTCATCAACTGATGGTTATATATGTTTGACTGGTCATTTTGTGGAAAAAAAATGGAAACATAACAGTAAAATTCTTTCTTTCTTCAAATTTCCTCCTTCTCGCTCAGGTTTTGAGTTATCAAAAAAGGTCTTTGAATTTTTGAAAGAGTAGGGTATAGATAAAAAAAAAAAAAATCTTTCTTACATTAGATAATGCATCTACTAATGATTGTATACAGTTATACTTAAAAGATCAACTCAACTTGCAAAATAGTTTGTTGTGTGCTGGTCAATTCTTTCATATTAGATGTTGTGTACATATTCTTTATTTAATTGTTAAAGATGGTCTGATAGTGGCTAATCAAGCTTTGCATAAGATAAGGGAGAGTGTGAAGTGTGTGAAGGATGAATCATTTTTGGGAGTGTGTTGGTCAAGTTGGTGATATTAACACTGGAGTTGGTTTATGTTTAGACGTATCCACTAAATGGAACTTTACTTACCTAATGCTTGATAGTGCATTAAAGTATAGATATGCTTGTTGTTGCCTTTAATTGAGTGATTCTAATTACAAGTATTGCCCTTCAATGGATGAGTGGGAAAGAGTAGAGAAAATGTGTAAGTTCTTAAGTCCTTTTTATACCATTACAAACTTAATGTCTAGTTCCTCCTATTCAACTTCAAACTTATATTTTTTACAAGTACGAAGAATTGAATGTTTGTTGAATGAGAACTTATAGGGTGGAGATCTTGTCATAAGCAACATGTGTCTTAAGATGAAGCAAAAGTTTGATAAATATTGGAAGAAATACAAAAATATCCTTGCTTTTGGGGTTGTCCTTGGCCCTCAAATGAAGTTTAATTTCTTGAAATTTTGCTTCAATAAGATTGATTTCCTTATTTGTGAAGAGAAATTGACCAACATAAAGAAAAAGTTGTATAAATTTTTAAAGCAAATGACAAGAGTGGAACAACTGATATAGATTCCACAAGCTTCCAAGTTGGATCATCTTCTCGAGTTTAGTAGACGCTTGGAAGTAGATGTAAGGGAATAACAGTAGGGAACCTAGGATTTGGAAATGGTCTAGGCATTGATTTTGCCACTTTAGCTGCAAGTTTCCCTATCACTTTAGTTATTTATTATTTTATAATTGCATATAATTTTAAGTATTTTTTTTTCACTATGATGTAGAAGTATTGTTAGGTTGAAGTGGAAAATACTGGGAAGTCTTCTTTGGATCTATACCTGGATGAGCCGGTGATGGATATAAACTTCTATCAAGAATTAGATGTGTTACAACATTGAAAGCTCAAAGCCAAAGATATCCAAATTCATGTGTTATGGCTATCGATGTGCTTATCATTCCAATTACCACAGTAGCATTTGTCACGCTCCAAGGGATACCCTAAACGTAACAGTCTGCCACACTCAATAGTAAAGCTTAAGTATGATAACCTTAGCTACTCCCAAAACCTTTGATATTAAGTGTAATGCATGCTCTCACAATTTTAGAGGACCATACTTGGAATTATGAAGCTTAAGAAGATATAATAACATATTAAGAAAAGAGGATTCATAATATTCAATTACTTATAACAACGATCTTTACAACTTAGGACATTTCCCTTTATCACTAATCTATTACAAGAATATTTGTACATCATTACTAATACTATACTTCGTCTAAAATTTCCTTTATCCAAAAAGAAATTAACTGACTGCAAGGTCCTCGTGGCCTTAACCATAAATAGGGAAACTACAAAAGATATCTATGGGGGTATAAGCTAACAGGCTTAGTGAGAATTATTTCCATAAATAACTTCTTGTAACAAAATTTCAAACAAGTTATTTAATCAAACAAATGGAATGCAACATAACATGTGGGCAAACAAGACATATAGTTTTTCGGGAACTATATGTTGAATGGTGCTGCCCTCCATTCGGGGTTTGGTGATACATAACCTCAAAACAAGTAGTTTTAGTAAAAAGTTTTATGCTTTTGATCAATATCAAAGCATATGAAGTCTACTTGAATTGAGCCTTGCTTTCGGATCTTCCACCAAGCATTTACTTTTCCATAACGCCAAGCAATCGCTTTTGGATACTGCCAAGTGTTGCTTTCGACATGAGCTTACTATCCTTCTCACCTAAGGATAATAACCCAAATGCAATGTGACTCACTTTGTGGTATGTATGAATCCGTTTATTTATGATATCATAACATTATTATCATCAAGTTCAAGGTGATCAAAACATCACAAAGCAAGTATTATACTAAAACAAACATTTTAAATCAATTCCGGCCTCGATATTCTTAGGATTCTTTCAAATAATTATTTTTCATACATATCCATTTATCTTTTCCTAGCTCTAATGTAACTAAATTACAAGCACAACAAGTATAGCATTTAAAGGAAATAAACTCACGATGCCATGTCGACTATTCTTCTATACGGATGAGTCGTTCATACTCCACTCAATCGAAATAATCTTGGGATATAGGTATCCTTCCTCGGAGTCACCTAGCCAAAGAAAATACCCACAATGAGTATTTCTTGATGATTTTCTTGAATTTTGACAAAACAATGTCAAAAAAGCGCTAAATTCGTATAAAGGAAAGTTCAACTTAAAATGGTCATAACTTGGTCATTTTAACTCGGAATCGCGCATATAATATACGATTTCTACCTACTCGAAAAGATCTACACATTTCTAAAATTATTTTTCACAAACAAGGTCATATAGGCTCTGAAACAGTGGCGACAAAATTCACCACGGATTTTCCAATTCAAAAACAACTTTGGTTCAATCAATCAAAATTTGTTTGATAAATACTTAGTTATCTATATAGTTGAAAAATTCTCTTTTTATGGTTACTTAGCTCATATTTATTCATGCTCAAGTGTTTGTTGTCCATTCATATTGCTCAATAAAATCATGTCGGTTTTGGGGTTTTAGAAAAATATAGCTTACAAGAATTCATTTTTTTGTAAATCTCTTGAAATGAATATTTTGTTTCTTTTTTTTTTTTTGCAAAAATGTTTTATGTTGGCTTATATATATATTCCAAGTGACTTTTTGAAAATAAACTTTCTTCTTTCTAAGCTTTCTATATTAATACTATTTTTCTTATTTATTTTTCCTATACAAATTTCTTTGTTTATTTGTTTGTAAAAATCTTTGTTTGAGAATTCCTCATCCTTTCCTCATATTACGTTTTTCATAGAAATTATCCTTGCATAAAAATTTTTATTTTCTTTATAAAAACAAAGTGGAATTACAAGTGGTTTAAGAAGCTTTTTATAGTAAGAGTAGTTTCTAAAATCTTAGTGGTTTCTTTTTATAACTTAAAGAGATAACTTTATTTTTGTTTAAACCATAGATCTTATACTTTTCATAAACTTATTTTTAAGTGTCAAAAGCTCCTTTTTGTCAATTATTTTTAGAACTTGAAACTTTGGACAACAATTTAAATGAACATGAATTATGAGAAAATAATAGCAAGCAAAGTAACATAAATAATAAAGTCAAGTATTGAGAGTTTTAGCTTTTCAAGGCTCCCAGGACTAAGAAGTAGACTAGTCCCAAAATAAAAAAAAATGAAAGAAAGAAAAATTTTTTTAACTTGATGAGGCAAGTCTAAATTAGAGACTAGTCTTAAAATAACAAGGAATAAATAAATAAATCGCGATGGAATAATTAAACAAATTGCATTGTATAAATAAATAAATTGCAAATGACTTATATGCCTAAAGAATATGTATATATAGATAATAATACTTAATATAGTAACAATAATATGAACAAAAGTAATAACATAAACATAAATAAATAAATTTCATGAATAAGAACAATACATGAACATAATGTAGTTTCCATAACATTTAGCCTTTGGAAACTCACACTATGGTCATGTAAAGTTACATGACATGAGAAGAAGAAAATAATAGGAGATGGTTACCTAAAGAAGACTTTGATAGTTGTTATGTGGTTATGGGTTTTTGTTGTAGGTAGAAATGGTTTTGGAATAAATTTGAGAGAGTTTTGGGAGGATAGTTGGAGAGAGTTTTGAGAAGAGATTTTGAGAGAGTTTTAGTAAGAAATTTGTGGGTAGTAATTGTGTGAAAGAAGTGAAAGAGGAGGGGGTATCTATAGGAAAAAATGAGAGTGATTTTTTATAATTAAAATAAAAGAAAAATAAAACAAATTGACGATGTATAAGGGGGAGGGGCGCCAGCCATAGTGAGGAGAGAGGGGGAGTGTTTTTTTTTTGTATTTTGTGGATTAAATGAAGTAATAAATAAAGTATGTGATAAAGTTATGAAAGGTAAAAAGTAAAGGTTATAGGTTATGGTGTATGTAAGGTAGTAAGTGTAAGAAAAAGTAGAGATAAAAGAATAGTGTAGAATAGTAATGAATAGTGTAATATAAAGTAGATATGACTAATAAAGTACTGGTAGTAAGAAAATACGCGTATAAATGCGATATATTATTTTTACCTACCGAAAAACTACAAAATTGATATTTTTGAAAACCTTATATTTTTACGAGTTTAACGGTATATTCGGAATATTTTTACTATTCCAAGCTCCGGGACACGATTTTCAAGAACCGTGTCCGATCGGGTTCGAGACGTTGCGGTTTTACTAATCTGATCTTTTTATGCTACCTTAGATAATTACATTCTAACTTCTACTTATCCTTACCGAGTTTCTTATTCGAGAGTGCCAGACTTAAGCTATACGCCTAATTAGGGTTTTGTTGACTATCAGAGTTTTGGTTGACTTCCGGTTTAGGGTTTCTAGGCTAAACCGATTCTAAAAATTTGGGGGTTTACAGCATCTAAGACATTTTTGGCATTAGTGCTCGTGTTCTCACTAAGTACCATGGTTCTCTTCTTCCTTCAAATGTGGATGCTTTAATATGTACTCAGAACTAGTTAAAAGGATATTTTGATGAAGGTAGTTTATTTTACTCCTTTTGGTAAAACTTTTCTTTCAATGTGATTCTAAGCTTAGAACATTTGTAACTAATTATTCAAGTTATTTGTGATTGTAGATGTCAAAAGGGACTCAAATTTGATTGTTCATGAGTATAGTTGATGGGAATTTTTTCAACTATGATTTTTTATGGACAACATGTTTTAGAATTTAAAAATTTTTTCGAGTTGTAATTTGGAAATATTTCACTGCATTATGGTTTATGTGGGTTTTATCAAATTATAAGTAGCTGGTGAGCTTTGAATGGTGGTGCTTCTACTTTGAATTTGTTGATGGGAAGAAACTTCTTCATAGCATTAATGTTTTCAACTTCTAATTGTTTGGCATGGAAATAAAAGAGCTTTTTATGGTATCAAAACAAATTTGATATTATTATAGGTTGATAGCTCTTGCACAAAGTGGTATGGAGAACATTTTTTTCCCTAAATGTTAAAAATATCCTTAATCTTTTGTTAAGAGTTGTTAACTTGTTAATGCTCTAATTATATATTTATTTTTTATAGATGATAATCATCTATAAATATATTCTACATTTAAATGATAAAAATTAAAATTAAAATTTAAAATTGAATTTGAATTTCTTATAAATTTAAAAAAAAAAATTAGCAGGTTTGTGGGCTAGATCGTTTAATCTACCAACCCGTGTAGGGCGGATTGGCAAAAAATTTTAGCCTAAATAACTCGCGGGTTGAAGCAGGGCAAGGTGGGACTAATTAACCGCATAACCCATATGCACAGCTTTACAATCAGTGCATGAGGGTAAAGCTCATCCACTTCCATGTCTCCCGTCGGACTTCGCATTTGGAAGCAACCTTTAAGAGAGAGTTGCCTAACCAATGTATGAGGGCAAATCTCGTTAGCTTCCATGCCTCTTGCCGGAATTAGCATTTAGGAGTTACCTTAGGAGGGAGTTACTCGACCAGTGTATGAAGGCAAAGCTCATTAGCTCCCATATCCATTACCGAATTATGTGTTTAGAAGTTACCCTTAAGAGAGAGTTACCTGATTAGCGTATGAGGATGAAGCTTGTTAGTTTCCATGTTCCCTGCCGGACTTACCATATGGGAGTTACCCTTCGGAGGGAGTTACTTGACCAATGCATGAAGGTGAAGTTCGTTTGCTTCCATGTTCCTTGCTGGTGAACATAAAAGGGCAGAGCTCGCTAACTGATATGTTCCCTGCTGATTGTTGTGGCAGGCATGGTAGGTTGAACTTGCACTTGGGGAGTTCAGGAGCCCTAGTTTGTTCAATTAGCATAGAAAAGCAATTTATATGGAAACTTTAAATTTTAATTTCATTAACTTTTCATGGGTTAAGGGTCTTACAAAGCTTTATACTGTTGCTTCGAAAAGAGAAGGTTACTTGAGATACCATTTTTTTAGTATCGAATGTTATTTTCATGTGAAGAACTTTCACAGGTTTTGGCATTTCAAGTTATGGGGATGAGTTCCCCACCTAAGGTCTCAAGTTTATAGGCTCCATTACTTAACGCTTCTTTAATTTACATTATGTCTTCTCAATTGAAGGCGAACTTTCCTCTCATCTCTTTGGAGCCCATCGCTTCGAGCTTCTTGCAAACCATGTCTCTAGGTTATAAGACTTTATGCTTGACGTTCTTGTCATAGTAACTAGTTGCGTTGTGCTGCTAAGTGACTAGTTCCTCCACAACATCTAGTTCCACTCATAGTCTAACCTGGTTTACCGTCTCATCGAAGGACTGCACCCATACATTGGGGAGCGTAAGTTTGATGGGGAGTATTGCCTTGGTCTTGAAAAGGTTTCCTCAGTTGACATTTGCTTGGTGGTCCCATAGCCCCATAACGCTTAGGAATTCATCCACCCACGTGCCACTAAGGCAATCCACTCGGGCATTGATGGTTCCTATAATGGTCTTGTTTATGGCTTCGACCTATCCATTGGCTTATGGGTGGCAACGGAAGTGTAATGTGGTATGAGCCCATATTTGATGCAAAGATCTTTTATAGCAAGGTTAGGATGAAATACCCCAAAACCTCCATCTATCGAAGTTAGAAATTGTTTAATTAAATAAATATAATAGGTGGTTAATTTTTAATTAGATTAGAATATAATTTAGAAATTTAACTTAGATAGTTTATTTAAATCAAGTAAAGTAAATTATAAGATATAATTAAACAATATGACATAATCAATTACCAAGTAGATTAAATTGAAATTTGAGATTTCAAATATCCCTTTCAAAATTGTTTAATTGTTTTATCTATCTATTTTGACAAATTGAATTTCATAACCTCTCCCAATTTTTCAATTTGAACTTTTTTTTCCAATTTCAATCCTCTAAACCCTTAGATATGTAATTTAAATGTTTAGTAAATTTTAAACCCTAGAACTTTAGTTAACTTTTATTTTCTAAAATCCCTATAACTCTGGGGGTCCTGAGTAACAACGTTGCTGGCGTTGAAGGCTGGTGTGTCCCTGCAGTTTTTATTTTCAAAAACTTTCTTCAAAATTTCCCAAAGCTTGATATATGATCAATTGAATAATTGTTAAGTATTGTATGATATAATATGAAGTTTAAATGCTCTGTTATGACTTTATAATAATTTATTTGAATTTCTTTGATTAATTATATTTGGAATTAGTTAATTAGTGCTTAAACTAAGTAAGAAATTCAATATTGTCTTGAACAGTGATTGATCCTCGCTAGCCAACCCCATTAGTTCCTGAGCTATTATAGGTATGCGGTAACTTACTTGTTTCTTTGCTAGGATAAGCATTACTTCAAGTTACTTTAAATTAGGAAAATTTTAATATTTGATGAGTGTTGATTGTCTTTTACGCTGTTGAATCTGGTTCGGAGAGCGGTACTTTACTCAGATTGGGGGCATGGTACTTTTTTGTTATTGGATAGATTTATCAAGGAGATATAAGTATCCGAGCTACTTATATCAACCTCCTGAGCGTCGTGATACGTTACTTAATATCTAGTATTACGGGCTACGCCGGAAGGTGGGGCTGCCTAGTGTGTATGAATAGTAAGGACTACTCAGGAAGGCGGACGTGATACTAGATCCTTGATGTCCGGAGTTTGAATACTCCTATGATGTATGACTAACTAAAGATTGAATAATAAATTATTGGTTGTTGCATTTTGCATTTAGCTTAAGCATGTGTGAATCACTTTGCATTTGTATTCGTTACTTACGTACTGGGCTTTTAGCTCATATTTTAACCATTTCAGTGATGAATCCGATGAGATTTACACGAGAAGGGGTATGGAAGCAATTTCGAGGATTTTCTTGATGCTTTGGAGGACTAGAGATGACCTTAGACTTGATGGAATCCAAATTTTATAATAGACTAGTTGTGTTGGTCTTGTGATAGTATTTAAAGTTTTAATTGGATTTTATATGTAATTTTGTTAAGAATTGTAAGAAGCCTTTGGATATAATATATGTATATATATATGTACTTAGCTATGATGTATGACTTAAGTTTATTTCTTTTGTGAAATATGATAATGGTGTAGTGTGTTTTGTTAAAAGTTTTGAAAAATTATGGTTTCTATTATATTAATTATGTGGAATTAGACAGACAAATCCTCAAACACTTTTTTTTAGACAACCTTACATATAATCTTACAGGTTATATGTGGTTAGGGAACTATTATCGCCTATTTTAATTATAGGGGTGATAGCGGGTCCTTACAGTTGGTATCAGAGCTGAGTTTGATTAATTGTTTGCCTAATTGTAATAGTTTGTTTGAGACTTGACCTAAACACAAATAGGTAGTATAGAAAAGAGTTAAGATTATTCGAATAGTTGTGTATATTTGCCTTCTTGTTTGCTTCATATGCTTGTTATTTGTTTGATTGCTTGCAAATTGCTTGTTTGATGGCTTGCTAAATTGTTTGTTATTTTATATATGAATGTGAATGTTAATTTGATAAGTTTTGTATGTGATTAGAAATTTGTATACAAGTGTGTGTATGTTGAATATATGTATGCAATTGTAAAGATGGACAGGTCAAGGAGATCTACAAGGAAACATTTTGATAGGGAAAGTATGCCCACCACCACCACAATCACGTCTACATTTGCTCCTATTTCATCTTCTACACCGAGTGGTGATACTACTCTATCTCCTGCATCGACTTCAGCTTCACAAGTTCCCCACCGACTCAGATTCCACCACCTCCACCTATGCCACCTATTCCTCCCATGCCACAAATGCCCACTGGTGATCCAAATTCTATGTATGGTATGATGAGGGACATGATGGCAATGATGCAATAGTATCAGATGATGATGTATCAGCAGACACAACATCTCATGTAGCAACGTAATCAATAAGGAATGAGACCAAATGAGGCTGCTCCTATAAATGATTAATCCAACCAAATCAATTACATGATTTTAGCAAAATGGTCCAGAATTTGATGGCACTAATATCGATCCTACAATAGCTAAAGGTTGGATAGAGGAGCTGGAGAAGACCTATGCTGCTAATAGAACACTGGAAGATAATAAAGTTGATTTAACGATTTATATGATGAAGAAAGAGGCTACAATTGGTGGATATTAACTAGTAGAAATCTACAACAACCCATATCATGGAATGCATTCAAGGATACATTTTTCACCAAATATTTTCCAAATTTAGTGAGAGAGAGGATGATAGCTGATTGGTTAAACTTGAGACAAGGGAGCAAGACTATAGATAATAGTATGGTAAATTTTGTAGACTATTGCCCTTTGCTGGAGGTGACTACCGAGATGAGAGAAAGAAAGTTCAGAAGTTTTAAAATGGCTTGAATGAGGAAATTCAAAGTGAAGTAAAGAAATTTGAGTTACTTACCCTATCAGATACTGTGGCCAAAGCTTTGCTAATGGAGCAAATCCAGAATGATAGTAGAATTAGAAGAGCAAAAAGAGTTACGTTTATGGGAAAGAGACCTGCTTCCACTTCATCCTACAATAGTTATCGGGGTGCTAATAAAGGAAAGAAGCCTTTCATGGGACGACAAGGAAATCAAAAGCCGACATATAAAGCTTCTACACTTGCATTTGAGAAGAAATGCTTTAGGTGTTATGGTCCTCATGAGTTATCCGATTGTAAGTGGAGTCCCAATGCATGTTTTTCATGTGGTCAAGTTGGACATAAATCTAAAGAGTGCAAGAATCCGAAACTATCATCGGTCTTTTGTGCATATTGCAAGCAAAGAGGTCATCATATTGCTAACTGCAAGGATCGACCTGATGTTAAGAGTGGAGTTGATATAAAGAAGGGAAAGACAAATGCTAGGGTTTTCACCTTACAACAGATTGAAGATACACTCAGTAGACACATTGGTAGGTATTCTGAGTGTTACCAGTAGGGATGCATATGTGTTGATTGATACTGGAGCAACTCATGCTTATATTTCTAAAACTATGAATGATTGTGAGCTTGTTTCTGAAACGTTGATTGATCGTATTATGTGTGTGACTACTCCGTTGGTGATTGAAAATAGGCAACCCTATGTGTGTAAAAATATAAATGTTGTGATTTCAAATGTGAACATGCCTATTGATATGATAGTATTGCCTTTATCTGATTTTGATGTATCTTAGGAATGAATTGGCTAAATCATTATAAGATCATGATTGATTATAGTAAGGCAGAGTTAAGTTTTGGTTTAGATAAGGGGAGATTTACATATAGGTTGGAAAGGCTGAGACCTAAGAGTATGAACTCATTGGAGTTGTGGGAAAAATCAGTTGTGGCAACTATGAATATTGAAGAAGTGGATATCAAAATGGTGCCAATTGTGAATGATTTTGTAGATGTATTTCCAGAGAAGTTACCTAGACTACCACCAGATAGGGAGATAGAGTTTGGAATTGAAGTATTACCTGGAACACTACCTATCTCCAAGGCTCCGTATAGAATGACTCCTACATAGTTGAAAGAGTTAAAGCTGCACTTACAGGAATTGTAAGATTTGGGTTTCATTAGGCTGAGTATATCGCTATGGGGTGCTCCTGTATTATTTGTAACGAAGAAAGATGAGAGTTTGCGCATGTGCATTGATTATAGGGAATTGAACCGGGTAACTATTAAGAACAAATACCCTTTGCCCAGGATTGATGATCTATTCGATCAATTGAAGAGAGCCACAGTGTTTTCTAAGATTGACTTGAGATCAAGATATTATCAACTTAAGATCAAATCTCAAGATATTCAAAAGACTGCCTTCAGAACTCGGTATGGGCACTTCGAGTTTTTGGTAATGCCTTTCGGGTTAACCAATGCTCCAGCCACGTTCATGGATCTGATGAATAGAGTCTTCAAGGATTATCTAGGTTCATTTGTCATAGTATTCATTAATGATATTCTGATTTATTCCCGAAGTAATGAGGAGCATCAAGAGCATTTAAAACTTGTGTTACAAAGACTTCGAGAGAAGAAACTCTATGCAAAATTTAATAGATGTCAGTTTTGGTTGGAAGAAATATCCTTTCTCGGGCATATTATTTCAAAGGAGGGTATTTTAGTTGATCCAATGAAGATTGAAGCTATTTTGGGATGGACAAGACCTACTAATGTGAGCGAGATTAGGAGTTTTCTTAGATTGACGAGATACTACAGAAGGTTTGTAGAGGGATTTTCGAAAATTGCGTCCCCACTAACAAGATTAATAAGCAAGAATATTAAGTATGTATGGGATGACAAGTGTGAGAGGAGTTTTGAAGAGTTGATAGAAAGATTGGTATCTGTGCCTAGTTTGGTACTGCCCGTTAGTGGAAAGGAATTCGTGGTTTTTAGTGATGCGTCTATCCAAAGATTCGGTTGCGTTCTTATGCAAGATAGAAAAGTTATAGCTTATGCATCAAGGCAACTAAAACCCCATGAGAAGAATTATCTAGTGCATGATCTTGAGTTGTCAATAGTAATTCTAGCACTGAAACTTTAGAGACATTATTTGTTTGGAGAGAAGTGTAAGATTTACATGGATCACAAAAGCTTAAAATACATATTCACACAAAAAGAGCTTAATATGAGGCAAAGAAGATGGCTTGAATTGATTAAAGATTATGATGTGGAAATTCTTTACCATCCTGGCAAAGCTAATGTAGTAGTAGATGCACTCAGTAGGAAGAAGCAAGTGAATGACGCAACTTTGATTTCTAATCAAAGAGAGATTCAGATGGACTTCATGAAGTTATAACTTGAAGTTACATTGGAGCAAGTCAATATGATATTGGCTTAATTATCCTTGCAACCGAAAATGTTGGAAAAGATTAAACAAGTCCAAAAGGAAGACGATGAAGCTAAAAGAATGAAGATTGCTATAAGTGAAGGGAAAAGAAAAGAATTGAGAATCGATGGGGATGAAGTTGTTAGATATGGGAATCAACTCTTTGTGCCATATGGGTTGAGAGAAGAAATCATGAAGGAACCTCATTCATCTTCATAGTCGATCCACCCAGGAACCACCAAAATGTATAGAGATTTGAAGAAAAATTTATGGTAGGAAGGTTTGAAGAAAGATATTGCTCAATATGTTTCCAAGTATTTGGCTTGTCAATAAATAAAAATCGAGCATCAAAGACCCGGAGGAGAACTTCAACCTTTATCTATACCTGAATGGAAATGGGATGATAGCACTATGGATTTTATATCGGCCTTACCCAAGACTATCACCAAATATGAAGTTATTTGGGTGATCGTGGACAGATTAACAAAATTGGCTCATTTCATACCTTTGAGGTTTAGAGATTCCTTAGAGAAGATGACACATATCTATATTAAAGAGATAGTGAGACTACACAGGATTCCCAAGACGATTATTTCTGATCGAGATTCTCGCTTTGTCAGCCGGTTCTAGAAAAGTTTACATACTGCTTTAGGTACTCAACTTCAGTTTAGCACTGCATTTCATCCACAGACAGATGGGCAATCATAGAGAACAATTCAGATAGTGGAAGATATACTTAGAGCATGTGTTTTAGATTTTGGCAATAGGCGGGACACTTATTTGCCACTTGTTGAATTTGCCTGCAACAATAGCTTCCAAGCAACGATTCAAATGGCTCCCTATGAAGCTCTTTATGGTACGAAGTGCAGATCTCCACTGTATTGGGACGAAGTTGGTGAAAGAGTTATTTTGGGTCCTGAATTGATACAATAAGCAGTAGATAAGATTTAAGTGATAAAACAACGAATGAAAATAGCTCAAGATCGGTATAAAAGCTATGTTGACACAAAGAGGAGACCATTGGAGTTTGAAGTTGGTGACCATGTGTTTCTCAAAATCTCTCCAACAAAAGGAGTGATTAGATTTGGGATTAAAGGCAAGTTGAATCCAAGATACATTGGTCCATATGAGATTTTAAAGAAAATTGGTCCATTAGCTTATCGATTGGCTCTACCACCGAATTTGTAGGAAGTGCATGATGTATTCCATGCATCACAGCTCTGAAAATGTGTATCAGATCCCGAAGCCATCATTTCTACACATTAACCAGAGGTTCAACCGAATTTGAGTACAGTTGAAAAACCGATCAAAGTCTTAGATAGAATTGATAAAGTGTTGAGGAGGAAAGTAATTCCTTTTGTAAAAGTCTTATGGACTGGACAAACCGAAAGAGAGGCAATGTGAGAGCCCAAGGGTGAAATGAAACAGAAGTATCCCGAGTTATTTGAGTAGTGATTAAGGTAAGATAAGTTTCGAGGATGAAACTTTTGAAGGTGGGGATAATGAAATAACCATGAATTTCCTAATTTATATATATGTGTTATTGAAATTACATATGATTTTGAAATTTAATATATGTGAATTATGTTGATACATGAACAATATAATTAGTGCATGTGTTGAATATGTGTCATTTTGTATGTATGTAGTGCAATGAAATTAATATTATTGTATTATGTATATTAATGTGTGCATAGTGTAATAAATGTGTGTGTCTTTTGTGAACTAATATGTATGTTATGCTTAGAATTTGTCAAAACAACTTTTGAATTATCTAAGAAAATTGTTGACAGAATTTTACAAAGTTTAAGCCTAAATTTTAATCTCAAATTAAACTCAAATGCATTCCAAATTAAGTCAAATTAACCCTAAGTCAAACATACCTGTAAAGTCAAACTTTGGATTAGTATTGACCTCAAATTTGATTAATTAAGGACTTTTTTGGCAGCCCAATTTTCCATACGAATTTTCTTTCTTTTCTTTGCTTTCTCTCTTCTTTCTATCGCAAAACCATAAGCCTTAAACCAAAATTAACAACAAGCCTTTGGATTCAAAAATCACTCAAGCCAAAGCCTATTCATGTAAGTTAATGGAAGCCTAATCTCTTTGTTTTATTTTCTTTCTTGTATTTGGATGTAAAACTTATGGTAGGATGAGTAGATGCTTATTGAGTTGATTGATTTATGCATTGATATATGTTAAATTGTGCTTTGCTATTGTGTGAGCTTAGTTAAGTGTTAGGGAAGTTGTAAGGAGTGTTGATGAGTAGTGGAACTAAATTGAGTAGTTGAAGTGTGGAATTGAAGTGTAATTGGTGTTTGAATGTTGTAGTTGGGTGTTTGATGATTAGAAGTAGAGTTTATGTTGTTTAGAACATATAACAAGTTTTGAGAAGCTTAGAATAAGTTTGGAAAATTTTTGAAATGAATAGTTTTTGTAAAGAAAACAGGGGAGCAGAACATTTTCGAATAGGCCTGTTTTTTAGTGTATGCCGGCATTTGGTACTTTAACGCCACCGACATAGAGGTAATGTTAAAGGTGATCGGAAGCCCCTTGAAACATTACCGGCTTTCACAAGGAAAGTTTGCCAGTGTTTATTTTTTAAAACGTATGCCGGCTATTAGGGTTCCAGCGCTGCTAGCTTAGTGGCAATATGGAATGAGAACATAATCATAATTTTTAACGCTGGACTTAAGCCGTCGGTGTAAGATCCAAAGCTGTCGTACATGGATACGTTGCCAGTGTTGGGGGTATCCACGGGCATGGACCAACCCTGTGGAACTCTTGGAAAATTTTTGAAAATTGGAGTTGTAGTCTACACCGGCTCAAGGCTGCCGGTATAGAATGAAGGCTGCCGGCTTATCCTTGAATGCTACCGGTGTTGACAAGTGTTGAGTTTTAGTGCATTGTAGACCAGTTCAATGCTGTTGACGTTGAAGGCCGGCGTGTCCCCTGCAATTTTGATTTTCAAAAACTTTCTTCAAAATTTTCCAAAGCTTGATATATGAACAATTGAATAGTTGTTAAGTATTGTATGATATAATGAAGTTTAAATGCTCTGTTATGACTTTGTAATAATTTATTTGAATTTCTTTGATTAATTATATTGGAACTAGTTAATTAGTGCTTAAACTAAGTGGGAAATTCAATCTTGTCTTAAACAGTGATTGATCCTCGCTCGGCCAACCCCATTTGTAAGCCCCGGAAAATTTCAGTAAATAATTTCAAGATGAACTTCGAAAATAAACCTTAAAAATCACTCCAAATTAAAACCGAATTTCAACTAGTCCAAAAACACGAACGAATTCAGAAACTCTTAATCTTGAGAAAATGGAAATCTCTAAAAATAAAATAAGAACACAGTGGTCTTCAAATTCAAAACCACGACGTACGAAAAATTCCATATCTAACTCTGGCTTATAAAATCGGGTAATATAAAGCCTAAAAATAAACTATTAAAAAGTAAATAATGATTGACCTTCGGAAATAAAACTCAATTCAGGAATTCCGAGAACATTAAGAGATATTAAATACTTACAAAAATAAAATTTAAAATAAATTTCTCAATTTAAATATGTTATATAAACATAAATATCAGTTTCCAAATTGGCAAAGGCTTAAACCGAAAAATCACCTGGAAACCCTAACCGGAATACAATAGTGTAAGTCCGGCAATCTAGCGCCCCTAACCCTAGAGGCCGAGATGTAGTTAAATATGTAGGATAGCTCATAGTAATATGAGTTTGTTTAAAAATATAAGATTGGTAAATTTTTTACCTATTTCGAACCCGTTCGGATACAGACTTCAAAAAGCGTGTCCCGGGGCTCGAGATATCAAAAATATACCAATAGTACCGTTAGACTCGTAATTTCATAAGATTTCTAAATATATCAATTATATAATATTTGGGTTATAAAAGTTACAATTATAACATTTTTATCATATTTCCATTATTACCGGTAATTGATTAGTCTTTGGCACTATTCATTTTTATTTCATTACAAAATTTTATTATTCTTATAAAGATTTATATTTTTAGATAAATATTTTATATGTTATAGAAAATTTTGTTTTTCTAAAATTTAGTTAGTTCGGCTTTTACAGAATCAGATTCTGTTTAAGACCCGATACTAAAAATAAAATAAATTAATTTAATAATTGGAAAATATTTTAAAAATATTTTTATTCCCATAAAATATTTTTTTTAGAATTTTTCGGGTTATAAAAATATTATTTAGCCCATATTCGCGTATTTTGATCGTACCGGTAACATAATTGTTAAAATACTAAAATAATTCAAATAATCATTTAATTTTAATTATGAAAAATCTGCTACAAAATATTTGAAATAATTTTTCTAATTTTATTTATTTTGTTTTATTTTATAAAAAAAAGTACTTTTACAACCTATACCTTCAAGTACACCTTACATATATCACTTCCTTTTCACTTCAATCTTTTTACACTTCATTATATCTATTCATGGCAGATTTTTGACTCCTTGATGGCTGTCATTGTCCTTCATTTACTCCATTTTGACCAAATTAATTATTTTTCCACTCCTTCTTAAGAAAGTTACATTACACATTTATTACACAATTCAAATTCAAGTCAAATTTCATCAAACCCTCTCTCTCCTCCCTCTCTTTTCACGTGCAGCAGCCCCCTCTCCCTTTGGCTGCCCTTGTTTTATTTTTTTATCTCTTTTACTCAATTAATACACTCATTTTCTCTCTCTCCTTCATTTACTCACTTTCCCTCTTTCCTTATTTAGTCTTTCTCTCTCATTTTTCCTCTCTTTCTTCTTCATTTCCTCTTGTTCTTCTAGGAAAAACAAGCTGCCCCCACACCTTCCATTAGCTTCCACACTTCATTTTTAAAGATTTCTAAGCAAATCTTCTTCCCAAAGCTCCATAGGTGATATAGGTAAAGTGTAATGAAGGTTTCATGCATCAAATGAACTTCCATAAGCTTAAAAGCTTAGGATGATGATGCCAAAAATGAAATCTTTCTCTTCTCCACTTTTATTATCTTGTATTTCAATTATTTTCTTGTTTAAAGTTGATATATTTTGTAGATCTAATTTTTTTGTAACTTTGATTTTGTTTATGCCATAGATCTTGTTATTCAAGTTGTTATATTTATTATTTCTTATGATTTATGCATAGATCCATCATCCACATGTGTTCATGCATTTAAAACTAGTTTAGAAAACTAGATCTAAACTTTTGAGTTCATAAAATGCATTAGACTTTGTTTATATTCATGTATGACTTGTAGTAGCATGATGATAGTAGGAATGTTTTAGAAAACTCAAGATCTATTTTATTTTCAACGAAAACAACTTTTGTAAATTCGGATGAAAATGGAACCATATTTAGAAAAGTGATTTTTCAACTTCAAAATGTGCATTTTTCATTCAAAATGAAAGGCTTAGGGTATAGACAACATAAATGAATGATTTTGAAAAGTAAAGTTTAGATCTATGAGTTTATAGTTCATTATCATGGGTTTCTTTTAGATGTATGTTCATATTATGTGTAGATCTTAGATTTGAACTTGAACAAAAGTAGTGAAATTCGTATTTTGGCAAGATCAATATTTAAAAACCATTTTCCAAGTGTCAAAATGTAATTTTTACTTAAGAAAATGAAGGCTTAATATATGTATATCATCAAGACTTCTTTTTACAAGAATCAAAAGTGATTTTCAAAAGTTATTTTCAAAATAAAAATTCTATTTTCGGATTTTGGCCAAGGCCTATTTTAAAAACATGTTTACCAACTCAAAAATGAAGTTTTTATTTAAGAAATGAAAGGCTCATAAGATATGATATGTAAGGAATGGATTTTCATAAGCTTAGATAGATTTTATCAAAAGATATAACCAAAAATAAATTTTCTAAATTCGGATCCCAACCAAGACCAAATGCAAAACAAATGGAAAATTTTATGTAGAAATGAAGGTGATAAGTAATATATATAATGAAGACTCAATTTTGACAAAAATAATTATATTTTCTTAAGTAACAAATGCAAAACAAATGGAAATGATAAAAGTTAGAAAACTAGATTTTTCATAAGTAAGTTGTTATTATGGTCTTGCAAAATAAAAAGTTATAAAATTTCCTTTTAGCAAAAATCATCAAGATCATGCATACATTGAGCTCATCTCATGTCATTCATGTTAGGGAATCGTTCATATTGCATGTATAGCTAATCTATATAATAAAAACATTACAAACATTTACAAAACTATTTTTCGGAATCGGAAACCGTTACTGATCAGATCTGATCCCTCTGTTCTGAGACCTAAATGTTTTCAAAACTTAAATATAATATTAGAATTAGATAGATCTTTCGAAGTAGATAGAAATCGATATATAATTTGCGAGATTCCGAGTTAAAATGACCAAGTTATGGCCGTTTTAAGTTGGAATTCCCGCTTAGGACGCGAATTACGAATTTGATAGTTCATATAGGATCGTTTAGATTAGTTTGAGTTGAAATACTTATTAGAGTATTTCTTCCTTTTTAGGAGATCCCGAGATCGACGATTCCCTACCACCGGATTATTATTACTAGAAGACCGGTGATCCAATGGCCGAGTGAGTTTTCTCCTTGTTTTGTTACCTTGATTGTGCTTGTAGTTAGTTGCATTAGAATTATAGGAACAAGATAAAAATCGATATGAATGAGGATGGGAGATATGATGAGACTGTGATGAATGTATGCTAAAGAATCCTAAAGCATATCGAAACCACGATTTGATTGGATAACTGCACCGTTCATATTGTTCCTCTTATATGTGTGATATTGGTTGGTCACTCTAAAGAATGTATAAATATTTTTGACCTAAGCAAAAATTAAATGGGTCATGCATCGCATCGAACATATTGCATTTGGTAGCATGCTACTCCTACGCAGGTCGATCGGTATGGTCCGTGGATGACTCGTTTGGATAACGAACCCAGTGCCAGAGCCCATTCAGGGGTACTAAGGCGCATGTGGATGCATTCTTGGATGAGCCTAGCCGAGTCGAGTGCTAAGAGCCGAGGGCTTGGGGACTAGATGCGGTCGTGTAGACTCAATACCATTCCTAACCCAAGATACGGAGGGCGTAAATCCGTTCTGTGTGTGGGTACCGGATACCCATGCATAATTGCTTGCTCACGTGTTTGTTCATGCATAGTATATGATTGACTAATAATTGCTTGTTATGGTACGAAATTAAGGGAATTCTCACTAAGCTGGTGTAGCTTATACCCCAATAGTTGTTTAAATGAACAGGTTATTTCAAGCATGCAAAGTGGGGACCGAATTGGTTGGAGCCGGGAATGACTCCGGGATTTCAGCAAAGAATACAAATGTTTGAAGTTATCAGCTAGTTTTATGATTTGTCTTGTAATAGTTTATGCAAGGAAGTCTGTGGATGAATGTAATCGAAGTTGCATGATTGTATTTTGAAGTATAGTGATTTGTATCTGAAGTATAGTAAATTTGTATTTTCTTTACATTGTTACTCAAGCTATATCAACGTAAAATGTATTACTCCGATGAGTCTCCTCCATGTGTTAGACGCCTTGTACATAGTATGGAAGCCTTCGCGTGACTGAGGTGGTCATTCTTAGGCTTTAATATTGTGTACAGCGACTGCCACGTTTAGGGTACCCTTCGGGGCGTGACACCATTAGTTCTCGAGCTATTATAGGTACATGGTAACTTGCTTGTTTCTTTGCTAGGATAAGCATTAGTTCAAGTTACTTTAAATTAAGAAAATTTTAATAATCGATGAGCGTTGATTGTCTTTTACATCGTTGAATCTGGTTCGGAGAGCCGCACCTTGCTCAAATTAGGGGCATGGTACTTTTTCGTTATTGGATAGATTTATCTAGGAGATATAAGTATCCAAGCTACTTATATCAACCCCCTGAGCGTCGTGATGCGTTACTCAAGATCTCCTAGTATTACGGGCTACGCCAGAAGGTGGGGCTGCCTAGTGTGTATGAACAGTAAAGACTACTCAAGAAGGCGGACGTGATACTAGATCCTTGATGTCCGGAGTTTGAATACTCCTATGATGTATGACTAACTAAAGATTGAATAATAAATTATTGGCTGTTGCATTTTGCATTTAGCTTAAGCATGTGTGAATCACTTTGCATTTGTATTCGTTACTTACGTACTGGGCTTTTGGCTCATATTTTAACCATTTTAGGTGATGAATCCGATGAGTTTTACACGAGAATGGGGTATGGAAACAATTTCGAGGATTTTCTTGATGCTTTGGAGGACTAGAGATGACCTTAGACTTGATGGAATCCAAATTTAGTAATAGACTAGTTGTGTTAGTCTTGTGATAGTATTTAAAGTTTTAGTTAGATTTTATATGTAATTCTATTAAGGCTTGTAAGAAGCCTTTGGATGTAATATATGTATATAATATATGTACTTAGCTATGATATATGACTTAAAGTTTATTTCTTTTGTGAAATATGATAATGGTGTAGTGTGTTTTGTTAAAAGTTTTGAAAAACTATGGTTTCTATTATATTAACTATGTGGAATTAGACAAACAATTCCTCAAACACTTTTTTTTTAAACAACCTTATATATAATCTTACAAGTTATATGTGGTTGGGGAACTGTTATTACCTATTTTAATTATAGGGACGATAGCGGGTCCTTACACAACACACACACACACACACACACACGCACACACACACACACACACACACATGTATATATATATATATATATATTCTAGTATGTTGTTCGTCGAAGTTGTTTGACCAATGAAGTGTAATTAACATAATTAAGTAGTTAATTGTACAACTAGTTCAATAATTGGACTGAACATTTTGGATTTAAGCCTAAGGTTATTGTGCCTTGGTGACTCCTTGATAGGCCTAATTATTCACTAATTATATTTTATAGTTTTTGGACTCAAGATTTTGTATTTGAGCCTAATGGGTAATTCAATACCTAGTAATTGATAATGTAATTAAATATATTGGAATTAAACCTAATTGGAATAATGTTAGTTATTAGACCTATATTTTGAAATTTAAGCCCATAAATTGTTAATTGGACACATGAGTTGATTTAGCAAAAAAGGTCCTAAAAGACTAAGGAAATCCACGATGAATAAGAATAGACCCATTTAGCTTTAAATAGACCAAATAGGTTAGAAATAAGTTAATGAAACTGAAGATTTTAGTCAAGCCCATGTTAGATTTTAAAGCTTAATGTAAGTCAACATGTTCTATTGAGCATGGAATTAGCTAATGGACTTTAAATTAACTAGGTAGGTATAAACTGATTTAGAAAAGCTCAATTAAGATTAAAATAGGCTAATTAGATTAGAATCAAGCTAATGAACCTAAGTTTTACTATTAAAACCCAATTTGTAAATTTCATTTGAAATTGTACAATTTAGCCTAAATCACACTTAATTAGCAATTATTAATTAAAATTAATGATTTTTTATTTAAATAAGTTATAATTTCTTAAAATTCATTTTAAGTTAAGTTTATAAGTTATTTTAATTCAAAATTTTAATTTAAAGCCGGTTTAGCTTGTTAGATCCAATTTTATCAATAATGACATTGTTTAAGTTATTAATTATTAAAAATAGAAATTAATTTAAAAATTATCAAAATTTTCATTTTACACCTAGAATATTATTTTAACTTTTTCCATTTATGAAAAAACAATTTATTTAACATTTTTAATAACCATAAGCATATAATTATCTGTTTTTCTAGAAAAATGCTTTTAAAATCCCAATTTAATTATTAAAATTTATCAAAAATATTTTTTGATTTTCTAGAAAATATTTCACATATTTGTAAGTTGAAAGTCCAAAATTTCAACATTATTGACAATTATTAACATATATTTCCATAAAAAAGCAAATTAATAGAATATTAATGGTAAATTCATAATTAAATTGTATAAATCATAATTTATCAATTTCAAATGATTTCATACATTTTAACATGTATAAATTAGTCGAGGATCAATATAATACAAATCCTTATTTCTTTTAAAAATTTCTACACAAAATTAACGCAAATCAATAATTTAGATTAATATAATATATTCATACATATTTTATCTAGTGCTTAATATATTTGATAAAAACATCATAAAAGCATATAAAATTTTAGTTTTAAGATTATAGCATGTTTCTAACATTATTTATCAAATTAATCCATGATTAGACATGTATTCTGTGTTGATGATACAATACAAGCAATATTTCATCAAAATCGTAACAAGAACATGCACAAACAAAAATTTCATATTTGAAACTTATATGATATCATCAAGTTCAAATCAATATTAATTTATTGAAATCACTAACTAGAATAGCAATATACTCTTGATAAACTCCAAAACCCTCCTCCTCATCCTCCTACTACTAGCAATTTGATGAAACTTCTTATGCTAACATGCTTACTTCAACCTTGGTCTTGTCTTGAAAATCACCTAAGAATCAAATTGAAGATATAATTAGATTTGGTATAGAATAGGTAAAAGAATGGGTATGAGCATTAGGAATTACTTTACCTAGTTAATGCTTAATTTGGTAGGGATTATTGATGGGCTTTTAAATCTTAAGAAAAGATGGTTATTGGTGTGCTTGAGCTAAGAATTTTTTTGTAGAAGATGAGGAAAATGGGAGGAGAATTTTGGTAGAAGAAGAAGAAAAAATGAAGAGATAAAATCTTTTATGTGATATGGGATGATCCTAGAAGATGTAGTGTGTGTAGGTGAGAGGATTTAGTGTATTATATGGTATGATCTTAGAAGATTTAGTGTGTATAGGTGAGAAGAAAGATTTGTTGTAAATTTGTGTTAATTCTATAATATCTTTTTTTTTTCCAATAATTCGATAATATCTGGTACATAAAATTTTGAGAGATTTTGTGATAATTTTTTGATGGCTTTGTGATGACCCTAGGATCCGTTAGGTATGTCCATTAATTAGGGAAAGTTGATTTCAAGTAACATGGATTGATGAGTTAAGATGCGAGTTACTTAAAATAAAGCAATATTTGGCTTGAATTTTGGGAATTTGCAAGTTATATTTTAATTTAGATAATTTGTAATTAAGGATTGATTTGTGTTGGAAATAAGGATACATGGATTATTTTGGTTTTATCTCAATTTCCAATTAAATTCAATTACTACTAAACTATGCTAATTTACTACACTACTTAATTTAATTACTTAAATTATTAAATTTACTTACCTAATCGAATTTTAAATTAAGGCTTAAAGTCAAATTTATCCCTAGTTGTTTCTAGAAAGTAAAGAATATGGACTAGCAATAAATTAGGTAGATACTTAGTATTTGTTAGAGGTGATGACATTTAGTTAGTTACTTAGATATTTTGTAGGTGGACTTTATCATTAATTACAACATACCATCAATTCTTTACTAATTCAATTTGATTTGTTCTTTTAATTTATCTAAACTAAATTATACTTTATTATTTAACATTTATTTAATTAGCTAAATTATCTAACTGGTAAATAATTACTCAAACATAATTTAAGGCTGAAATTTACCCATATTTTCATGTTAACTATCATTACATTTTTAACTAACTTGATGAAAAACCGAGGTATTTCATTATGAACACTAAGCTATGGGTTGGATGCTAATAAGAGATTTGATGAGCTGTGCGTTTAGATGCAATGGATATTATATTGTTATCTTGTGGGAGTTTGATATGTATTAATGAAAGATTATTTCTAATGACTTGGTTATACAATTTTATTGGATATTGATATTTATAAAATTTAAGTAAGGATTTCTTAGTAAAAAATTGGTTAAAAACTCAATTAGTTATTATCAGCTTTTGCATACAATGCTTAAGTGTTATATGTGACGTTAAAACTCTATTTGAGGCATGACAGTTATAATTGTAGGCTATATTAAATGTGACACGCACTCTATAGAATTTTCGAAACTCCTTGCAAGAAACATCTTATGTTCTTTTGTCCAAAATTGACAAATTGTGATGTTTAACTTGATATATGACTAATAAGTAATAAGACAAAATTAATTAAACTTAGGAGTGGCCAAAGTGAAGAAATATTAGTCTCCTCTTCCTGTTTTTTTTTTTAATGATTTTCAAATTTTTTTCTTCCTTTACAATGAAAACTGATTTTTGTTTAAGAGGAATATGACACAAATCATATCTAAGAAAGTGCTTCAGTCTTTGTTGCTTTTCCTTCTATTTACACCACAAGAATAGGAATTTTTTTTTTAATTATCTTAGATCATTATTGGGAGTATTTAATTGGTTTACTGATTATTATAATAATATTGAGTGGAAGATGAAAGGTAAGTGTGATACTTGCTTGGGTTTGGATTTAGCAAGGTGGTCAAACTCGGATCGGATTTGACCCGGATATGCTGGGGGGTCAGGGGTCAAGGGGTCGAACCGGGTTGAACCGGGGTCGATGAAAAATGAATTTTTATGTTAAATCCCAACCGCTACAAAGTAAATAAATGAAATTTACCTGTCAAATCCATCATTAAAGTAAAATCACATTGTACATATCAAAAACAAAAACAAAATAATATAAACTAAGATATTAATTTAACTTTCAATGAATGTCATCCCAATCTTCATTTGATTCAAAGGTATGCATAAAGTTAGCTCGGTCTTCAATTGCATCCAAATCAACCTCTTCATTAATCTCTGTATCATCTGGGAGAAAAGAAGGAAAAGAAAAAAGAAAAGAAAAATACTAAGTCTTAAGAAAAAATATTCAATGAACATATACAGAATTAATAATTCAGAAATAGATGACTAACCTTTAGCCAAACCATCAATTGTTATCGGGGTAGCATCGTCCTCATAAATTGCTTGTTCAGTTATCTCATCAAAATTAAGTTCAGGAGGTGAATCTTCCTCTTTTTTAGTAATCCAAAAATCCGTCTTATCAATGTAATCAAAATCTATTGGATCATAACTTTTCTTCTTATTTTGATGCCTGTAAAGAAATAATTAGCAAAGGAAAAATTTTTGAAAATACATAAGGTGAACTATGATAAAGTTAAGATAATTTACATACCTATTCTTCAAGCGCAAATTGTAGTTCACATAAACAAGATCATTAAGCCTTTGATGCTCTAATCTTTTTTTTTTTTTTTTGTGGATGCGTTCAAAGAAACTCCAATTACGCTCACATCTAGAAGCAGAAGCAGTTTGACTTAGTATTCGAATAGTAATATTTTGCAATGTAGGAGCACTATGACCAAAAAACCTCCACCAATCATCTACAATTCAATAAAGCAAGTCAAACAATTATGAAAAATAAACAGTAACACCAATTTTGATTCTAGTATTCATGGTCACTTACCTGATTGCGATGTTTTGACAAATTTAATGGCTATTTCCCGACCAAAACTCTCTCTTCTTTCATTATACAATTTCATGTCTTTGATTATAGCTATGCTATCACCACAAATACTTTTTTTCTCAAGCACATCATATAAGCCTTACATAACTTCTGTAGTTTCTTCAAATGTATCATCATACATGAAGGCTGGATTCAAGAAATAAGCTGTAGCATGTAGACCACGACGAAAATGTTTGTCCCACCTTGATCAACAATTTTGATATAAGGACTATACAATTTTTGTCTATTTTTAAAAACTGATATAATCCCCTTACGAATCCTAGAAAATCCTTCATAAACAGCAGAAAGAGAAGGTTTTTCATCAGCATCCACAATACGCAAGAGCTTCATAATCGGAGTTGTGACTTTCACCATGAGCAAACAATCTTCCCAAAATGATGTGTCTAACACAATAGCAGTAAAAGCTTTTCCAGCAGCACATTTTGAAAGCCTATGACATGTGAAATGTGTACTTGTTGCCAAAGCTTGCAAGTCATGCTTATCTTCAAAGATACTTTTCAAAGTAAAAAAGTAGTGGCAAATCGAGTTACTGCAGGACGAACAATTTCTTTCCAACCCTCTCTTTTTCTCAACCAAGACAACAAGTGAATATGGTTATATACAAATATAGTTACCTTAGAAGCACGCTTTGCAAGCTCATCTACATGATCCATTTTGCAATGTCTTTCAACATCAAATTCAAGCAATGTGCTGCACAAGGAGACCAATATATATGATCATACCTCTCTTGCAACAACCTCCCAGCTGCAACATAATTGCTTGCATTGTCAGTCACAATATGCACCACATTAGAAGACCCAACCCACTCAACTATTTATGAAAACATATTGCATAAATTAATAGCATCCTTTACAATGTCAGATGCATCAATGGATTTAACAAACATCATCCCAGCAGGACAGTACTCTAGAAAATTAATGAGGGTCCTTTGTCTTTGATCAGTCTAACCATCAGCCATTATTGTACATCCTGATTTAGCCCAATTGCTTCTGTATGAATCAATCAGCAATTGACACTCCTTTTTACAATCTCCCAGCAACTGAATGCGCATGGCATGATAAGATGGTCCCTTATATCCAGTACCTATTGCTGCAATAGCATCTACTGCAAGTTGAAAATAAGGTGACTTCAAAGCATTAAAAGGTATACATGCATCAAAAAACCATCTAGCTAATGCCATGTGTGCTCTTTAAACTGCTTCTTTACCAGCTAGTGCACTCTTTATACCTGGTTGGAACAATGGAGGGGTGTTCTTAGTGACATATTTCTCTACTCCAACCTTCTTTTTTGTTTTGGTTGCATTGGCAAAACTTGTAACTCTTCCACTTCAACCTTAGCTTCACCATCTTCAAATTGAGTATAGTGAACTTCATCAGAGTCTTGATCCTTATGTTTGACAGATTTGAGATATGCCAACATTTTTTCTTGGATCTCACTTGGTACTTTCTTGCAAGATGCAATATTGCCTCGAATCCCTGCCAAATGATATTTCATCCTATTGATTCCTCCACCTTGATATCTAGATCCACAATAAAGGTACGTGAATACCATCTTCCCTTTCTCATTAGTAGATGAGCTAAAATGCTCCCAAGCAGGATCATTCTTTGTACGAACTGAAGAAGAAGATTGACTACTCGACATGTCTCTTCTCTATTCTCTTCTTCTTTTTCAACAACCTATATTTTTGTTAAAAAAAAGAACATTTATGATTAGTTGAATTAGATGAATTACATCAACCTGTGAATTTCTTTTTCATGATATTCAATGAAATTGTGCAGCTTACAAACATGAATGGACAAGGTTAAATGGAGTCATAAAAATAGGATTGTAACTGATAACCAACTACACGAACCAACAATAGAAAAGTTAAATACAACATAGGAGTTAAATTTCAAGAGAAAAGACTTCTAATCATGTGCGGATACATCCCTTGAGCTTTCCAAACTTTTTTAGTCTGATTGGAATTTTAAAGCAATCATATGAAATGAAATGAAATGTCAAATGTGAAGATATAGCAACTAGGGAAAAGAACAAATCTGATGACAGCATTTAAATACAGCAACATTTTTCATGGGAAAAATCATTGAATGGAACAGCTCATACAAGTTATGAAAATCACCCCAAGCACAGTTGATGAAACGAAATGACCCACGGTAGCTGGGATTTTGGTACTAAAACCTATAAAAAGTAAACATGCCAATTGCATTATTTTGACATGAAGGTAACCTAATCCCACTCAAAATACTACAAAATATTTTCAGATAGAACAAGAACATCTTTTATTTCAAAATCAGGTTGGCTGATGCCAATCAGATTTGGAATTTGGCTCAAATGAATGCGAACCCTTTGGATAACTAAAGCAGATGAAAGTTAACTTAGGAATTTGCACATGTCAAATGCAAACCAAAGATGGTTTTTGTTAATTGATTAAACAACTATTCATTTATGCAGACTAGCTCAAAGGCCACACTATCAAATGTTAGAATGGCCTACGATACAAGATGCAAGTTCACCTCGGAAAAATTAAAAATTTTCCCAGTGTAGAACTTTTGGATTGTGTCGCGATCACAATGCAAGGGTCACACATCGAAAACATGAACAATTAAAATTAAAAGATCACCATTTCAAGGACGGATTTACAATCTCAACAACCTAGGATAACATAATGAGATTAGTTGGATCAACTTTACAGAACAAGTTGGCGGACTGCAACGAATTAAGGGTTTCATTAAGGAATCGTGGATTTGGTAAACCAAAACGTCAGCCTTCGGTTTTTGACATAGATTTGGAGGAACTTAATCCACATCACTCATGAAACCATTTACAGTAAGTTTTACTTCCTAATAAATGAAACAGCAGAACAACTTTATACATCCAACATTCATCTAACTAAATCAAATTATAAAGGCAGATCTATCCACATATAAAAGAAAAAAAGAAAAAGTGTTGCAACTTTTACCTATGGCTATGTATTCCGAAGCTGCGTAACCATATGCACCTCCTCAGGTGGTGTTGATTTTGATTTTAGAGAGTGGATCTGGTTTTCCTTTTTGCTTTTGATTTCGATTTTGCTTTTGTGTGTTTACTGTTTTCAATTTTTGTCACTTGTTTTGTAGCTTTTGCTTTTAGAGTTTAGTTTAGACTTTTACTGTTTTACAGCAGAGGAGAGGCTCCAGGCGCGGAAAGGCGGGGGTTTTTTTTTTTTTTTCAATATGTAGCATTTTGACCCGTCAGACCCTGGGGTTGACCGGTTCACGGTCGAACCGGCCAGGTCGACCGGGTCTCTCGTTTTCGCAAAAACGGTCACATAAGCGACCGGCCCGCCCCCACCTCTAGTTCTGGTCGAACCGGCCGATTCGGTCCGGTTCCGACTACCTTGGGATTTAGATCCTATAATATATTTTAGTTAAAAAAATTACCATGATTAATCTCTAAAAAATACTACAATCTAATAGTTTATTGTCTTTCTCTTCTTTGTCTATGATTATTTTTACCAGATCTATCATGTATATAATTGTATAGATTACATGATTTTTTTTTTGAACGCCAATGGCCACCATTGGTAGGTAAAAGGATGGTGTTTGTTTTGCTTTATATTGATGCCAGTATCTTTTATTTTTTGTGCTTATCTTTCTTTTTCTTTTTTTTTTTTTTAGAGATGGCATTAAGTGTTGCATACGAATTTTTTCATCTCTATGGAGTAAATATATAGTATTTGTTGGTGCAAAATGCAAAGGCTTGAGGAACTGATGAATAGGCATTGTCAATGCAAAGAGGTGTTGTTGATGGTTTTTAACGTGGTGGTGCATTTGTTTTGGTTTTTGTTTCACTGATGAAGATTTCAAAAGTTTCATTTTTAAAAATAATATAGAGTACGTGACAAGATAAAACACATACTAAATTAGTGATTCTACTAATTAATTAATGTAATTTTCATTTATTATAAAATAAAATTAGGATTCCAGCCTATAATTGATTAAGAGATCATATTCATTCTCTTTTTCCCCTTTTAATTTAGGTTATTGGGGATGTTCTTTTTAATATCTCAATTTTTAGGAGATAAATTTTTGTCCACTTAGTTTATATCAATTTGAAGAGGCAAATCCTAATTTGCAAAGTTCGACATGTTATTTAAACATGATAGGGAAAAGTACATTTTTAGTCCTTGATTATTTTTCTATTCAAGTCCTAAACCTAATTTTTTTTTTATTCAAGTTTTCAATGTTTTCAACTAATAAACAAGGATTTCGTTTAACACCGTTAACTTTTTCATCTATTTTTCTCGCGTGACAACATATGATTAGTCTAAATAAATAGTTCAAATAAATAATATATATAAATATATATGAAGTAAACATTTAAAAATCCAAAAATCAACAATCCATGATGAAAAAAGCAAGAAAGCAAGCAAGCAAAGAAACGAAAACACCCTATAAATCAAAAATGGATTTGGAAAAAAAAAATGAAGATGCTGAAGATGGTACTCCATAACACAACATGCACTGATGGAAAAGGATGAATCAATTAACATGAAAGGAAGACATGAAAAATCCCTTGGGCTGGAAGATCCCCTCTTTTGGAAATTGAAAAACAGAGCAAAGAAGCAGTAAACTCCTACCTTAAGAGCTCAAAGAATCTAACGAAGATAAAAATGTAAAGTGATTTGACATGATAGGAAATGAAGAAATAAACCAAAATTGACCGTTAACTAAGCTATAGGGAGACCAAGATGGTCCAAATATGAAAAATTCCAAATCTGTACAGGTAAAAATAGAAAGAGATTATCAGCAAAAGAGAATAAAGATGAATGTAACGAAACTCTAAAAAATAAAAGGAAAAGAGTTTTTGATGATCAATTCATATGCAGATTCAAGTAAATCTTTATCAGAATAGATGATAACCTACAAACTTGTATCCGAAGATGAGTTGGGTTAGTTTGGGTATACTAATTTGGTATCATTTTTAAACCAACTGATACAGATATAATACCGATAAAAAACTGATAATTTTACTTATAAACTGACCAAACCAAATCGATACAGATATGACACCGATGAATTATAGATGTTGATCCGATACAGATCCGATACCAACAAAAATTTGGCAATCCAAATGGGTTAAGATAAAAAAGTTGAATCCTTGAGTCTTTCACTCAAAATAATATGCTAATTCATCTTCAAGTTAATTATGTCTTTTAAAACAATACACTTAAACCTACTTGTTTTGTTTTACATTCAAATTTAATTAAAATTTTCTATATGATTGAATATTCAGTTATATTATTTATCTCTAGACTTTTTTTTCTTTTTTATGATTTTTTATCATTTTATTACTTTCGTAATTTCTTTATATTTAATTTTATTATTTATTTTTAATAAATTATTTTGACTAATCAGGCATTATCACATGTCAAAAATAGACGAAAAAGTTAATGGTATTAAAAAAGTCCTCGTTTGTAAACTTTTGAAAATGTTGAGGACTTGAATAGAAAAAAAAAATTTAGTACTCAAACAGAAATATTATCAAACCTTAACGACTAAAAATATAGTTTTCCAAACATGATAATATGATACGGCAATGCCCATTGCATTAAATTAATGATTTTATGGAGAGGTTTAAGAATTATAGTTTTAATCGTGGTTATGTTTGTCAATATCCTATTGGGAAGTATAAAAAAAAAAATATTCTGAAATTATATATCATTGTGTTTCTTAATTATACATAGTAATGGTAATCATATGTTACACTGTTTCATAGGGAAAAAGAAAGCAAAGGTGGTAGTTGGTGATGCATTAAGTTTCAATCTTTTACTTTTTGATTTTTGTCTTAACGGGTTTTTTGTATTTGCTGAAAGATTTTCTTTCTAAATATTTGCTGAAGTTTTCTTTCTCATTATTAACTATCCTATTTATATTAATGAATATTTTTACAAGCATGTTTAGTTTATTTGTCATTATCTGGCTCCGTCAACTCTATTATTGAAGTATATCATCAATCAGACCTGATGTGTTAATTACAACTTTTTACTGGGTTGCTTCTTTGTATTTTGCTGCATATTTGCAGTATGCACTGGTGGATCCAAATTTGATGTTTGTTTGCATTTAGATATTAACAATTAATTTTAATCACTATAAAAGTTCCACATAAAGAAAATATAATACATAATTTTTAAAAAGAGACGAACTAGTAGCGATGCTACAATGACCCAAATGTCAATTGGGTTTATTTATTTTTGTGGTAACATATTATTTATTATATTTTACTATAAGAAAACTAGAATTTAGAAACATAATTTTTATTTTCAAAATAGAAGTCCAAATTTTGTCACAAACATTTTTAAAAACATAATTTCTATTGCAAATTTCCACCTCGAAAATCATTGTTAGTAATTCTATTTGAAAGAAAATCTATCTTTGATACTTACAAATTTTTATAACAAATTATTCATAAAAATTTATGACAAAAAATTGAAAGATAGTCATTTCCATCACAAATCAGTCTATATATGAAAATTTATTGATAACTTTTGTTTTGTTTTGGTCATCATGTGCTTCTAATTTAACATTTTAAAAGTAATACCTATAATTAGAATGCCATTTGTTTTTTGGTTTCCAGAAAATCACACTCTTTTATAATTATAAACAATTTTTTTGACGTTCGCATTTTTTACTTTGTTCTATCAATTGCTAATGAACAAATGCCTAAGATTTTATAATTTTATGCATTACCAAACATTTTTTTTTTCATAGGTAAAAGAATAGTGCTTGGTTGCTTCCAAACTAATTAAACAGCATGGGAAAGTAAACAAATAAATGAACCCAAAAAGGCATAAAAAAGAAACAAAAGAAATGGTTTTGTTACTTCATACGCTATTTATTGTGATTTGCCGCTTTCTTCCAGGTTTTAAGTTTTTCAGATTTAAACCTTTAAACATAATCAAGCGGCATATAATAATAATAAAAGAAGATGATCATGTTGAGATAGATGACAAAATAAAATAACATTTAAATACAAAGCTAAGAAAATAAGGATGGAATAAGCAATTTAAATTAGAAATACATTTTACATGATTTTTCTGTTTTTCTTTTGTTTAAATTATATGTTCATCAAACTACAATTACTACTATAAAGACAAACAAACAATGCTTCTTCTTCCTCCATTAGTTCTTAAAAATGTCTTTCAAATAAGTATTGCATGTTAAGTAATTGATGTAAATAAAGAGCCATATATAAGTAATAGCATGTGAATAGTTATAGAATAAGATGTTTAATTAGATAAAAAATTTATTATATGTATTCATTTATTCTAAAAAATGCTAAAATTATTAAAACTCATATCCTCTCAATGCGCTACTTGTAACTAGTTATAATTAATAGTTAAAGTACCTATAACTTAGTGATATTGACATTGGTTTCCAATGAATGCATTAAATTTAAATCCTTCCCTTTAGTGAAAAATAGCGTTCGGTAATCTTTTTATCCCTTTTAAGTTATGTGTGTGTGTGTGTTTTTTTTTTTATAAATTCTGTTATAAGTTCAATAAAAAAAAAATAAAACAAACAATTAGCGAAAACAAAACGAGACAGAGAGAGAGAGAGAGTGATACGGATATTAGCTAATAGTTGAACTTCTCGATATTTTTTTTTTCCAATTAATTTGATATGTGTTCGGTAATGTGTTATGTTTGTTAATCGATTTGGATAAATCAAGTATTTTCTAGTATTCTCTATTAAATTTGTCCACATTATACTGAAATCACATTAGACTAAATTCAATAAAAAGGGCTTGGAGGCGATCATAATATGGTCCGAAGAGCTACACCATGTTCACAATTACACTCATTGAATACAAGAGTCTTAAGAGCATTACTCAATTCTTTCACTTTAAATTTGCAAATATAATTTGCGAGAGAGAAATTTAATCAACACAATTTGTTTGACAAAAAGTAATTCTCTCCAAAAGCAATTTTATTTTCCAAAAATCTTCTATTTATAAGATCTTGAAAATATCTAGTTATTACTTAAAATTTTCCTCTTTTCCCTTGTGTTAACTATTGTCTAAGGAGCTAGCTTTGAGATTACTGATCGGTTGTCATCTAGAAATGGCCAGGCATCAAGAACCAAGCTTGAAAGAGTTCAAGCTTCATTCCGCATAGAAAGGTCGAAAACCAAGAACATCTATCACCATTCAAACACCCCACGATCTTTTCAGGACTCCAAGTCACTAGTTTATGATTATTAGCTATCGATTTGCTAACATTTGATCGTCATACCCTAGAATCTAGACACTTGCTAAGAAACATGATCAGTAACTTTTAATCGTGCTAGGATCTAAATTCCATGTCCTAATGTCTGGCGACGAGTAGCAGTGTAATAAGAACTCTACAAAGATAAAAATCATGGCAAGAAACAGGCAATAGAAGTTTTATATGAAATCAACAAGTTGTATAATACACAATTGAGGAAATTTTGCTCAATTTAAGTTAAGTTTTATGGTGCAAACAATATAGGCCAATTAAGTGTGAACTAAAGGGTTCAATATGAATTTTGATGAGGAAATACATTTCACAATTTCTTATTTGTTGGAGTAAAGTTACACTTAATTAACTAGATATAAACTCTCTAATTTTGCACAACCTGAATATTAAATTACAAAAAATATAACATAAAATTCTAAAAAGATTTAAGAAAAATCACAAAGATCACTCCTAATTTTTTGATTTAGGAATATTAAAACGTAAACAATTTAATTATAGTTTGAAGATTGGAATCTTTACCAATATCCGAGACAAAATATTACTTCTATAACTTTTGACAATTAATTATTAATGATAAATAGAATGTTACGGATCCAAAAAACTTAAAAGAAGTATAAACACCATCATTACTCAAAAAGATGTCTAGAGACTACAAGTAAGAAGACATACGAATACGAAGATTACGTTAAGGATGATTCCTTATAAATGTAAGTGATTGTAACCCCTTAAATATGGATAGGTTAATAATAGGATGGAGATTGGAGGATAATAAACATACAATTGTGAGGAGAAAATAGGAGTCCATATATAAACTTAATCATGCCCAAAAGATTGCAATACAATTATTTGATTAAGAAGAAAATATCAAGTTGGTGGAATATTAGTTACTCTTAAAATTAGGTTCTCACCTAAGAGAGGACTATAGAATATCTTGTATTAATGGATTTATGGATTTCCGCATTTGTGAGATTGGTGTATCTGAACAAAGTTACACAATTAGAAAAAAAAAAAAAACTATCAAATGGTGATAATCAATATGCCTATAAAGGAGAGATCAATAGCTGATCAATCAAATTGATTAGGCTTAGATCTACAAAGTTGTTTCTTAGGAGTTACTTAAATTAGTGTTAAGGATTAAGTCATTAATCGTCAAATTATGGTAATATGGATGTTTCAATAGTTATTAGCCAATGAAGACAATTAGCTTGTGAATGGAAGATACCATGTCCATTTAGAAGTATTTAAACTATGATCTTGATGATATAAATGAGAATTTGTTGAATGAGTAATGAAGAAAAGCTAGAATGAAGAATAAGGTAATCCTTTCAGATCTTCAATAGTCAGCTAAGAAGGATATTGAGAGCGAAGGTGGGAGATAAAACACGAAATCTAAAATTAATAATACCAAAACCCTTATTTCTTAGGCTCGGACCTTACTTGAGAGACCTTAAATTCTAAAATCTTCTAGAAAACCTTAAGAAATATTTATAGAAATGAATTCCCTAAATGTTGATAACTTTAAAAGTGAGCCTTAAAATTAGTGACAAAATCAAAACACTAATTGGCCGATTTGATTTAGAACCCTAAGAATCTTAAACACGAGTTAGTAAATTCGGTATACTTAGAATCAAGTCATATAAAATTAGCCAACAAGACCCTCTAGTCAATTACCTAGGAAAACGTGTTATTACCAATATGAACTAAATATCTAATAAATTATTTGGTATGGCAAATACTGTATTAGATGAATGTAATATCATATAACAAACATGTAAATCGAGAGATATAATAATATAATATTTTGTAATATAGATCGAAACCATATTAAGTGAACATATCATGAATCCTAGATTTCGCATTGAAACCAAAACCTTAAATCTTATTGAATCAATCCTAAACCGTTTAAACCTTAAATGGATCTGATAACCTTAGGATATCAGATGAATGAAGATAAATTGGAAACCCTAAAATTTGATTGCCTAGAAAAATGTGCTTACCATCAAATGAATCAAGAATCCGATAAATCATCCGATACAAAAACCTTATGTTAAGCGATTTGTTTATCTGATCGCTAACGTGCAAATTGAGACAATATATTAAAATAAAATTTAATAAAATAATTTCCTATAATATAGTATTAGTTTATTGAGTCAAAATTTCATCAATTAAATCGAGCCTTTTGCATATCCAAATCCTTGCCTATAAAATAGTTGTCATGTCTACAACACTATTCATTATTATTCGCTACTATGCATTACTATTCACATCAATCTATTTTATGTCACTATTCATCTCTACTATTCAACGTATATAGCTATTCTTACAACACCATAACCTATACCATCAAATTATTACCTATCACATCTTTTCTTTCTCTTTCTTTTATCTTACCTCCTATCCTTCCTTAAGAAGTTACCCCCCTCTTACTTTATCTCCTCCTTTATAAATACCTCCATCCACCTCAAAATTTTTCTCACTTCACAAAGCCTCACACTTCTTTTCTTCTTTTCTCTCTTTCCTCTTTCCCCATTTTTTTGTAACACCTGTGCCTGCTTTTACTTGCTTCCATTACAAGTTTATCACTCTATAAATACCCATGTCCTCATAACCTTCTTACACTTTACATTTCACTTCTTCTACACACAAAACACTCTTAAACCCTCTCATTTTTCTCTCCCTCCAACTGTTACTCTCTTCCTCTCTCTCCATCTCTTGGCCTTCTCTCTTTCATAAACACATACACACTTGTTCATCCTTTTGTTTTGGTAATCAACCTTCCATACCCATCTACAATACTATTATTTCCATGTGTATGTACCATAGTGTCATTTCCATAGAATTTCCCCATGATGCATAATGCTAGGGATGGAATTGTGTGACATCATATTTGTTTTTTATGTTTACATTATGTTTATGTTTATGATTCATATATTTCCTTTATGTTTACTAACCTAACACCATATAAGTATAAGTATATGTTATAAGTATATCTATTAGAGCATATGACACTTGTCCTAAATCAAAGTCTTGAAGACTTAGCCACTTCAAGTCTTAAAAAGAGAAAACTAGTCCTAAATTCTAGTCGTAAACTTGTCTGTACTTGAGCCATAAGGAGACCTCTCCATTTCAAAGTCTTGAGAAGCTTTTTCCTAAATTTAAGATTCTCATTTTTCTTTATATTGTTTTATATTACATATTTATGTTTTATCGGTCAAAAGACTATTTTGTTTTTCATGAACACAGTATTATGCTCATGGTGTTGTTCCTTATAATTATATGACAATTTTTTGTTATGATCTTTTCAAAACCACAGTTTCAATACGTGGAAAAATTCTTATTTTTTTCAAAGAAAAGTTCTAAGAAAAAATTTCATCCTTCTTTTTCTCTAAATGCCGAACCTATGTACAAACAATTGATAAAGTCATATTTCATACACTTTCGTAGGGCAATTAGTGCATAATTCCTTTTAATCTTTATGAAAATTGCAACAAGTACTTGGATGAGCTTAAATTGATGTTTTAGGTTAAATTGGAACAATGAAAGAAGTTTGAGCAATTTTAGACAAGAATTGAAGGAACACCGGCCAAATGAATAGGAGCATCGCCGGCCTTGAACAGAGCACACTGCCAGCCTTGGAAATTTCATTGAATGCCGACAATTTTTGAATGTACACCACTGGCCTTGAGGGGATTTTGGATGAAGATCAGTATCCAAATTTTAAGTACTGCCTCTGTGCTGCTAGTGTAGAAGAAAAGACAAGAAAGCTTCTACAATTTAAGTGTATGCTGGCAAATCCTAAAGCTACGCCGCCGGCGTTGAGGCGGTGCAGAGCTTCTACAGAATACAAAATTTATATGCGGTCCACTGCGCTGCTAGCCTTCATTTGGATCTGGCAAGCTTTAAATGTTTTCATTGTACGCCGACCTCTTGAAACCCTATGCCGTCGGTGTTGGAGCGGTGTAGGTCATCCATAGAAGACAAATCATTAGAGCCGTCTTCAACGCTGCTAGTGTTCGACTAGCTTACATGTGTACGTCGTCTGTACACCGCCGATGTAAAAGTTGAAAAGGCCAGCATATGTTCTGTAACTGCAAAAATATGTGAAGTGTTTAAAATTCCATGCAATCTTTGGCTATAAGATAGTGATGGTTCCTTTGTTCTTGGAGATTAGAAAATATATTAGAATACATTAGGAACTCAATTTTAGAGTAGATTTGGTGTGAGAGAGTTGTTTTGGGATCAAATCATAGTGATTGAGAAGTTTTGTACTGAAAGATTTTGCAATTGAAGATCTTGATAATTGAATTGGTGATCTCTAATCCTATTCTTGTTATATGCAATTCAATTGTCTGATTTTATTGTTCATCATGATATCAATTATAGAATATCCTTTGATTTGTGAATCTAAAATCATGAGTAGTTAAATTTTCATTGTGGGAAATTGATGAAACCCTAAGCATGATAATATGCTAATTGAGATTGTGTTATGTGATAGTGAGAATTATGGAATATTCATATTGAATTCCTATTATAAATCTTGTTTCTTCATGGAATTAGGGTTTATAAGAATCATAATAACTTGGAAGGGGAATTAGGCTTCAAAGGAATTCATAAATTAAGGTTAAATGACAATTACGAAAGCGGCGTGATTTGATCTGATTTAGAAATTGTTTATTGCGATTCATGCAATGTTTTAGGTTAATTTCTCACTGATGGACTAGGGAAAGTTGATTTAGGGCATTAGTCAATTATAGAATCAAAAGATTTATAATTGTAAATTTGATTCCATTGATGATTTAAGTAGTGGAAGCTACTAGGATGTTTTGTGATTAAAAATATTTTGAAACTTTACTTAGGGTTTTAAATCTTTGATAATTTCATATGAATATCCATAAGTCTAATTGTCAATATTACATGATTTTAGTTTGATTAGCAAGGTAAGGTGGATTCTGTTTTCCCACACTAAATCATCATATATCTTTTAAAAACACTCTCTTGTTCTCATTAATAGTGATAGTTTAGTTTAAAATTAGTGAATTAGTTTGTTAGTAAATCGATTACTTGAATATTAGTGGAAACTGATAATTGTTTAGTAGTTAATTGATCCTTGTGGGAACGATATCCTACTATCATTTGTATTACTTGATTCGATCCATTATGCTTGCTGGTAGTATTTGCACTTATATTTGTCTATTCATTTCAAGCAGACCAACAATAGGGGTGTTGGACTTTATTTTCCTTCTTGATCAACCTTCGATTTATGTTTTAAAAGATAATAAAACAAAATAAAACCTTGCCCCTACTTTTTTAAAAATGCTGAGACTTATATGTTTCACAAAGGGTGTGAAGCTTTAATTTTTGTTTCTTAAAACACTCAATACCAATGTTTTGAAAATAATCAAGAAAAACAAAATTTTGACCCTTGTTTTCTTAAGAATGCCAAGAACCCTTAAAGCATGATTAAGGTATGGAAACTTCATTTTTATAATTTGATTTACTTGTTTTAAAACATGAAGTTGATCATACCAAAAAAGATTTTGAGTTCCTTTTTCGTGGTTGATGTCGTGACCTTCAAGGTCCACAAGGGATCGATTTCACTTTGAATTTTGTTGTTCCATGATGAGTCTCGAGATGTTAGCAAATGAACATAAGGATATGATTTCATATTTCTTAAGATAAAGCTAAAGAATAGTCTATGAACAAAAATAATCTTAACTTACATCCTTTTCATTTCTTCATTACATATTAATTTCTCCTTGTAAGGAGCTTTTCATTTAGTTGATTTAAACATCATTCAAACCATGATGATTTTACTTTTATTTCTCATGTTTGTACTTAAGATTCCATATAGAACTACATACATGTTAAAAGACCTTCTTTATGCCTTAGAAAATATCGAAGTGGAAGTAAAACACTCAAAGGAGTAATTTAACCCCCAATAATTCAAGACCTATCCAACCTAAAAGTAAAAAATAATATAAAAAATAGACAGAGCATCCGAAAACATAGAAATTGATTACTCATATGTGAAAAACAAACTTAAAATAACTTAGATATGACCATCTTAAGGTCCAAACTTTGCTATTGGGAAATATAGTCAGAATAGAAACTATAGAAGTAGAATTTAGATGAAGTTGATCCAAAACACTTATTTCAGATTTTTCCTTTGTTGAGTTCTCTAAAAAATATTTTGATTATAACAAAAGGAATAAAGAATATTTAATAAGTGTGTTAATGAGTACAGGTTAAATAGATGGAAGTGTGTTTAGAACTTTTGATGTATGTAAATATAAGCAAAACAAACCAACAAAAGGTTTGATAGAGGTTCATCAAAAGAAAAAATAATGAACCGGTATTGTGTCAGAAGTTGCTTCAAAAGTTTAGTATTTGAAAATATAGTCAAAAGTTTATCCGGAACCTTCACTTGATCTGTCACAAATTTTAGCAAATTTGCAAAAAACTCTATATAAGTTGGACATTTGATGATTACGAAGACCTAGCTCCATTTGTCAAGCATATTTGGGTAATATGCGTGTTCTACAAAAGTCAAATTAAATATTATGGCGATTTAAATATTAAATCATATTCATTAAATCATGTTTATTGTTTTGTTCCTCAAGATTTCAACAGATTTATTTCATCAAATTTTGCAATGATGATTTGAAGATATTTTGTTGAAGATTTGCTCGAAGAATATCATATAAAGATAGGTAAGGATTTGGTGGTTATAGATAAAGATTATACTTCTTCAAATCATGTGATATCTTAACAACCTTATCTATGGAAGACTTATCTCTATACTTTTTGTTGGAGAATATGTCACTGAAAGATATTACAAGATATTATCAATTTTATTTGAATTTTGATATTCAAATGACATGGAAGCTATCCATATGACTATGGGATAAAGTTTGAGAAGATTTTATGGTATATATTGTTGAAAATATCAAGAAAAAGATATGCAAATATTTTTAAACAAAATTTCCAATTTTTTTCATCGGATTTCAAATTTAAATTGCATCATCATTATCACAAACAGAAAAGACATATCTTCAATAGATTTTATGAGGATTACAAGGGCTAAATATTAGGATCATTGAAGATTACAAAAAATATAACATAAAATTTTTAAGAGCTTTGAGAAAATGTCACAAAGGTTACTCTCAATTTTTCGTAATTTAAAAATATTAAAATATGAATACTTTAATTATAGTAAATAATAAATAAGATTATTTTTTCATGATACAACACTTGATCCACATATTAAAACAACTTTGATAAGTTGATAATATTAATTATGTAAGACTATAATTATTACTAATATTATATTTGTAACCCCAGAGAATTTTCTCTTTAAGTTCAATAATAAAAAATATAAATAAAGTCAAACTAAGGACAATTTAATTATTAATTAGGTCATAAAATATCAAAACACTAGTAACTTAAACCATTCATGAATAAATTATAATTTACAATAACAATATTAAAGCTGAAAAATAAAAGTCTTAAACTAAAGATTTTAAGTATACCATAGTGTTCAGAATATTTAATATAATAGGTATGTAAGTTTTCATCTAAAAATATTATCAAATAAATATTTATCATACATATTAATTAAACCCAGAAAAATGAACTTTCTAGGCAAGTTAGGAGACCTGCTTGCTTTCCACGCAAAATTTTGCTATAAATTCACTCTTTCCTTATTCTCCTCCTCTAATGGTTTTTGTCTCTCTTTCTTCTCTCTCTCTTTTCTTTCTTTTCTTTTCTTTCTCTCTTCCTCTCTCCTTGATTAGGAAAAAAAAGAAAAAGAAAAAGAAAAATTAAAAGCACCTATAAACTTTAAAATTCCATATCTCTTATATATTACAACCATTTTCAATCATCAAAGCACTATTGTGATCATGGTAATGCACTCTTCAATTCAAGACCACACAAGGTAAGGTTTCAATCACTCTAAAATTACATAAATATGATACTAAATGTATAAATTTTTATAATATTAGGAGTTACTACATTAATTTTTATTGCAAATATATATATACACGTGTATGTAATTATAATGATTTAAAACTATGTTATGTTAATGTGTGTATTTTGGCTAACAGATATTACATTTCACTTATCAAATGGATAATAAACTGATAAGTAAAAATGTAAGATATTAGAAATTTGAGCATAACCTTAGATGATTAATTTCTAAAGTGCATTTGTTAGTAAATAGAAATTTAAAGGCAAATCGTTAGAGTTCAAAAATACGCATTGGTACAATAACTTATCAAAATTTGCAAATTTAAAGTCCAAATAAAAATTATGATTTCAGAAATATGAAAGTTAGAACATTCTAATCTTATATAGCCTAAAACCTTAATTTAGCCTATGGGTTCTAGAAACTCTAATCACATAGGACAAAAACCTAATTCTATCCAATTGCGTAGATGTAAAATTTTAGTGTTCAACTCAAAATAGTCTAAGATAATTATAGAACCTTAACCATCAGGATATCTTTGGTATAATACTCAAAACTTCTCAAAACACTAAAAGTTAAGTGTGCTCATGACTTATGATATGTGACCTCTTCGGAAATGAGCAGTAATTTGCTAAACTGAGTGATTTCTCAATGAATATAGTTCCTATGCAATAACTGATAAATTAAAAATAAATTGTCTTGTTTTTAAGGTGTATTGGTTTGTAAACTATAACTTAAAGATCAATTGCTAAGGTTGAAATATGCCCAATAGAATCCAATATTAAGACTAATTCATAAAGATAAGACTCAAACTAAAATTTTTAATATTGAGAAAACTAAAACAAAATTATTGTGAACCTATATATGACCAAACCTTAATTTAGTTTTAAGACCTTAAACCCTAATCGGGTAAGCATGCATGTCTTGGTTTTAGGTAGCAATTAGAGATCAAGTAGTTAATTGAGATCCATGATCATTAGCTCCATCTAAAAGATTAATTAGTATATATGTGATGGAATTTGAAAATGAAATGGATATACATGCATGGACATGCATGTTTCAGCCATGTGTTATATCTAGGGAAACTCATGTTTCAATTTTATTAAATGTATTTGGACAGATAATGATTAGAATAAATAATCATCTAACTAACTGAAGGAATTATGATAAAAATATATAGATGCATGTGTATATGCATGATTTGGCCCTATTCATTCTAAAGGAAAATTAAGTTGAATTTAGGTTCACCTTGATGTGCTTAGTATAATCTAGATAAATTAATGATAGGCATGATTTGTTCTTGTTCCAAAAGGTTATTTATGTCCAATTTATAGTTTATTAACGTGATTTGCAGTCGAATTGGTACTTAACTGGTATATATATTCATTTCAGGTCAAATTGGAGCTTATTGAAGATATGAGAAGGAATCAAAGAAGAATTATGGTTGAAGAAGCAAGGGCATACATGACAACATCTATTCACGGATGTGATTCAAGCAATAATGGAGAACTTTGAACCAGCACCTACCCAGAATAAGATCACGGGCATGACAACTGGATTTAGGAAGAAGTAGGAGAATTGAAGACCAAAATCACAGCGGTGATCCGTGGAAAAGTAGAGGAAACTTCTAAGTCAGTAGCTAGCCAGACTAAAATCATGACCGTGACTCCTAAGAAGATGCCATACTCTGGTTCTTGGAATGAGAAAAATCATAGGCGTGAAGTAGATATTTCACAATTACAGTACCTACTAAGAGGAGCATCATAGTCGTGATTTGAAGATAGAGGATAGAAAAATCATCAAAAGCAAAAGACCATGAGCGTGATTAGAGAAAAGGATCGATTACGACATTTACATTATCTCACCAAACAGTATGCTTCCGAGTGTAAAAGTTGCATATCATCATCAAAAACTTCGTCTATAAACGTTGTAGGTGTAAAAGGACCACACCCATTTTGTCACACCCGCCCCCTACTACCGAGGTTCTGGATGTGATGCTAGGGTAGACAACTGCCACAGGCCCCTTAGTGATAATGGCCTACACCTCAGGCGAGTGTCAACCAATGCATGCCCCGCAGGATATCACGGGTACTATAGGTATTGTTGTAAGCCCCGAAAAATTTCAATAAATTCCAAGATGAACTTAGAAAATAAACCCTAAAAATCACTCCAAATTAAAACCGAACTTCTACTAGTCCAAAAACACGAGCGAATCCAGAGATTTCCGAATCTTGAGAAAAATTAGAATTCTTAAAAACAAAATGACAAATTTCATATTTAACTCCGACTTTTAAAATCGGGTAATATAAAACCCAAAAACAAATTATTAAAAAGTAAATAATGAATTAACCTTCGAAAATAAAACTCAATTCAAGAATCCCGAAAACGTTAAAAGATATTAAATACTACAAAAATAAAATTTAAGATAAATTTCTTAAATCAAATATGTTGTATAAACATAAGATATCAGTTTCCAAATTGGCAAAGATCTAAACCGGAAAAATCACCCGGAAACCCTAAGTGGAATACAATAGCTTAAGTCCGGCAATCTGGCGCCCTTAACCCTAGAGGCCGAGGTGTAGTCTAAATATGTAGAATAACTCGTAGTAATATAAGCTTGCTTAAAAAGATTATTGGTAAATTTTTGACCTATTTCGAACCCGTTCGGATACAGACTTCGAGAAGCGTGTCTTAGGGCTTGAGATATAAAAAATATACCATTAGTACCGCTGGACTCGTAATTTCATAATATTTCCAAATATATCAGTTATATAATTTTTCGGGTTATAAAAGTTACAGTTATAACCTTTTATCATATTTTCATTACTACCGGTAATTAATTAGTCTTTTACACTATTCACTTTTATTTCATTACACAATTTTATTATTCTTATAAAACCTTATATTTTTAGATAAATATTTTATATATTATAGAAAATTTTGTTTTTCTAAAATTTAGTTAGTTCGGGCTTTTACGGGATCAGATTCTGTTTAAGACCCGATACTAAAAATAAAATAAATTAATTTAATAATTCAAAAATATTTTATTTTTATAAAATAATTTTTAGAATTTTTCGGGTTATAAAATATCAATTATAACCCATATTCACGTATTTTGATTATATCGGTAACATATTTGTTAAAATACTAAAATAATTCAAATAATTATTTCATTTTAATTATGAAAAATCTGCTACAAATATTTGGAATAAATTTTCTAATTTTATTTTATTTTATTAAGAAAGTACTCTTACAACCCATACTTTCAAGTACACCTTACACATATCACTTCCTTTTCACTTTAATCTTTCTACACTTTGTCCCACACTTGATAGCAGATTTTTCCCTCCTTTATGGCTGCCATTGTCCTTTAATTTACTTCTATTTTGACTAAAATAAATATATTTCAATCATTCTTTAAAAAGCTACACATACCATTAATTACACAATTTAATTTCAAGTCTAATTTCAACAAATTTCTCTCTCTCTCCTCTTCCAAATTCACATGAACCCCCTCCCCCCAAAATCTGCCTTGTTATTTTTTTTCCTCTTTCATGCATTTAATACACTCATTTTCTCTCTCTCTTTCATTTACTCCTTTTACCCTTTTTCATTCCTTAGCTTTTCTCTCTCTTTTCTTCTTCATTTTTTTTGCTCTTGTTCTTACAAGAACCAAGCTGCCCCAAATTCTTTTATTAGCTCCCACCCATATTTCTTCAAGATTTTTAAGCAAATTTTCTTCTCAAAGCTTCCATAGGTGATATAGGTAAAGTATAATGAGAGTTTCATCCATCAAATGATATTCCATAAGCTTAAAAGCTAAGGATGATGATGCCAAAATAAAACACTCCTCTTCTCTATGATTATTATCTTGTATCATTATTATTTTCTTGTTTAAAGTAGTTATATTTTATAGATCTAACTTTTGTAGCTTTGATTTTCGTTTATGCTATAGATCTTGTTATTTGAGTTATTATTTTTGTTATTGCTTATGATTTATGCATATATTCATCATTTACATAACTATCTTAGTGTTCATGCATCTAAAACTAGTATAGTAAACCAGATCTAGTGTTTTGAGTTCATAAAATGCATTAGACTTTGTTTTATGTTCATGGATAACTTGTAGTAGCATGATGATAGTAGGAATGTTTTAGAAAACTCAAGATCTATTTTATTTTCAACAAAAATCATTTTTGAAAATTCGGATGAAAAATGAACCATATTTAGAAAAGTTATTTTTCAACTTCAAAATGTGTATTTTTCATTTAAAATGAAGGGCTTAGGGTATAGATAACATAAATGAGTGATTTTGATGAGTAAAGTTTAGATCTATGAGTTTATAGTTTACTATCATGGGTTTCTTTTATATTTATGTTCATATTAAGAGTAGATCTTGGTTTTGAGCTCAAACAAAAATTGTGAAATTCGTATTTTGGCAAGACCCCTATTTAAAAACCACTTTCCAAATGTCAAAATGAAGTTTCTACTTGAAATAATGAAGGCTTAATATATGTATATCATCAAGACTTCTTTTTACAAGAATCAAAGGTGATTTTCAAAGTTATTTTCAAAATAAAAACTCATTTTCGAATTTTGGTTAAGACATATTTTAAAAATATGTTTTCCAACTCAAAAATGAAGTTTTTATTCAAGATATGAAGGGCTCTTAAGATATGATATGTAAGGAATGGATTTTCGTAAGTTTAGATAGATTTTATCAAAAGATATGTCCAAAAATAAATTTGGTAAATTCGGATCTCAACCAAGACCAATTTTGAAAACCCATTTATCAACTTCAAAACTTGTGTTTTATATGAAAAATGAGAGTTTAGGTCACAGATATCATTAAGTAGTGATTTTTATAAGTTGAAATGAGTTTTGATGAGATTAATGTAAAAACAAGAAATAGAATCAAGATGGGAAATTTTGAGCTAGTAATCAATTTGTGAAATTCGTAATTTTGAATAAAGGCGATAAGAACACCTATTATCCAAGCTCAAAATGAAAGTTTTATGTAATGAATGGAGTCCTTAAGTAATAGGTACCATAAAGTCTTAAATTTTAATACATTAAACAAGTTTTTCCCAAATGAATCATTCAAAAAGTGGATATTCTAAAATTCGGATTTTTGAGTAAATCCTATTTGAAAATATATTTGCAAAGTGTTAAATGGAAATCTTTATGTAAAAATGAAGTCCTTAGTGGCTAGGCATGGTTGGGCTTTAATTTTCTAAGTGTTAAATGATCTTAAAGGAATCACTCAAAAACTAATTTTACAAAAATTCGGATTTTGGAATCAACTCTACTTGAAGACATGTTTACAAAGTGTAAAATGGAAATTTTTATGTAGAAATGAAGGTCATAAGTAATAGATATAATGAAGACTCAATTTTAACAAAAATAATTATATTTTCTTAAGTAATAAATCTAAAACAAATGGAAATGATCAAAGTTAAAAAACTAGATTTTTCATAAGTATTTGTTATTATGGTCTTGCAAAATAAAAAGTTATAAAATTTTCTTTTAGCAAAAATCATCAAGATCATGCGTACATTAAACTCATCTCATGTCATTCATGTTAGGAAATCATCAATATTGCATGTATAGCTAATTTATATAGTAGGAACATTACAAACATTTACAAAACTATTTTTTGGAATTGGAACTTGCTACTGTTCTAATCTTATCCGACTTTTTCGAAGTTTCAAAGTTTTCAAAACTTAAATATAATATTAGAATTAGATAGATCTTTCAAACTAGATATAAATCGATATATAATTTGCTAAATTCCTAGTTAAAATGACCAAGTTATGGCCGTTTTAAGTTAGAATTCCTGCTTAGGACGAGAATTACGAATTTGATAGTTCGTATAAGATCGTTTGGATTAGTTTGAGTTGAAATACTTATTAGAGTATTTCTTCCTTTTTAGGTGATCCCGAAATCGACGATTCCCTACACCGATTACTTTTACTAAAAGACCGGTGATCCAATGGCTGAGTGAGTTTTCTCCTTATTTTGTTACCTTGTTTGTGCTTGTAGCTAGTTGCATTAGAATTATAGGAACAAGATAAAAACCAATATGAATGGGATGGGATATATGATGAACTGTGATGAATGTATGCCAAGGAATACTAAAGCATATCGAAACCACGATTCGATTGGATAACTGCACTGTTCATATTATTTCTGTTATGTGTGTGATATTGGTTGGTCACTCTAAAGAATGTATGAATATTTTGACCTAAGCAAAAATTAAATTGGTCATGCATCGCATTGGACATATTGTATTTGGTAGTGTGCTACTCCTACGCAAGTCGATCGGTATGGTCCGTTGATGACTTGTTTGGATAGTGAGATCGGTGCCAGAGCTCATTCATGGGTACTAAGGCACATGTGGATGCATTTCATGAATGAGCCTAGCCGAGTCGAGTGCTATGAGCCGAGGGCTTGGGGACTAGCAGCGGTCATGTAGACTTCAATACCATTCCTAACTCAAGATACGGAGGGCGTAAATCTGTTCTGTGTATGGGTTCCAGATACCCATACATAATTGTTTGCTCATGTGTTTGTTCATGCATAGCATATGGTTGATTATAACTTGTTTGTTATGGTGCGAAATTAAGGAAATTCTCACTAAGCTAGTGTAGCTTATACCCCAATAGTTGTTTAAATGAATAGGTTATCTCAAGAATGCAAAGTGGGGATCGAAATGGTTAGAGCCGAGAATAACTTCGGGATTTCGGTAAATAATAAGAATATTTGAAGTTATCAGCTAGGTTTTATTTGCCTTATAATAGTTTATGTAAGGAAGTCTTTGGATGAATATAATTGAAGTTTAATGATTTGTATTATGAAGTATAGTGATTTGTATCTGCAGTATAGTGAATTGTATTTCCTTTACATTATTACTCAAGTGTATCAATAGAAAATGTATCTCTCCAATATGTCTTCTTTATGTGTTAGACTCCTTGTACATAGTATGGAAGCCTTCGCATGACTGAGGTGGTCATTCTTAGGCTTTAATATTGTATACGACGGACTGCCACATTTAGGATACCCTTAGGGGCGTGACAATTGTTACTCCTAAGTGAGTTAACCCCCTTATCTGTAGCTTGCAGGGATCGAACACAAGACTTGCAGCTTTTGCCTGCTCCAAAGGCAGCACCTCTCACCAGTTGAGCTCTGTTGACACTCACCTGAGGGCGGGTGGGCCATTTCACTAAGGGGCCTGTGGCAGTTGTCTGCCCTGGCATCACATGTAGAACCTCAGTAGTGGGGGGGGGGGGGGGGGGGGGGGGGGGGGGGGGGGGGGGGGGGTGCCACATTTTACATAGGGGATTAAATCTTTTTTTTTTTTTACAATCACACCTCTTCATTGTGAGTAACTAATAATTAGTGTCTGTGAGATTTGTGTGTGTGTGAGTGTGAGTGACTGTGTTTGTATATTACCGAAGAAACTTGAGAAAGACGATCGGAGTTTGTGTTTGTGCTCGTAAAACATCTTTACAGTTATAATTAAAAAGGGTTTTTTTCTCCTCCCAATTATCACGTTTAAATTCCTGTTTATGTCCATTATATGTTGTTATTATTTCTCCATCATGAGTGAGTAGTGAAATATGGTTTATTAAGTCATGTCAATATGAAGTGCATGAAAATGAAAATTGACTTGTCAATTGTTGATTCCAGCGAATTGAGTTTCAATAAATTTAAGAATGTGTAATGCACGACACAGTCTTGCAATAGTTCTCAATGAAAAAAAAAGTTGAGAAACAATTCCATCAAATAGATCTAGGTCACTAGAACAATTTACTCTTCCTAATAGAGATATTTGTAGGAATTGTGTTGCATATTTTGTGGAATCCGAGAATGTTATTGAGAATCTAGTGCAGTATTAGTTGGTTGTTAATTAAGAAGAAATTCTCTTCATATTAGGATTGAGTAGTTCTGAGAAGAATACTCATGCGAGCAACAAATTAATAAGTTAAGTAATTTCAGAAATCATGTCGATATGATGGAGTAAATCTACTATAATCAATTATTGTTGTTGAGATTGTTTTGATTATTATGTTAATCTAATGTATTTAGCTTAGTGTAGATTAGTTGCCTGATTTATACTCAATTTACTCAATTAAATTATTCAATATCTAGATAATAAGAAAATTAACTAGTATTAGTGTTTATAATTCGTTCCCTGAGGAGATGACCCTATGCTCATCCACATTAACAAACGATAGGTACACTTGCCCGTCAAACCGAGTGAATAAGAGAATATAGATTAATAAATTTTAAGACTCGATAGCTTTAATTAGAGGCAATCAATTAACTAAGGTAATTTTTATTCTTCTCCAAGCCTACAACATGCTTATCAATGAATTTCATGGAAAACTAATAAAGCATGCTAATATTCCCACATGTATGCCTCGACCACGCCTTAAAATCAAGAGAAACCCAAGTTTGGATTAATGAACTAATTGTGTATAGCCTAATTATGTGGACTTAAGGAGGCTAATCATGTGATTGAACTCAAGATAACTCATGTATATATGTATCTCCATGGTAATGGTTTGCATAGAAAATTAAGGTTTCTAAGTTGAAATTATATTTAGGCTAATGAAAACTTAGAGTAATTGATCACATAGTTAAATTGAAAATATACTCATGTGTTGGCAAGTTCAAGGGGCTAGAATCGAGTTTTAACAATTGACCACATGGAAATAGAATTTAATTAGCAAGAAAAATCAATTATGGACTTGAATTGAATAAATCCTCATATTTAAGTTTCTACATGACCTCCTACACAAGCTAAGCAGACTTTTTGACCTTAAATGAAAACCATATTTAAATTTAATAAACAATATAAAATTAAAATTATTTTGATTAGAGATAATTAATTATGTAATTGAATTGATGAATTAATGTTTAAATTATGTTCAAATATATATTTCAATAGAAACTTAGGATAATCTTTTATTTAAGTATGAGCATAACGAGTCACGTGTGTTTCACGTGATTTTTATTTTATTAGTGACAGCTGTTATTTTATTATTGGTGGATGTAATTATTTGTTAGATTTTGATTTCATATATATTGTTGTAACAATCTCAGTTTTCTTTAACGAAGATACAGTTTATTCTTCATCACCTCTGTTCCTCTCTTCGTGCTTCACTGTGGCTGGGCAGGAATCTCACATGGTATCAGAGCAAGGTTTTCCAGGTTCTGATGTTCTGATTAGTCTTCTTTTGTTCCTTTGCTCGAGTTTTGTATCTTCATTCGATTTTTCTTCGTTCTGGAACATTTTGTTCAGAAATTAGGGTTTTGTTTTCAAGATGAATGTTAGTGATCAAATGATGTTTGATCCTTTGTATATTTCTGGATCTGATAGTCCAGGAATGAGTATAGGAAACTTAATCTTTGATGGAAGCAATTTTCTTCCATGGAGTCGAGCCATTAAAATGGCTTTAGGAGCGAAGTTGAAAATAGGTTTTATAGATGGATCTGTTCCTAAGCCAGAAGAAAACTCACCTAATCAGGTTAAATGGAAAAGATGTGATTATATGGTGACTTGTTGGCTTTTAAACTCTATGAACAAAGAACTTGCACAAAATTTTCTTTATGTGCAATCGGCTCAAGAATTATGGAATGAAATAGTAGAACATTATGGAGTTGCTAATGGACCTCTAATTTTTCAATTAGAGCATGAGATTAACAATTTAAGACAAGAAAATCAGTTAGTCGGAGTCTATTATAACAAGTTAAAGAAATGTTGGGATGAGTTAAGTGCATTACACGCATATCCGACTTGTACTTGTGATCATTTAGATCAATGTACTTGTAAAATGAAAGAAAGAGTTCAAGATTTCGAATCCAAGAGTAAATTGATACAATTTCTCATGGGATTGAATGAAGCATACGAGGGAGTACGGAATCAAATATTAACCATGGAACCTCTTCCAAGTGTTAATAGGGCTTTCTATCTTGTTCAACAAGTAGAAAAACAAAGGGAAATAACTGGAAATTCAAGTTCTAGTGGAGATATGGCAGCCTTTCATGTCTCTAAAGTAGGAAGTAACAAGTTTAATGTTGATAAAAGGAAGGGAAAGAGGATTATATGTAAATATTGTCAAGGAGAAGGTCATATCATGGAAAATTGTTTTCAACTAATTGGATATCCTGATTGGTTTAAAGGGAAACGAATAGTTAAGGGAAAACAAGCTAATGCTGTTATGGCTTCTTCCAAGTGCGAAACTGTGCAGGAAACTCCTTTTGATTCTTATGATAGTAGTGTTTCAGTTGCTGGAATTGACAAACATGCGATACAAGCTATATGTAGTGAAGTTCTCAAATTGCTAAAGGATAAAGGAGATTCAGAGCATATGGCAGCAGCTGTTATGAATATGCAGTATGCTGGTAAGTCTTCTTACTCTAGTTGTTTAAATGTTTCAAATAATGCTATGGCTCTTTGGATCATAGATTCTGGTGCAACCGACCATATGACACCACATTTACACATTTTGCATGATGTACAAACACTTAATAAACCAATACCTGTTAAAATGCCTGATGGAAGAGTCTTATTTGTTGACAGAATTGGATCTGTTCATATTAATGATTCTTTTTGGTTACATAATGTCTTCTATACACCTTCTTTTTCACATAATCTTCTTTCTGTCTATAGATTGGCTTTTGAGCAGGGAATTATAGCTGAGTTTACCTCACTTGCTTGTACTTTTCAGGACCGGAATTCTAAACAAATTCTTGCTAAAGCTCCTGTTTTTCATGGTCTCTATACTCTTCTGTCTAAGGACAGTTTTGCTTCATGTAATGCTACTATGAGTAATAAAAATCGAGTAAGTCTTTTACATGCTCGATTAGGTCATGCTTCTATTTCAAAACTTCAGCATTTAGAAGATTGTAATCATTTGTCAAATGAAAACTTTGTTTGTAATACTTGTCAAGAAGCAAAGTTTCATCGTGTTCCTTTTTCTAGAAGTGTGTCTATGTCTCCTAGTCCTTTTCACTTGTTACATGCTGATGTTTGGGGTCCATATCACGTTACTTCTTTATCTGGTGCTAGGTATTTCCTCACTGTTGTTGATGATTACAGTAGATCAACTTGGACTTTTCTTTTGCATCATAAATCTCAAGTGTCTTCTACTCTTGAACATTTCTTTAGATATTTGTTCAATCATTTTCATGTCTATCCTAAATTCATTCGAACTGACAATGGTGGTGAATTTGTCTCTCATTCTTGTACATCCTTGTTTAAATCTTTTGGAATCATACATCAACGTACAACACCTTACACACCACAACAAAATGGGAGGGTAGAAAGAAAACATAGACATTTATTAGAAATGTCAAGAGCCTTACGCATCCATGCCAATTTACCTAAAGAATTTTGGGGTGAGTGTTTGTTAACAGCTACATACCTTATCAATATTTTACCATCCTCTGTTCTAGCATGGAAAACACCATATGAAAAATTGTTTGGTAAGGTTCCTTTGTATGACCATTTGCGAGTTTTTGGATGTTTATGCTATGTCCGAAAATTTACTTCACACATTGATAAATTTGATCCCAAAGGCGTTAAGTGTGTATTTCTTGGATATGAGCAAGGATGTAAAGGATACAAAGTCTATGATATTTCTCGGAAACAGTTGATGTATAGTCGTGATGTTGTTTTCTTTGAGAATGAATTTCCTTTTCATAATTCTCAACACACTCAGGTTGAACAAATGTCTTTAATCCCTTCTATTGTTCCTTCATATGCTTGTGATGAAGAGTTGTTTTCTGTTCTTCCTCCTGGTCCTGATTTTGTTCATTCCTCTGATAGTACGCAAGAAATTGTACATTCACATGATAATTCTGCTCTAAGGCGATCTACTAGATCAAGAAAAACACCACATTGGCTTCAAGATTTTATTCATTCTTCACATCATGCTACTTCTGTTTCTCCATTACCAAATACACACTCTTCTTTTCCTGTTCGTTATCCTTTGTTTGATGCCCACACTTTTGATAAATATCCCACAGATTATGTTGCATCTTTAGCTAATGTTTTAGCTATTAAAGAGCCTACTCATTATTTAGAAGCATCAAAACAATCAGAATGGGTAGATGCCATGCATAGGGAATTGGATGCATTAGAGTTGAATGATACATGGGAACTTACAAATCTTCCAAAAGGAAAGAAAGCTATAGGGTGCAAATGGGTCTATAAAGTTAAATATAGACCTGATGGGAGTGTTGAAAGATATAAGGCTAGGTTAGTAGCCAAGGGTTTTACTCAAAAAGAAGGTGAAGATTACAATGAAACCTTTTCCCCTGTAGCTAAACTTAGTACTGTTCGGCTAATTTTTGCTCTTGCTACATCTTGTAATTGGCCACTTCATCAAATAGACATTAATAATGCCTTCCTACATGGTCATTTGGATGAAGAAATTTTTATGATTCCTCCTCAAGGATATGATAAAGCACAAGCACATCAGGTTTGTAGGTTGAAACGCTCCTTATATGGTTTGAAGCAGGCTTCACGCCAATGGAATCTTGAGCTGTCAAATTTTCTCCTTCGGCAAGGTTTCATTCAGTCATCTCATGACCATTCCCTGTTTGTACAGAATACTGATTCTGGATCTATCATTTTGTTGTATGTTGATGATATGGTTATCACTGGTACTAATAATTCTGGTATTGTTGCTTTGAAGCATTCCTTAGATACTGAGTTTACTATCAAGGATCTAGGCCTTGCTCGTTTTTTTCTTGGTTTAGAAATCTGTCGCACAAATGAGGGTCTCTTTCTTAATCAGCACAAATTTATTGTTGATATTCTCTCAAGTGCTGGCATGACAGCGGCTAGACCTGTTAAGACTCCTCTTCCTAGTGGTTTTAAACCTGATAATGTGACAGGGGAGTTGCTGGATAATCCTTCTTTTTATCGTCAATTGATTGGACGTCTGTTATATGTTACTATCACACGACCAGATTTGAGCTTTAGTGTGCATTGCTTAAGTCAGTTTGTTGCCAATCCCAGAGTTCCACATTTACAAGCTTTGTTTCACCTTCTTCGGTTTTTGAAGGGTACAGCTGCTCGGGGATTATTTTATTCAGCTGATAGTCCATTGTCTTTACGAGGTTTTTCTGATGCTGATTGGGCTACTAATGTTGTGGATCGTAAATCTGTTTCTGGTTATTGTATTTTTCTTGGTGATTCTTTGGTTTCTTGGAAAACCAAGAAACAATCCACTATTTCTACTTCAAGTACTGAAGCTGAGTATAGAAGTTTAGCCTTTGCAACTAAAGAACTTCTTTGGCTGTCTTATTTGCTGCGCGATTTGATGGTTTCTTTACAGCTGCCTATTGTTCTTGGTTGTGATAATTGTTCAACTATTTCTATTGCTTCTAATCCTTGCTTACATGGCCGAACAAAACACATTGATATTGATATTCATTTTGTTCGTGATCACATACGTTCTGGTTTTCTTCAAGTTCAATATGTTTCTTCCTCCAATCAAGTTGCTGATCTTCTTACCAAGTGCTTGCCCGATCATCAAATGCAATTCTTATGTCGCAAGTTGTCACTTCAAGATGTTCCAACTTGAGGGGGGAATATGAGCATAACGAGTCACGTGTGTTTCACGTGATTTTTATTTTATTAGTGACAGCTGTTATTTTATTATTGGTGGATGTAATTATTTGTTAGATTTTGATTTCGTATATATTGTTGTAACAATCTCAGTTTTCTTTAACGAAGATACAGTTTATTCTTCATCACCTCTGTTCCTCTCTTCGTGCTTCACTGTGGCTGGGCAGGAATCTCACATTAAGGACATTAAAATCTTGTTTCTTCCTTTTAACTAAGATTACTTATCTCATTTTTCTTGAACAAAACAATTTCTATCTTACACTAAGCATATGGCATGTTTACTGGAGAGTATTAATAATAATAGTTAAGAGCATATCAAGCCCTAGAGCTATAACTTTTGACCATGTTCAAAGATCAAGCATGTCGTGAGCTATCTAAAACAAAACCGAAACTATATTGAGTAACGAAAGCATGTAATATAATTCATGAAGTTGAAATGACCATTTAACAAAATCTATAAACATCTATGATATGTAAAAAGGGCTTTGGCCCTACAAAAGAATTCATACAATCCATATGTCTTCATTCAAGAAACCTAGATTGCCATAAGTAATATCAACATAGAATATGATCTATGAAATTATATTGATCATTTGATTATTATATGGAAACTTATGAGAATTCGATCATGATGAGTGAAAACTTATTCCATGTTTAAATCAAGTAGTTTAATGTGTAGATAATATGTAATCATGAATAGAAATGAATATGGCATGGGAATTCAAAGCTTAGAAAACCTTAGGACTGTCACGCCCCAAAGTGTGCCCTACACGTGACAGTCCGCCACACTCAACATTTAATCTCAAGTAAGACAACCTTAGTCTTCCCAGGAGTTTAAACATCAGGTGTAAGGCTCGCTCTCAACATTTATAGACCATACTTTGCTTCGTAGTAGCTTAAAGAGATATACACAGCAGCAAGAATGTAAATCATAACCATCTTAGAGAGAATTATTCTAATACATGATCTAGGGGCATACCCCGATAACATCAGTTACCAATTCTCAAATCCACACGTTTCCTTGCATTAACCTTTAAATACCGGTTCGGGAAACAGATTAGAGCCCTTCCTAATCTTTAGGCCTCGGCCTCATCAAAAGCTCCTTAATATCTAAGAGCCATACCTGGTGTCCACGGTCCTCGGGGAAAGCCAAAGGTATTCATACTGCAACAGGAAACTATAGCGGTATAAGCTACACTAGCTTAGTGAGTAGAACTTCCGAATTACAATTAACACCACACTTTCAACCAAGTAATTAAGCAACCAAGTGAAATGCATCAACAAGTGAGTTTAGCAAACATATGACCAACCGGAAATCATATGTGGATGGACTTACGCCATCCATCCCGGGTTAGCAGATTAACGAATCCTGCGGTACGACGCCGTTTAAGCTCACGGTCAACTGAACAATAATTCGTTTTATGGATCACGATTAACCAACAAGTACTCGTTTATGGATCATGATTAACTAACAAGTATTCGTTTTATGGATCACGAAAAACCAACCAATGCTAATGCTCCATCCCCATCGTGATATGAATGAATCTAATTATAATGGAGTCAAATATACGTTAATTCAATTCTTTTAGGTGACCAACAATTATTCACAGACATTCAATACAACACCCTAAATAATCAATCCATAGCTTAACACCCGGTTTCGATATTTCTTAAGGTTCATTTCACACATCAACAACAAACAATATATAATTCCCATATAACCCCATCATACATAATTTTTCTTTTTATCTTCGCCTAACAACTAGTGCGACTATCATTACAATCACAAGCAATAATTGAAATCGGAAGAGGAACTACTCAGCCATGGTACGCCGTCTCTTAGTAACGATGGTCGGGTGATACGGTATTGTCGTACTCGGGTTCACCTACCAAATAAAAATAGCCTAATAAGAATCTCATTACTAAACTAATTCAAACTATGTATCTATACTTCACAAAATCGGAATTCTCGCTATTTGTGAAAGTTCCAACTTAAAACGACCATAACTCGGTCATTTTAACTCGGAATTCCGCAAATTTTATATCGATCTCTATCTATTTCGAAAGATCTATCTATTTCTAGTATTATTTTCAAGTTTTGAAAATAGTAAGGCCACGGAACAGAGGGATCAGTTCTGTTCTGTCACTTTCCAGATTTCGAAAAATTGTTTCGCTTTTGATAAAAAGGTTCCTAGTTGATGATTCATGTATAGGTGATATATAAATGAATTCCTAATATGAATACCATGTAAAGAGCTCAATATATGCATGGTTTTGATGATTTTTTGATGGTGAACTCACATGAACTCCTAATTATCAAGAAATTCCATGATGATTACTTATAAGAAGCCATTCCTTCCAAGTTTACATTTCTTAGGGTTTTTATGACTTTGTTCTTGAAATCTACTTGTTATCTAAATAAAAATGAGTTCCCCACATCCATACAAATCATGACCTCCATTCATGCATACAAATCCACATTTTTCATTGAATAAATATGTGTTTGGATGGGCTACTTAGAAAAATCCGAATTTTTGAGATTTTCATTTTCTTGCAATTTCCTTATGAGAAACTTGTTTAATGCATCAAAAATTGAGGCTCCAATATATCTATTATATAAGGACTTCATTTAGCTCATAAAACATGCCATCTAAGCTTAGATACTAAGTGTTTATATGGGCATCACCCAAAATTACGAATTTGACTACGCATCCATAATTCAATATTTTTCATTCTAACTTTATCCCTTGTTTTTACATTTTTATCATGCCTAAACTCATCTAAGCTTATGAAAATCATTCCTTCAATATACCTATTACACTTACCCTTCATTTTTCTTGTGAATCACGAGTTTAAAAATGATTTTGGTGGTTTTAAAAATAGGGTTCCAAATCCATCCGAATTTCCAGCAAACCATTTCCTACAAAGTCTTTTATTTTTCAATGTTCTTGCTTCCTACACATGGAGATCTACTATCTAACATTTTTATACATAAACAAGGCTACATTTTTATGATCATCCATGCATGAAAATCAAAATAATCATATGAACATGAATGCGGATGAAGATGTGAATGTCTAAACACTAGATCTACTAAATATCATGCATGATTCATAGATCTCATGGTATGAACAACAATATATATGCAAGATCTCTACTTTACATGCATGAACTAGAAGGTATCTTAACATGAACTCATCTAAACACTAGATCCATGTCTTGTGATGGTTTGATATTCTTGTTCATGTGTTTTCATGTCCCTAGCATGAGCTCATTGGGATTAAATGAGAAAACACACAAGATATAGCTTTGCCATTACAAGATTAGGAAGGATCAAAACTTAAACTAACATACCAATGGAGATTAAAGGAGGAAATAAAGGAGACTTGAGTTGAAAAAGTGAGGGAAGGAGGAGGAGAGGCTCACGGCAATTCAAGGGGGAGAAGAGTGAGCTTTTCCTCTTTTGTAAAAATTGAAACAAGTAAGAATGAAAAGAGAGAGAGAGAAAAATATTTTTATATATGAGATGAATTAGGGTTTTGGTTGAATAAAAGTAACAAAAATAAAACAAAGGAGAGGGAAATATGGGGGAGGGGCGTCGGCCATATAGGGGGAGGGTTGTGTGTGTGTGTTGAAATTTGAAATTTTGTATTTTGTGTAATAAAATGTAATATTTGTATTAATTAATTATGAAACAAAATTTCTTGGAAAAGAAAATTGTAATGAGTAGTTGTAAGGATGTAAGAATAAAGTATAGGTAGTGTGTAGTGTAGGTTGTACTTGTGAATAATAGACAAGACATCTACTTTACCGGTTGTACCGAAAATACGAGAAAAGCTATAACTGTAATTTTTATAGCTCGGAAAATTATAAAATTGATATTTTTGGAATCCCTATAAAATTATGGTTCTAATGAATATTCTAGAACATTTTTCTGAATCCGTGGTTAGGGGCACGCTTTTCCGTAATCGAGCTCGGGAAGGCCCGGAATTGAAAAATTCCCGAATTTACAACTTTCAAAGGTTTAAAATCTGCTTTAGAACAATAATTCATGTTCATTTACTTTATAAAACTTCTTTTATTATGAAATCGAGGGAAAGCCGGATCTAGGGTTCCTAGGCTCCTTTCACTAAGCTGGAATCGGACCGATACAGGGTTTCGTTCTCCGGTTTCCAAAGTTCGTCCGAGTACTATCCGATCACTAGGAGAACTAGGGTATATCTTATAAGAATAATAATAATAACAATACTAATAATAATAACAATTTAGGTAACGAATAATATTAAATCGTACTGGAAGACTCACTAATTACGGGTAGCAACGAAATATGAATAGATTTGTAAAATCAGATAATTCTAGCTATTTGAAAATTTATAAAACTAATAACTTAGAGATCCTTTAGAAATCCAAGTCTAAAGGCATTAATAACATATTCTTGACATTTCGAATCCCACGGCACCCTTTTCGAAACTGACACCTGATCCGATTAGGTTAGGTAGAAAATTCGTTGATCTCATCTTTCCAGAGTATCCTAGACTTAATATGAACCAATTACATCTTTTCTCTTGTTCCAACTCCTTGGTTTAGGAATACGAGTTTGCCGGGTCTAGGTATGGAGCTCCTTGGGAGTTTTGGGGAATCAAATTCCCTGGTTGACCTTTCGGTTTACCCTATTGCCAAAATAAAACTAGTATTTTATACTTATATAGCTTGTCTGGTTGGTGAGACTTAATTTAAGGTCAACTTTCATAAGTGTTTAATATCTCATAAAGTTCTCGGAATTCTTCGGATTGAGTTTTATTCCCGGAGGTTAATCACTATTCACTTCTTAACAGTTTGCTTTTAGGACTCCATTATATCCGAATTTATAAGTTGGAGTTAAATATAAAATTTGTCGTACGAAGCGGTTTTAGAACAGAAGTATATTGGGTTGCTATTTTATTTCTAAGGTTTCTTATTTTTCTCACAATTCGAGATTTCTGGATTCATTCAGAATTTGGAACTTATCGAAGTTCGGTTTTTAACTCGAAGTGACTTTTAGGGTTTTATTTCCTAAGTTCATCTTTAGAATTATTTACTGAAATTTTCCAGGGCTTACAAGGACTCTATGTGACAATTTTGGCCCTATGTAGTTCTTAGAAGAACTCGTGCTTAAATTTCAATAAAACATATATTTAACTTATTGAAAATATAAAAGGTAGAAAATGTGAATAAACTAAAATATATAATCTTAGATGGAAGTATAAGTGTTGGATCACATATAAAATTAAGGTATTAACCCTAAATCTTAATATAATTTAAGTATCACATGAGTAGACAATAATATAGTCTTAACTCTAATGAATAAACCCAAGAATATACCTATATGAACATATATATGTTTCGAACTATATAGCTAAGATGAGATTAAATTAAGAAAAACAAGAACCAATTAGCTAATAGGATGATATAGATTATCATAAAGAGATTAAAATTAAGGTGTACTCCTAAAACTCTAATATAGGTTTTAGCACATGTAGTATTTTAAAATTACAAAATTTTTACATATAGAAATTATAGGCATAGCAATTAGTAAGATCAAATTACTTAAAAGTAATATCAAGAAAAGCATAGTGAAAATAAGTTTCAATATAAGGATAAGCTAAATATAGGTTAAGGAACTTAAATAGAGTTTATTCACTAAAACTTGATGAAATATTCATAAAACGAGCAATTGAACTTAAAAAGAGGATTAAACATATAAAACTAAGATAATAGGAATCATAGTGATACCTTTCAGATCCATAGAGTCATATAAGGAAAAATATGCAAAATGAAAGATTAAACTAGAAAATTAAAAACTATGTTCAATAAGCTTTATAATACCTATTCATATGCTAAATTTGAAATTAAAATAAGTACAATAGGCTTAGGTTAAGATTACGCTATTAAAACTAGTATTTGGAATCATTTAAGGCACTTTTTCCTAAGAAAAGTGAGTTTATAAGAATTTAATAACTCAACCAAAGAAACTTAACTCTCATAAAATTTAAAACCCATATTCAAATAAGTAAAATAGATCAAGAATAGTAAAACCCAAATTTAGGATACTTAAGCATCAATAAGACTTATTACAAAGTTATATGTATGGTAATGGTTGATTATTATTTCATTTCATAGGAGAAACAGATCAATCTTTGGAAGTTCCAGTAGATTAGTACGACTTAACAAGGATAGCAACTGAGTAACTTTAACCTTATCACATTATTTGTGCTTGTAGTTTAGTTGCATATATAATAATATATTAAAACTACTATGTATGTGGGGCTAGGTATATCGTATGCTGCTTGGTGTTTATTTAGTTGCCAAACTATAATAAGAAAAGTAATAATCATTTTACATGTTATATATTGCATGAAGATTGTTGATGCTTGTCTATGAAATGTATGGTTACTTAATAATTCGATATGATTCTATTTGACTACTTAATCAATTGGTCATGCATTGCACAATTTACATTTCTTGCATTAAGGAGTGACAACCCTGCTACGTGTTAGCATTTTGGTTCTTTGGTATCAGCTTGGTTTATCTAGATGACATTTTCCTAGTTCAATGCAAGGTTAACTTTGTTTCATTGGTTCCATGGGAACTAAGTAGACACCCAAAGGAACGTCACCTGTGGTATTGACATGAAATGGCAAAACACTTAGTGGAGTTTCTTTGTGCCAAATATATGAGTGAAATATTCGAAATTAATTTGTAAGAGTGTATGGTACCCATTCTTTCTTGGTTCTCTGATTCTCCCAGGCACGGTGGGTCACTGGTTCCTTCTAACCCTGATGAGAGGGCATAAGTCTCATTCTATTTTGATTACAGTCATCTGAGCTTATACTTGTGCATATGGTTGATTATCACATTGCATATGCTTGCTAATTATACTTGCTTGTTATTGCTTGATGTGTCGTATTGTCAGGTTATCTCACTGAGCTGTGGTTTCGCTCACCCCCTAATAGTTTCTATGCATAAATGCTATTTGTTGGGACTATGATAGGAATGTGTGTGGAGTGTACTTCATCATCGGATTCCTAGAAATTAGAAAGATAGGTTACATGCAAGATGAACTTAGAAAACAAGTTACATAAAATGTATAAGCATTTGATATTATATTTTGTAGGTTCAAATCCAATTTTTACTATTTGGTAAGAGATACCGATTCTCTATGATCTTAGTAGGATGTGGAAAGTAGGATTCCAAAAATGAGTTTCAATAATAGTAGTATGTGTTTATGTATAATTAATATATAAGGAGTTAATAAATAAGTAGAGTCTTATAATCTCTGACTTGCAAGACAATTCTTATATTACGGGTGCACACGTGGTATAATAACTTTAGGATAATTATACTAGGTCCTTATTAGGGTTGTGACAGCTGTCTAATCTTCTTATCTCATATCTTTTAATTTCTACATTTTTACTTTTTATATGTATGATTGTTTCACACCATTGTAATTGCAAAATTAAGAAGGACAATTTTTAAGTTATTTAATTCAAAAATTTACCAACATCCTTGTTTAGGAGATGAGGATCATAAAGTCGCATTTCCTGATGATCACTTCGACTAAGGATTACACTATAGACGAGTGAGTTATCTCTTATGATTTTCATATCGTATATATACTTGCAAAAGTAGTCGTACTAGCATACTAAGGAAAAGATAAAAAGGATATGTATGGGGTTATCATGGGGAATGTATGTGTTTCTATAATTGTGTGATCAAATTGACACTAAGCATATCGCAACCTCTAAATGCTTATTTAAGTATGTTTGTTTATTTATATGTTTGGTTGCTATGTGATGTTTAATTGTTTGATCGGGCCTTAAAGAACCTTAATATGGTTTGGAACAAACAAAAGAAATGGTCACACATTGCATTTGTCATGTCTCATCATTGAAGACTGCTACTTCTATACGAAGAGCCGGAAGACTTATGATATCCTGTTGCAAGCTTAAGTCTAATCCCACTTGAGGAGACTACAAACATTCGGGGAATGCATCCTCAAAAAGGAGCCATGCCAATCAATTACTATAAATGGGTGCTGGGGATTAGCAGAAGATGATGCAGAAAACCTCAATTTGAATTCCTTAACCCTTTTCATAGAGGGTGTAAATCCATTCTATATATGGTTTATAGATACCATACATGTTTGTTTGCTTCATGTGTTTTGTTACATAACATATATACAGATGAAGGGATTATCTCACTAAGTTGGATATAGCTTACCTCCCAGCAGTTTCTTTTTGCAGGATAAACAAAAGTTTGGATTAGAATAAGATCCGAGCACAAAGTGTACAAAAGATGAAGCCAAGATAAAAAGAGGTTTAAGATGTTTATAAACTAAACCTAGTTGAGAGAAAATAATTAAAAACTTGATTTTTACTCTTTCTTTTGTTCCTTTAACAATTTTTTTCGATAGTAGCTAATGGATAGTCTAAGTTTGCCTTTTCTTATCTTTTGATAGGATATTCGATTCTCTATAGTCAATGTAATCTGTGGAAATATCAGTTCCTAATACTATTTTCATTATAATTATATATAAGTTTCATATTAAGAGAATAATTAATTAGATTCTTGTAAACTCTGACTTTCAAGGTGGTTTTCTTGCTATGGGTATACACGTAATATAATGACTTTAGGGCAATTATTAGTCCCTTATTCAGGGTCATGACTAAAATGTGTCTATGGTATGAAGTGATTGTGTTTGAATATCTTATGTGTTTAAATTTGTTCAAGTTTGTGATGTTGTAGGGCCAAACTATAATGCAGTTATCATCTGAATGCTAGACATGCCTTAGAGAATGGGATTTAAATGTTAGCATGATTAAGTTTCTGACCATGTGAACTACAATTAGCATCTAGATGCTAGGGGTTAGTGTCCATAAGCTAGGCATTGTTTACATGATTAGGATGTTTCTAATTATGATGTAGTGAGTTGGCATTCAAACGTCACACCCTGGAGTTTGGATGATCTATAAATTTTTGTACTCGGTTTTATAAGTGGTGTCTAGATGGTAACCTGTGATGTTCGAACACCACTTGACCAAAACTAGTTGTTAGAGCATTTAATGTAAGGGCAATTTTGGAGAGAAAATGTCAAACATTCATATTTCTTGAAGAGGTTATGAATGATGGTTGTGGGGTAGATTTCAAAAGTTAATTAAGCTAAAGTTGTAACTAACATTCTTGTATTAATCTCTTAATAAATCTTGTCCTTGTACTTAATTTACCTCATCTTGTGAGAGAGGAAAATTTTAATGCCTTCAAGTGTTAGTTTGCAATTCTTTATAAGGCACTACATAAAAGTTTGTTGTATAAATATGAGTGATTGAGTTGTGCCTAATGTGATAAGAAATTATTGTAAAGGCACAACTCTTGTGAGTTGTGAGTTGTATGGTATTGTGATTTAACTCTTCGGGTGAAATTTTATTTAAAGTAAATAAAGTGGTGTGAAGTCCTCCACTAGAAGGCAATTGTGCAATAGTAGAGATTAGGGAGTGGATCCACGTTATATCATAGTTTTATCTCTCTCTCTCTCTCTCTCTTTAATTATTGTAAGTTACTTTATATTATTCACATATTGTTTAATTCATTGAATTGCATCATTTAAGCATCATAATAGTAAAAATAGATAAAATTGTTATACAACTTAATCCCCTCTATCCCTCTTGAGTTTTAGCCTAGATGTTAAATAGGTTTTTTTTATTAAGTTTAGATTTGGCATAAAAATTGTTTAATTATATAATGCATTATCCCATCAAAACCGAATACAAACTTTTTGGTTTAACAATCTTCCATTTTTTATGAGGACAAATATTGTACAATTATCTTTCACTCAATGAGGTACTTTTCCCTAGCTAAGCATTCAAATTTCAAAGCTTTCATAGTTAAAGGAATTTAAATTACTTAGCTTGACATTTAGTGATTATTTATGCAAACTCAATAATTCCCGTCCTTTTTTTCTTATCAAAACTACAAGTTGAGAGTTAGGCAGTAAAGAGAGAGAGAGAGAGAGATGTGAGTAGATAAACCAGTAAAGTTTCAACTTAAGCTAAAACATAAGCTGTCTATTAGTGGAAGTATAAAAGAACAAAAATCGAAATAAGAAAGCCATGCCAATAACATTGTTGGGGCCTTAATTTTATTAATACAATATGTTAGATTTAGGTTTCTTGACTAATGGCCTCGAAATGTTGTCCATTGTGGCAAGTTTAACAGTCAAATTAAAATATTATGTTAGAGATGTTGGGTAAATAAAATGATGAAGTGTAGGCTAGATATTACCAATTTATTTCTGAAGGATATTTAAGGATGATACCTATAGTGTTGGCGACTAATGGTTACACCAAATGGCTACTAGTTTGTGGAGTTAATGGCATATGTGCAAGTTCCTAGAGTAGTTTCCATGAGGCTACCAAACCACTTCTTGAGAATATAGGGAGTGGGATGACGTTGCTCGAGTCGAGTGATCGTAAACTGAGTGGGATACTTATAGCCAAGTGGACTAGATATCTCATTAGTCTGCTTAGCTTTGTCATGGGTAACTAAGTAAGGCTTAGAGGTCAACTAAAAGGCCATAGGTTTGTCTTATACTCTAATTAGGTTGGGACTAAATAGTGACTTTAGGCTTAATTCCAACTCTAAGTTCTAAGCATAGATAACAAGTAACTTTGCTTTGATGTGTCTAATTCTATTAATAAAGAATTGTTGATGCCTTAATGTTGTCTAGATGATGACTTGTTTTTGATAAAGTTAGAATGAAATTGTAGTCATGCTTTTGCATCTTTTCTTTTGATTTTAGTAATGGAAGATTTAACAAACCTTCCTTCTACTTTCATGTATTTCCTTTAATGAAATGAATTTCCTTTTTCATTACTATGATTTCAATAAGTTTCAATGCTTCTTTTATATATATATATATATATATATATTCCCTTACTCGATGTTTTTACCATGATTTCTTTTCTTTGAATTTTCCGAATCACTTAAGACTTAGTAAGAATAAAAATCTCACATGAACTTAATAAAACCGTAGTCACGTAGAAGATGCAACTGTATGCGACACAAACCAAATATACCCCCTATGGAACTTGAAAATCAAGAAATAACAACAACTGAACCAACAAGGGGAAGTTATAGCCACGATTAGACAACTCACTGGCATATTAGGGAATTTCATGCAACAAACTCGTAATGTACTAATACCTACACCTACTACACATACATGAGAAGCCGTACTAGAAGATCAAACACCACCTGTTCCAATGGCACTAGTAGTATCATCAATGCCCAAACCTTATTGGAGTAATTTGCCTGACTTTCATAAAGTGCAATCGATATTTTGATGAAACTTTTGAAAAACTCGATGAGCCTAAAGACTAGTTAACATAGATAGAGCGATTCTTTTATGCTTAAAGTACCGCATCACCTCAGGCTCGCTTATGGTACTTATATGCTTACATTCAATGCAAGAGTATGATGGGAATCAAATACTAGAGAGTTGCTGCCACCAATTGCATGGGAGATGTTTAGACATGAATTCCTAGAGAACTTCTTCCCCTAAAGCCTTAGAGTTCAATATAGTGCGGAATGTCTTCACATCTCTCAAGAAGGCTATAGCCTGGAGCAATACGAAACTGAGTTTAGCAGATTGTTGCAATATGCCCCGGAGTCCTATAAGCATAGTGAGGAACTAAAAAGATAATTTTTTTTAATGGCTTAGAAGAAGACCTTCGAGTTAGATTGGAAGAATTTGATATCAATATTTTTAAGGACAAGAGCTAGAATTGAGGAGAATGCTAGAAAGAGAAAGCACAAGATGGTAGAGAGGAAGGCCATAGCATTCAAGAAGAAGTCCTTTGACGAAACAAGTTTGAGTATTAAATTTAAAGTACTCAAACCAACTAGTGGTTCAAATAAGAAGAAGAACCCAACAACGGTAGATATATAATATTGGAAGTGTAAAGGAAAGCATTACCCTAAGTAGTGTCTACGTCTACAGTCTAAGTGTTACCTCTTTAGGAACCCTAATCACATAATTCAAAACTGTCCCAAGAAGACTACCACCGTCTACTTTATATGCATAGAGATGGGAAATTTTGCTAACAAGTGCCCTGGAAGGAAAAACTTGCATATTAAGTCATCACACTTATCTAGAGGCAGAAAGAGATTTAATAAGAATTGAAGCAACAAAAGAAATGGGAATAAGAACCACTTAGGAACATCTTCACTGAGAGTGTATGCATACAACATGCAAGGAGAGTGGATTTGTGAAAAACTAACGATAAGGAAATCAAATTTGTTGTTTTAGAAGAAGATAATAGCCATGCCTACAACTTAGTACCATGTTAGTCCTGTATGAATAGTTGTTCGAATGTCTTTATGTATCGTTAAAACTAAGAAAATAACTCCTTTGTTAGTGATATCATTAGCAAAAGTAATAGATCGCATAAAGTGGATGCATGTAAAGTCATCTAAGTGGTAATTAGTATAAGTCAAACATGGGAACTGAATCAAACCACATCTACCTTGTTGACTTAAGAATGCCCACTTGTACAACACCAATAATGTGGCTAGAAAGATAAGGTTACCTATAGTCACCCCAACCATTAGCCCTGTGAGTACTACAAAAATCACAAAGGATGTAATCTTCAAGACATGCATGGATGACGGCCGCTTCCATAAAAGCATCGGTAACTTTGAGAAATTGCTTGAGCCAAGTTCTTTCAAGACAATGTATGATGGAGAACACTTGGGGAAAGAAGTGAGTCACATGTAAGCATTGGAAGATGAAAAAGAGAGACCTAAGTTAGAAGAAATATCAGTAATAAACAAATTCGAATGTTCTATCTGACAATTTTCTTGAATTACCTCTTAAACAATAAAACACATAAGTTATCGCCCTAATTCCTAAAACGGAATCGATATCTAAAGACCAATGAACCTCAATTGTATTGAACATGATAAAGGAGTGACTATAGCAATTGCTAAGAGACAGCATAATTCTTGAATCAAGTAAGAATACCACAGTAAAGAACAAGTTAGCCAACGTAAAAGATGATGATTCGTAACTCAACATAAATACCACGAAACCATAAAATTACACCTTTAAACTTAATGAGAGATATCATAAGGAATGTTGTAGCAATAGGATGGTATCATCCTCGCAAGTTGAAACACGAATTCTCACCAACCATAGGAGTCACTAGTTTTGATTTGAATAAAAGGAGTAGAAAAGTGAATCCAAAAAGTCGCATATCGAGATCCTTGAACATAAGGGGAATATAAACATGGTCACTCGAATTTGTGACCTTAACGAACAGCTTATAAGAACTTATGTCACAGACGAAGTGTGACACAAGTAGACGTATTAGTTTGACAAATCAAGTAGAGTAACAAGTTTTGAGGACAAAACTTTCTTTAAGAAGGGAATGTTGCAAGCCCTAGATTTTTCGATATAATAGGAACCCTAAAATCGACTAAAGTTAAAACCAAACTCTAGAAATCCTAGAGGGGATCAGATAAAGAATCGATAACGTTAGGATATTAGATGACTTAAGCAAAGCCCAAAACCCTAGAGTTAAGTAACTTAACAAAAACATATCTTCGTCAAAATAATCTCATATATTACAGCCTAACCAATCGCGTTGAACCTCAAAACAAAGGAACCCTAAATTCGATCTAAAGTAATCACAAGCCTTAGAAACCTTAAACAACCTTAGATAATAAAATTAACTCTAAATGTCTAGTGAGTGTAGTGGAATGTAAAACCTAATTATCAAACCTTAAGAGAATAAGTACCTTCGAAAACGAAATGAAATTCGATGATCGTTCGACTCAGAGACCCTAGCTAAATAATTAGTCTATTTGATCTTTAACATGCAAATCAAGGAAATATATCCAAGTAATATTCAATAATGAAATAATAAGAAATAATTTCCTAGATATATTATTAATTTATCAAGCCAAAATTTCATCAATTAAAACAAACCGTTTTCGTACCCAATTGCTAGTACGTAGATTAAGATAACATCACTAGATAAAAATTAATAATAAAATTGTAGACCATAGAAATTATGGTAATCTTATAAATAGAACCTTAGAATCGATAATAAAACCGAAACCTTGAAGTCAAACCGAGTTAATCTTAAACCTTAAAAACTCTAGACTCAATCAACAAGCTTTTAAAACCCTAAAATATGGAATAAATTAGAAAAATAAGATAAACTTGAATTATGAACCGAATAAACAATATATACCCTAAAAAGATCATATTCACTAAAATTTTGATTGTTTCAAGCCTTTACGGGATCAGTTTCCGTAACCAAAAATCGACATGAAAAACAAGACAAAGTATTCTGAAAAACAATTTAAACTAGAATAATATTAAGATATCCATAAAATATTAGATAAAATTTTATTGGCGTATAAAAACAATAATTACAGCTTATATATGCATATTTTTATATCTGTCAACAATTTAATTGTCTTATTTACTATTTATTACTATTTACTCTACTTTACTTTTTCTTATACCTACTCTTATATTCTTTCATAACTATCTCTTATATTTTCTTTTGCTCATAAAACTTTTACTACACTTTTTACTTAACTTCTCTTATACTTTTCTACTAAAATTATTTTTTTTCTCTCTCCCCCTTACAAAATTGCAGCAGCTACCTCCTCTCTTCCTCTCTAATTTCTTTTTTTTTCATAATTTAATTCATACAATTTTTCTCTATAAATATCACCATATTCTCCTTTCATTTTCACACTTTTCTTTCACTATAACAATACTTTACTAAATTTTCCTCTCAACTTTTATCTCTAATTTTTTTCCTCTTAAACACTTTCCACCTCTACCTCATACACATCCCAGTTTTCCTTTAGGCAATTATTCTTAAACACCCACTCTACATATTATGTATGTGACATGCATGTGTCTGTCTTTACTTATTTTCCATGAAAATTCCCGAGATTCTAAATACTATAAATGGAAATACAAGACAATACAATGAGTCATGCCACATTGTTGTGTTATATTCATGCTCATAATATATTCTTTTATTCATGTTCCTAACTTAACTTTCTATATGACAATATATATATGCAATAACTTAATTTTTAGAGCCTAAATGCTCATTAATCTAACTTTATATATTTCATACATTTATCCATTACAAGCAATTTATTTATTTCATCCTTTTATAAGACTAGTCAACTTCTAATCTTGGATTTGTCCATTTTCAAGTCCGAAGGAGACTAGAGTAATTAAAGTCTTGGAAAGCCTTGATATAAATGTAAGACTCCCATGTTTTCTTATTGTTTATCTTGCATTTATTTATGAGACTGGAAATATTTTAAGTCTCGGGAAGCCCTGATAAAAATCTAAAACTTCCATATTTCTTTTTTTTTTAATGCTTGATTTATTTTATTTCATATAGTGACTCGAATATTTCAAGTCCCAAGTAGTCTTGATAACAAGCTAAGACTCCCACATTTTTATTTTAATATCTTTATGTTTTTATTTATCTATTTCTAATTTTTATGTTCTTGGTATAATTCCATGCTATTAATTTTATTTTAAGTTTATGCACATATATGGTCATAGATGATGTTGTAACTATGCTAAAATAGATTTTTCCCCAAAAACATGAATGTTAATAATTCTTTATTATGAAAAATATTTTTCAAAAACCTTATCTCCAACACTTAGTAAATCCTTTTATTAGGAATAAAGAATTAGAAAGAAACAATCAACTTTATATATATATATATATATATATATTAAATGCCAAAATGAATTTTTCAAAGTATAAATACTGATAATTCTTTGTTATGTAAAATTTTCTAGAAATCTTATTAGCAATACATGTACAAGCCTTTTTATTAAAAATAAAAATTTAGAACAAGTCATTTACTCAGTTTTGCTTATATGCCAAAACTTGAAACATTTTAAAGATAGTACAACTTTGAATAATTTTCTCCATAAACATATAAAGATTCATGTTTTGGAAAATGATTAGTTAAAAGAAATTTATTATGAGAATAAAATATTCATTGATTCAAAATAAATATAAAACCACGATTTTTAGTTAAGTTTCACATTTACAAAAATTTAAGTACTGAAATTTTGTTTAAAAACCCACAGGTAAATTTTTCTTAAACTTAACTTTTCAACCTTCCATAAAAAATTGTTTTACAAAATTTCTATTTTATGACAACATCACCAGGATCATACGTGTAATATGAATTATTATCGCTACTATATGATTTCTACATATGGAAATATTTTATACTTGTCCTAAAAAGCCCAAATGAAGCAAAATTTTGAAAATTAAAAATGATCAAAGTTTGGAACAATCTGGAAATAATGTATCGTAACATTCCAAGACCCAAATGACCCTGAATGTTAAAAATAACTTTAGAAATATATATATGTTCGAAGTAGGAAGAAAACAATTATTAACATGTGAAATTCCAAGTTAAAATGAACAAGTTGTGGCCATTTTAAGTTGGAATTTTCGTAACCAGGAAAAGTGACTCAAATAGAATAAATAGAATTAGAAATTTAAGTAGAACCTATATGAAATACTCATCCCAAGTATTTCTTTTGTTTAGATAACGAGGATTACAGGAACCTCTTTCTCGATGATTATTTCGACTAAGTGGATTGTGATATGGACAAGTGAGTTTTCCTTATAATGCATTACCTTACTTGTGCTTATAGATAGTTGCACTATATTGTAAGTACAAGATAAAATGAATATGTATAGGGTTATGGGTACTTGTGTATGTGCTTCTATGAATGGGTAACAAGAGATGCTAAGTATATCGAAATGAACGAATGGTTGTTCAAATACACCATCAATATTACATATTACTTATATGTGTATAATATTTGTTTGATTACCTTTAAGCATACTTTAATTTTACTCAATTTTGATATCAATGAAATGGGCACGCATTGCATCCGTTGAGTCACATATTGAAGAATGCTACTACTACGCAACTAATCAAAAGGGTTTGGATAGCCCTGCTCATTCTTAAGAGAGTTATATCATACAAGGAACAAGGCCTTAAGGATAAGCCGTGTCGATTGATCACTTTGAACTGGTGCTTAGGGACTAGTAGTGAAGGTCGTGGAGACCTTCAAATCCAATTCCCTAACCTTTGCCACGAAGAGCATAAATCCGTTCTACATATGGTTTCCGGATACTCATACATATTTGTTTGTAACATGTGTTTGTTGTATATCATGCATAGCATATAATTGAAATTAATAAACTTATTCGATTATGGATGTATGGGACGAATAAAAGGGAACATCTCACTAAGCATATTGTAAGCTACACCCTCATAGATTTTTGTTGAAATAAGAATACTTGAGACTTCACTTTAAGGACATGACTTCGAGGAAATCACCAGTGGATTTCGAAACTTCAAAAGAAAGATTTGAGAGTTTCGAATGAAGATTCCCTTGGAAGCACTTTTTATATTTGATATGTGATAAGTTATTATTTTGGAGACCATTATGAATGACTATAATATTTTGATCCATGTGAGGATATTAGTAGGGGTATGCTCCTAAGAAATGTAATTGACTTTGTTTATGTTTAATAATATATGATTCTCTTGTTTTGCTATTTAATTGCTACCTTCTAAACTACACTACTCTAATGTGTTTCCTTGATTGTGAAGTAGGCTTTGTACATAGTATGGTAGTCTTTGAGTGACAAGGAAAGTCATTCCTTGGTTTCAATATTATGTATAATGGATTGTCAAGTTTAGGATACCGCCTGGGGTGTGATAATCTAGGTCCTCCTCATCCTTTTTTTGCTTGACCCCTCACTTTTCCCTCTACTTCTTCATCCTCCTCCTTCTATTTAACCTTTTCGATCTCTTCTGCTTCCAACTCCTCCTCCTCTTCTTCTTCTTTAACTATTTCTTCCTCCACAGCTTCACTTTCTACCTTTTGGTCAACTTCATCCATTATTATATCCTTTTGCTATTTATAGGTGCTATGGCAACTACTACCTTATCATCACTATCACACAGTAATGTTGATAAATTTTGATGTGGCATATTATTAGAGGAGGTGGACTATTCATCAAATAAAGTGTATTTAAGAGGTGGAAAGGGAATGTCAACCTTCTTAGCAAAAGAATGTAAACATGAGTGAATGAACTTCTAATGTCAACTTTGGCTTTCACTAATCTTGACCAATTTTTTTAAAGAGAGTCTTTTGCTTTTGTTGGACCATCCAAGTGTAGTTCACCTTCTTGCACAACTCATCAACTTTGGCCGATAACACTTCTATAGAAGGAGGAATCGATGGGTAGTGTTTGAGCCAATGTTTGAATGTGTTTTCTTGAGTGAGTGTAGAAACAACCTCCATATCTTTAAATCCCCTCAAAAAAAAAAAAAAAAAAAGAAGGTCCATTCCCTTTAATAATTTTGTGATTTGCGCACCATAGAATATTATTTGCCCCTTAATGCCCTTAGCTTGCAATGGAAAAAGAAAGCCAATACCTAAATTAATGGGTGTTCCACTATAATGTAAAGATAAAGAAGTTCCCAAATGTATTTTTAAAAGTCACAAAGGTGTTTGTTTATGTGATGTTCGTAGAAAACTTTATTTCCCTACAATTTGGATAAGTTTCTCTAATGATACTTGACCCCCCAATGCACCCTCAGACAACACCAAAGCATTCAAGGAATTGTTCTCCTACCCGCAAACTTCGATTAAGGCTCATTGCAGCACCTACGAGTCCAACCACAGACATAGGCCTTTTGTTAGTCTCGAAGGAGAACGCCTTCAACATTTGATTAAAGGGGGGTGGGGTGTGACAAATGCTGAAGTGAAAGAGAGTCTTTATTTTAAAAATAGTTTCTCTCTACTAGTTAGCATATTTATTCTTTTTTTTTTCTTTTTCTTTTTTGCTTTCCTCTCTCTTTCTAGTATACATTTTCTCTCTCTGTCTCCCTCGAGCCTAAACCTAGAAATCAAACGAAACCTAACTACCCACTCGACCTACAACCACATCCCGCCACATACTGACACCACCAACCCACAAAACCCAACACCAACCACCAAAGCTACCAAACCATAACCACTAATGACACCTTCTCCCAACACAAACATATACTAGTTCCTACAGAAACTACCACGATAACACTCAACAACACCTAAAAACCAACCTCCTGCACCATAATTGACCCTAAAATCCAATTCGACATCGACCTCACCCACAAACCACAACATCGCCCACATCAACCCCCCAATATCCCCAAGACCAACCACAAACAAAATGGACCTCCTTATCCAGCCACCACAAACTCTACTCGACTGCCCAACAACATAGCTGCTACTCCAACGTACCTAACACCATTAAACCAATGAATTTGCGAGTGAGAGTGAGAGAGAGAGAAAGAGAGAGAGTCAACATGTCTTCTTGAGGTGGTTGTGACTGGGTTCAAAGGTTTGTGGTTATGTCTAAGTGTATCAATGGTGGTTGTGTTGGGTTGTCAATGCATTTAGTGGATTGCGATGGAGATGGTGGTTATGGATTTTAGTTCGACCACACAAAATAGAATTTTAGGTTTCACTCCCCGATGGATTAGATTGGTGTCAGTGGTGATTGGGTTGGCAGCAGTGGTGGTTGGGTTAGTTAGGATAGTGTCCATCTAAAGCTATGCTCTCTTATTTGTTTTATGATAGGAGCAGTAAAAGTCTTTTCTTGGATACTCTAGAGCATTTGTGTACATAGAATGAATAACATATTTTTTTTTTAAAACTTTGGATGTTGAGTTTTTCTAAATTGTTCTGATTATTATTTTTTTTTATGGGTTGTATAAAGAAGAAGTTGCACATAAGGGGAGCTTACATGTCAACATCTTGTCAAAAAATTGATCAGATTCCATCCAAAAGTACAATGAATATAAAATTTAAAAAATTTGGTATTTTAGTAGGAAAAAAATTTGTTGACGAATAATTCTATTATATTAAAAAAAATTAGAAAGCATAAAAGAAATTTACCTCTACTGTTCGCACAAACAATCGGATGACATCCTCCTATTCACACAAACAATCGATTACATCCTCCTACCAAACTCCTTTTACCGAGCACCGCATTTCTTGTCATGCGATGTTGATATTGCATCTTCTTAAGTTAAACAAACATACGATTAGTCTTATTAACTCTAATGAATACATAAGCATTTCTTGATATATTCCTTCAAATAATTTCATAAAGTGGATGGCCGAAAATGGAATTCACCGAGGGGACTGCAGTGCATGATCATTTAAAAACAACGATAATACCTACTAAATAAAACTAGGAAACTTCTAACCAGAGCATCCATTCTTTGGTGAAGGACAGTAGCCGATTAATATAAAACTTTAAAATTATAGACATAATACCGATTATTATATTTATCATAAGGTTAATATCACAAATAGTGCTTAAACTTCTAACAAAATAGACAATTAAATATCTAAACTTTAAAATTGATCAATTTAATATCTAAATTTTAAAATTAATCAATTCAACACCTCAACAAACTTTTCGTATATACCAATAATATTTCTATCAAGTTTTTTTCGATACTAATTTAATGAACATTCAAAGTTTTTTAAGTATTAAACTAATCAACTTTAAATTTCATATATCTAATTACATATTTTATCAAATTCAAGAATTCAAGTACTATTCGTGAATCAGCCCAAAAAAAGAATTACTAATCGTGACATTATCCCTTTATTATATAAGCATCAATTAAGACATTACTTAAGGTGAGGGACTTTTGATTAAGGCCCACGGAACAGACACCTTTGATGGAGTCTAACCAATACCATGTAACGACTGATATAAAGAGTTGGCTCCTGCAAGTTTCGGAGCCATTCCTGGACATGAATGTTTAAGGTTCGGAAAAAAGGAAGGTAGCAGTCAGCATAGTATAATCCTCTTTTTCCGTGAAAATCCTATTGATGTAAGCGATTAGAGGAAGTGAAAAGGATTTGATATAATGGTAGCACCACCTGATAAGTAAGTACTCTGAGAAGTCACAAACCTTGGTTCATTAGCAGAGCACACGTCCCTATTATATCTCTCATCTCATCCCTAGGAGAACAAAATACACTATACAGAATAGCTTCATATATGGTACAAAGACTACAGAGAATGGATACAGGACCAGCTATTAGCAATAGTTCGGGATTTTTCAAAGCATATAACTTTCTTGCTCATCGAGTCAGACCGACAAAAGAGACCCAAGGAACTTTGCTTATTAATACATCTGGGATCGAACTTTCCCCTCAACCCCTTGTATTAGCTGGTATTACCTTCCTCATGATCTACCTTTTAGTGCCTGTACTAGCTAAATCACCTGCTAAGTGAACAAATTGTTTCAGCAAATTCAGGAAACACTTGCAACTAGTCATAAAGAATATGATTCGAAGCTGAAATTATTTTGCATGTTTATCAAGCAGTAAGGTTGAGTAATTTTTATGGAATGATGAGAGCTATGAAGCACAGGCCTCAGCTGCTTCGTTAAGAGATAAAGGCAATGCCAAATTGAAGCACTTACCCTGTTTGAGATAGCCGTCTCCAGTTCATGAATTGATGGGATTGTGGATGTCTTTGCAAGTATGATGTACTTGCACCAACGCCATTATCATCACCTGCCAATTGGTCTGAGAAGCTAGAAGCTGATGGTGACCAAACCGGTACCACTCCTCCATCCCCCACTCTCCTGCTAGTGCTAGAAGACTCTGCTGTAGAATCTTCAGCATCATCCGGAGGCCCTATTGTAAAGTTATATCGAGGCAAAGCATTGTTGTGCGGTCGAGCAGGATGCAAGCCTCCAGGATTTATTGTCTCTCTTCGTTGCTCTTGATTAATGTTTATGACATTAGCTGGAACTTCTGCTCTCCCATCACCAACTGAAGTTCTAATATCAGAAGAAGTTTCTTCATCTTCCAATCTAACCAAGGATGTTATGCTTGGAACCATTTGATCCTCATAACGACGATTAGGAGCAGGCGGATTGTTCCTAACAGGTTCCTGATTCTCCTCCATCATTGTATCTTGAGGAAATGCAATGGGAGCAGACTCAGATGAATCTCCCAGCCCTTCTTCTGTTCCATTTTCAATTGCAGCCCTTGAAGCTGCTTCATGCTGCCACATGATTGAGAGTGCTTCTTGCAACCTTGCTTTTGCTGCATCGATGCTTACAATAGGGTAAGGATAATTTGACCCTAGCTCAATTCCAGCAGCTTGAAGAACAGATTCGGGTGCATTCCATGGATGGTGTATCCATTCAGTTGGTAGTCTTGCCAGCTCAGGAAGCCATCGACGGACATATTCTCCATTTGGGTCAAATTTATAGCCTTCATGCTGCATAAAGGGGGACAACAAATAATTCTATCATTAAAACCTTGTGAGCCTGACCTTCAAGTTGCATTGTCAGATTTGTCATAAGAGGTGACAGTATATCCTTAGTGATAATCACGGTGAAAACTACATAAGGTATTAACTCATCAGTCAATCTTGACTCTGAAGAAAGATTGCAAAGTAAAATCAGCTCCTGGATAAAGTGATAATATGGTCACGAAAATTAACTAGAGAAGCAAACATAGTTTAAGGAAAGGATAATATTCCTAAAAGAAACAAATCAATCCAAGGACCTCTAATGATCCTTAGAGCTTCAACAAAACTTAGTCCTCTGCAAAATCCAATTTTCTTATACCAAGTCAGGCAACAAAAGGAGCACTGGCTGTGAGATCTGTTGTGTTATAATATGATCATGCTGGTGTTTAAGATCACAGTAGCTCTGTGAGTTCTAGCTCATGTTAGGAGTAGTAATACAGAGTACCAACTAAACAATGATAATTGTCATACCTGTGGATTATCTATGCGGTCAATTTCACGGCCATCAGGGAGGGTACCAGATATATACTGCCAACCAAGAGCATCGCTTTCCAAATCCGCATCCAAGAGGGTGTCCCAAAAATACTTCATACCCCATCTCCACGGAAGTTGTAAAACTTTAACAAAAAACTAGAAACTACAACACGAATACGATCATGTAGCCAACCTGTGGCCCACAATTCTCTCATTCCTGCATCAACAAGAGGATAGCCAGTTCTGCCTTGTCTCCATGCCTTAAAGTACCCTTCATCCACTACCCAGGGAAAAAACTTTAGGTGACCAAGAAGAGGTCTTTCATGACTACAAGGATGATTAAAGCAAAAGTATCTTGAATATTCCCTTAGACCGATGGATTTGAGAAACAAGTTTACACTTTCTTCACCAGCCTTGTTCCCTTCATTGGCCCATAAAACCTGTTTAATTCGAACTAGATGAAAGACTTTTCTCACACTCACTTCACCAAAATGTAAGTGTGGAGAAAGAAATGATGTTGTAGCACTGTCGGCTTTCCGCCGATTCTTAGAGTATTCTATTAGTGGTCCATTAATGAATGTCGTCAGGGCCTTGTCAGCACTGCTCCACCCAGGGGACCATGCACGGGCAAGAAGTGCATTGCTTCCCTTCTCCGACTCGTCTTCAAAGACCAATGTGTCTGAAGGGCACCTTGATGGATCACCTTAAAAATTGAAAACTTCTCAAATTAGAATCAGAATTCAGTAATCAACTTTGCAAAAACTGAAAGGAGAAAGTTCTGTTGAAATGAATAATTTGTAGAATGAATACTTTGTTTCCTTAAAAGTAAGAGCATCACTTGGCAAATTACACATGATCGCATGGCTAGTTTATAATGAGCTGTTGACTTGTCCATGAAATAAGATTCCGCATAATCCAATTTACTATTGTTTTAAATAAGAGCTTGATTAGAATGTTATGTACTAGTGAAATAATAGCATTGCATGGCTCCCAATTTTTAAGACGATTACAAGAAAATAGAAGACATAAGGTTATGTTACCCCTGCATTATCACCATGCTTTGAATAAAAACACTGGTAAATTGGGTTCCAGCGCATCCTATTTGATGAAATGAACCGAATAGGGATATCAAGATCAACTTGTGGGAATAAAGTAGGCAATAAATCATTCAATTATGGGAGACAGAAAGAGCTAAATTTTAATGAACAGAAACCTGAAATTATTCTCTTAGGTGGGAGGAGTGGAGCCTCGGGATCATATGCATGCTAAGGCATTTTTCCCAAAATGCATCGAAGGTATTAAACGGACGACCTTGAGCATCATTGACTTCCCATGGTTCATAAAGCAAATCTGCATTAAAAGAGCGTACTGTAATACCTTGAGAAGTCAACACCTCTTTTGCTCGGTGATCTCGCACAAGTGACAAGGGATCTGAAAACCAATGAGTGACAGATGAATGAAAAAGGCCAGACTCAGGAAATATGGCTCATCAAGTCTGTATTCTGTATCTATTTTCTCAATTGGCAAAGTCAGTGAATATTGATTCTCAAATTAGATTAATCCACGGTGTATATTGATACAGCAAGGCAGACATGATATCAAATTGGCCTAAAAAAGGAACCAAGAGACGGTGAAATCAAGTACAGGACTTTGGCGCAAGCTGAAGGAAACTTCCCCATCATAAAAATGTACTCATATCAATGAAGTACCCGACTTTAATTTATAAATCTTTGCTTGAATAATATCTTAAAAAATCGATAGTATGGTTATGTCAAACAGCAGGGATTTCCACAGGTGCCATAGTAACAATAATCACAAATCCAAGAAACCCTCAAAATAACTGTCCAAAACCATCAAAGCAAGCAGTAGGACACCATAAGCTGACTGGTCGAAACCTAGACTAACATGTTTTGAAGCAATACAAGATTATGCCAGGCCCAGTTCACAAGAGCAGCGAAATAAAAAAACAAATCAAACTACTTTCACCAATCCAACTAATAATGAAACAACAAGACCCAGATATGAAAAACATTTCATTGCAACCAGATAAAAAGAAAATTACTGACCATACAAGTGGTTGAAATAAAGGTTTGTAGCCCCAGTAGACTTAACAAGCTCAAGGAGAGAAGAAACACTGTCAGTTGATTTCCTAGTAACAAGGTGAGTACCAAGACTTCTAAGAGACGAATCAAGATGGGCTAGACTGTTCTTCAACCACCACCTAGACACTCTTCCAGGATAAAAAGGACCTTCTTCTTCAGGTGCCCATATAAAGACAGCAACCACTGTACCTGACCTAACACCAGCTGCTAAAGCTGGATTGTCCTCTACCCTCAGATCTCTCCTGAACCATACTATGCTACAACCACCAGACATATCTAGTTCCTTAGACCCAGTAATAGGTAACATGCATAAGCATACCAAACCTGTTCTAGGAATGGAACTAAAATACGATATGACGATCTTATCTTCTGCCTTCCTTGCATATACCTTTTGGGGTTATCAGGAAAACGATATTAGGAAACAAACAATGAGAAGCATTAAAAAAAAAAAAAGCATATAATTAATAAGGTGATGATTAAGTTTTGGTCATGTTGACCTATGAGATGACACACTAATTTATTTCTGATGTAATGAATATGCTTTCTGAGTTAATTAGCAATAAATGATTATGAAAACTCCTCCTCCTAGTGTGTGCTGTGCTAATATTTTTTCCATGAATGTTGGCAATAATAATAACACCTTAAAAGGGTTGGAAATAAGAAGAAAGTAGAAAGAAAGAAGCTTAGAGAGAGAAAGAGAGAGAGAGAATGGGACTATGGTGGACATGGACAGGATGGGAAGACGATTGGTGAATGGGAGTTGGAATACACCAAAATTGATCAAGGCAAATTGCAGCCACAACTTTTGTTCTTGAAGATTTTTCATTTTTCATTTTCAATTTTTATTTTTTATTTTTATTTTATTTTTTTGCCTTATCCTATGCAACAACAAGACATATCCTACCAGCCTCTCCAGTTTCTTCTTTAATCCTATCTTTGACAGGGTGGAAATTATCAAACACTAAAAATGTGTAAATAACGTATTATTAATATTTATTTTTATTTCATAGTTATTATTAATATAAATATAATCATTATTATAAATAAAAAATTTCATGATTTGTCAACTTCGTATCAAATTCTAAAGACAATTTCGGCTCTTCGGCTCTCTCTTTCTTTCTTTTGGCATTTATGTCGGATAGACGTAATAAAAAATAATGCCGTGGCATTTATTTTCCTTGTCATAATAACCTTCCGAATTAAGGGAGGGATTTAAAATTTGTTTCTTCAAAAAGATAGATTTAAATTTAGAATTAAGCGACCCTTTTTTTTTTTTAACAGAATTCATGATTTAATCATATTTTCAATGAACTTTTCGCCTTCTATTCTTTACCTTCTGCAGCATGATTTTTCTTTCATGAAAAACCTTGGTCAAATTGTCTTTTTCTTTTTTTACAATATAATTATTAATATCTATACTTTATTAAAAGTTAAAAAGGGCTTTTCACTTTTTAGGGGTCTTTCGTTCCTTTTTGCTCCCCTCAATTTACCTTTTAAAGATGAAACTATATACATGATAAAGGTCTATAAATTGGTGTTCTTATTAAGGTATTTGTTATAAAAAAGAAAGAAAGAAAGAAAGAATTTTCATACAATTTAATTTACAATTACAATATCGATGAAAAAAATGTGTATAAAGCGTTAAATGTTTCCACTATGCTTTTTAGCAAGTGCCTCCACATATTTTCCAAAAAAATATTTTCATAGAAGAAACATTTATTAAATATTAAGGAACATTTTTTGTGAAATTTGTCCATCTAGTTTTCCAACGTTACCCCTATATGATGGAAAGCAGCATGCATTACGGTCAAATTTAGTGAGACCTACTTGTTCAAGTCACCACATACTGCAGTTGCTACTTTTATAACTTATCATATGATACTTTATTACATAACATATTGTGTTTATCACTTTTTTAATCTATCATTTTCAATACTTTTAAAACAAATTTATCACTTTAAATCCAACGATGAATCTTAAATCTTTTCTATAAGTCATCAATATGTGATTTGATGCAAGAATTTCCGCGAATTTAACATTTGTTTTGTCTCTCCCTCCCCCCTCCCCCTCATGTGCATTCTTTCAGAAAGATTTACTTAAATATGTATGAGCAAATGTATTTTTCCTATATAAAAATATAAAAATCATTTGTAAATTTACTAGTTTTAGTTTTTATTTCCACGATGCTAATTTTTGGTACCTTATTCTTTTCATCACTGATCATACATATTTTTTTGCATCTAATAAATCTATTAAAGTAAATTAATTTATCGATTTTGTTCCTTAATGTGACATAGTTAGTTACTAAAATGAAAATTAAAAATAAAGAATTTAGATAAGGAACGGATGCGAATTTAAAAATTTGTTTTTATACACATAAATCTGATCCCTTTTCGACCATATTCTCCTTCTATGGGAAAAAAACTACTTACATAAATAATATGCAAAAAACTGCATATGCCTATAGCAAACACATAAAGGGAAAAAAAAAAACCATATCTACAATTATTTTTTTTTCCCAATTCAAAATTTATGTTAGTCTTCCTACTACAATTTAAATCTTCATCCACGATAAGATTAAGGTGGAATTGCAAATAATCCTATAAACTTTAATGGAAATGCACATATACTTATTAAAATTTTAAATATTATAACTAGTTTCCCAAAATTTAATATATTGAAAAACTAAAAAAAATGTAAAAAAGAAAATACAAATGAGGTCAAAGTTTAGAGTGTACTATGTTGGTTTGAGGAGGAGTTTGCATGTGGGTAATTTATAATGCTCTAAGGATTATTACTTATTTACCATAGTTTAGTGGAGAATTATTTGTAATATTGAAAATTTAGGGATATTGGTTTCAAAGTTTAGAATAGAGTAAGTGTAATCCTATTATATTCTATATGTCGTGAGACCTTGTTCAACTAAATAGGTGTTAAGCATCACAGAATAGTTTAGATAAATTCTCCTACAACCTTCTCCCATGAGATATGGCACAGCCACGACGGCATCATTATTCCTTGTATGTACTTTTAAAATTTATACTCTAAGGCATATAAGTAGATATAAGTTATACAGCATCTTAAATCTTTCTAATAAAAATAAGCAGATAAACACATCAATGAAATCCAAAACTTACCATTCATAAACAATTATAAAACTTATTAGCTCATTTGTACGTTTTACTTCTTTATCTCCCTTATGCCATCATAGAATGTTCTGGTAAGTGAAGAATGTGCCTTCTTTGACTTGTCACTTTTGTTATACAATGTGACATTTGCTCACATGTTACATTGCATTATATGAGATATTTTGATTTTCATCTTTTTTTTCCCATCAAAACAATGGAGGAGCAGTCCAATTTGGTTCAGCTCACATGAGAGTAGTGGTAATTATACTAGGATATAAGATCATTAGCCAACATTTGAAAATTTACTTTAGAATTTTAATATTATAAACATGTAGTAGAAAATTGTATAAATTCTATAGGATTCTTGAGGCTTATAGTTGGTTCTATATATGGTATAGGCTTCAAGATATATTTTGGTTCCAAAATATGAAAACTTACACTTATAAGGTTAGGTGTTAAGAAATAATTTATATAGTTTCCATAATTAGCATATTAAAATTTAGGGGAAATTGAAAATTATTCAATTCAACTTTCATCAGTGTAGATTCACTCCATAAATTTTTGAAAATTCATTTTTAACCCTTTAAAATTTTAAAAATTAGTACAATTAAAAGTAATTAACTTTTTATATTAAAACAAACTATGGCAATTGCAAATTGCCACTTTAAACTTACATGCGGATTTAGATATCTCTTCAGGTGAGATCCGAACTGGGACCCAACTTGATCCATCCACGGATGGTCAAGGCAAGGGACCCAACCCTGCAGGGGCGAATATGACCCACTAGGTCCACAGGTTCGAGGCGGGTCCTATAGGAGGACCTGTAGAACCTATGGGTCCGATCAACATATGCATTAAAGGGGATGGATCCACGTTGGACCGCCCTATCCTCTCCCTGGAGCAGTCCAGGTTTCTTATTTTTGGACCAGACCTGTCAGGTCAAGTCATGAGTCAGACCTAACTCGCCTCAGAGAGATGTCTATGTGAATTTACTCCCTAAACTTTTATTTATATATTTGCGGATTTACCTATCTTGCCACTCCCCTAAACTTTCAAAGTGATATAGAAAATATTAATTGTCCTTAATAGTGCCAAATATTGAAAGTTTATGGAATTCAAAAATACACTTTGAAAGTACATAGATAAATCCGCATTTAAGTAAAAGTTTGATCGGGTAATTTATAATTTTCTCTAAAATTTATATTTGTATTTCATAAATAAACACAATCATAAGGGAAAATAGATACATAACAAAATTGGCTTTGTAGATTATTTTTATTAATGTATCCAGTATATATAATTGGCAGTTGACTCATTTACAATATTGATATTGGTAATTTTTTTTGAATTATGTATATGCTTTAGACTTAAAGCCATTGTAAAATATAAGATAATAAAATAAAGAGAAAATACTCAATTTAGTACCTAAACTTTGACAAATAGTCGATTAGGTATTTGTACTTCAAAAAGTCTAATTTTATATCTAATTGAATTTTTTATGTTCCTAAATATTACCCCACTCAATCATTATGTGAAACATGTTCATTACTTCAAGAGATAATAAAATAATAAGATGGTATTTAGAGGCACGAAAAATTCAATTGAATATGTGGATTGTTGAAGCCTATGTACCTAATTTACCTTTTCATCAAAATTTAGGTACAAAATAAGACATTACCCTTAAAATAAATATAAAAAAAGTAATTGAAAGTTCATGGCAATCCATAGGGGCTTCAACAATCCATTTAAATATTTTTCACAGTTTTCTGTAATTGGAATATCTTACATGAAACAGTATAAAAATACAAACAACTAGACGACGCAGCTATATTAAACCACATATAAGCAATACCTAATCATATATTAAAAAAATAATTGAGAAAGTTTAAAAAATAAAAAAAAAAAAGAAAGAAAAGCGTAGGCAATTATGAATAATAGATGTTTCCAGAATTTGGTAGTGGGAATATAATGCATAAACCTAAAGGTGTAAGAGGATATTATTTTCTCAACATGGAATTGAAATATGAAGCATTAATACCAGGAAGTAGGGGCCAGGAGGGCTCTTAAAAATAAATAAAAATAAAAAAAAGGGTATGCTGAGTTTTAGATTTGGCCTTTTTCTCTTGTTGTGGGGCTTAGTTTCCTCTCGTGGGCACTCTTCAATAAAGCAAAGATTCCATTATTATGTCCCCGTTGAATTGATATGTATGAATTATGATCTCTCTCTCTCTCTCTCTCTCTCTCCTTATTCCATTATGCACCTGCAATAATGTATTTGGCGTCTAAACGTAGACAGAAAAATGGATATGTTAATGCATTATCCCAAACAAATCCCATCATGAATATATAAGGTAATAATTTAAAAAAAAAATCTTAATAACGGTGTTCATGGGTAATAAATAAAATCACCACTAAATTAATTAAATCTTATATTTTGAGTGAATTATTTATACCATTTTTTATATCATCTCATTAAATAATTTCCATTTATTTGCGATAGCTCGCTTAAAAGATAAAAATATCTTAATTAAATGTTGCGTTGATAAAACCTTTTTAGATATTAAAACACAAAAATGGAAAAGAAAAGAACCTTGTCGATTACCTATTTCAGTAAAGTTAGGCTAGCCTAATTATGCAACTCTGTGTTCCATTTCCCAGATGTTGAAATAATAACTTTTCTCTGAAACTATTGCAGCTTCATTAAATGAGAAGGGAAATCCAATTCTCGAAGGATTTCAATGGAGGACGTGCGGAATGTTCCATCTCCTGAAAGTTATTGGCCGACAATTATATATTGACAAATCCTTTTCTCTGTTTGACGTTAGGTGTGTGGTATGCAGTTTCCAGATTAAGGTTCGTGAGGTAAAATGGAAGAGCAATTGGAGGACATGTCAGACTGGCAACATCGTTGTTAAAATTTTAATGTTACTTATGATAATATCCTAAAAGCAGTCATTTATAGGACTTGAGTGAGCAGATACAAGATAGTAAGATATAAAACTTTACCCATCAAAATATTAATTATTCCATCTAGAATCTACACAATGGTATTCTATACTCACATGTATTTTGTATCCATATGACACCCAATGAAACTTGTAATTTTTCATATAGTTTATAAAATTATCTTATTTTCATATATTTACAATAAACAACCAGTAAAAATTAATTTATTAGTGTCGTGAGTTCTGAAATATGAAAAATTTATTTATATATGAAAGTTGAAACCTATAACTCTAATTGGGGAAAAACAAAGAGAAAATAACAAAAACCGTAAAAGAACGAATATATTTATAAAAAATCATTAAAGATTTGTATATTAGTTTAATTATCATTGGATAATACATAAAATATTTTTCAGGTTAAAAACAAAAAAATTAGTAAAAAAAAATAATACTATTTTAATGTCAATAACTTTTTATTATTTTATTCAATTTTTATAGAGTGAGTATAGGATATCCTGTAACCTATATTTAGATGAGTACAAGCTCCAAGGTAGGTACAAAGTTTAAAAAGCCCATGCTTATACATGTACCCTATCTTATGGGAGTAGATTCTAAAAATTTCTATCCGAAACCTATCCACCAATTCTTAGTACCAATTGGAACTTACCCGATTGAGTAGAGTTCGATGTATACCTTATCTGATAGGCTTACCGCTCACCCTTAGATGAGACTTTTTTTTTAAAAGAAATTAATAGCAAAAGATGTATCTCTAAGACACAAGTGTATTTAGGAAAGAAACTTTAATTAATTTGAAGTAGAAAAGGAAAAAAAAATGATATACGTCTTTTAAATATAATATACTTGCAAAGAAAAACAAGGTAAAAAAGGATAAAAAAAATAAAGAAATATAAATTTAATACATGAATTTTAAAATAGTTAATTAACATTTAATTAAACTAAAAGACCGCATTCTTAAAGTTTAAAAAGTTCACTTAACTTGCACTAGAGACAATATTATTGCTTGACTTGTGTCAAAAACTTCGAGAAATGAAATCAAGGGGGGAAAAGACAACTAAAAGACAGATACAAACATAAATAAACATATGAATAAAATACCAATATAAACCTAGGTTTTCTTCTTTCTTTTTCTTTTTTTTTTAACTAAAAACTAAAAAAAAAAAAAAACAAAAACCCCATTGAACCCAACTCATATGCAAACACTAACCACCAACCCAACAAACAACTGCTATTAACTAAACTAGGGGTGCAATTGAATAAAGTCGATTCACAAACTACTTGAATTTGACTCAACGTTTACTTATATTGATTTGAGAATAGTCGAGTCATATTTGAACTCGAGCTACTTGAATGGTTTATTGAGCCAAGCTCAAACTTTATATGTTTAGCTTGATTATCTTACGAGTTTAATCGAGCTCTATCAAGCTTGAGTCATGTATAAATGTCAATCAAATTTGAATCAAAATATTGTTATTATTTTAATTAGAATTAAATGTGTATATATATAATATATATCTTAATAAATCAAGTCTAAATGAGCTTAATCTAGTCAAGCTCGAGATTATATAGTGTTACTTTGAGCCAAATTCGAGTTCAAAATCTTAAACTTGATCAAACTTAAACTGAGCTCTAGTTTTGAAATTTCAAGTTAAACTTGAATTTAAGCTTAGCACTATATCGTCTCTGCTTAACTTGCTTGCAGCCTTGATCTAAACCACCACCTCTAACATAGTTCCATAAAACTTACAAACATAAACCAATGACATTCATCATAGATCCATGAAACCCACTATGACTATCACCAACACCAACACGATACCCATGAATATTAACTTAAGGCATGACATCTAAATGCTGACATGATCATGGCTCTGATTATGTAAACTATAGCTAGCATCCGCGAACTAGATGTTTTTCACATAATCATAATGTTTCTAATCATGATGCATTATACTAGTGTTCGAACGGTAGTTTATAGCATTCGGACGCTAGTTAACAGAAACTAGTTATTAAAGAATTTAATGCAAAACCAATTTTAGGGTGAAAATGTCTTATGGCCAAATGACTTGGAGAAGATATAAATTGATGAAATTAGGCAAATTTGGAGAGTTACTTAAGCTCATTAAATTTTCATTATATTATTGGTATCAATCTCCTATTACACTTATCACTATACTCAAATTGCAAATAAGAAGTATTGTGTAGTTTCATTATCACTTGTTGCAAACTCTTTGTAAGGAACTACTCTAAATTAGTTTGAGTAATTTTGTGAGAATGAAAATTGTGCTATGTGCTTTTTGTATTTTGTAAGATAAGGCACAACTTGAGTGAAACTTTGTATGAAATTGTATTATGTGTTATGGTATATCTTCTTAGGAGCAATTCATTGGTGATACTACAGGTTTTTTGACATTGATGATGTTTACAAATATCGCAAACGTTGCCAATCCTTTAAAATTTTGTCACTACCAAAAACATCATGTAAGCTCCTAGATTTTGTGCTATGGTTTATGCTTAAACCCTAAACTGAAGGTCAACCGGAAACCCTAAAGTCAATAAATCTATAACAAATCCTAGTGGATTTAGACCTGGCAATCCCGCACTCTTAACTCCTAAATAATGGAATTGAGATAATTGGTGATTATAATTCGTAATGATATAAAAAGCTTAAAAATATCAGATTCATTAAAATTTAGTTTAGTTTAACTCGAACAGGATCATATTTTGAAAACTATGCCCTACTGCAACGAACGGTAAAAATAATTTCGACAACACCATTAGACTCGTAAAAACATAAAGATTCAAAAATATTAATTTTATAATTTTTCAGCATCTAAAAAATATTATATACAACCTAATTATGCGTATTTTCTTTACTATTTGTATTAATTTGTTTTATCTACTATTCGTAGTACTATTCTACACTATTTATTACTATTCACCTATTTCTACTTTTCTACCACCTATTCTTACACTCTACTATACCTATTTCTTACTTTTCATTTTTCCCATTCAACTTTATTCACATCATACCTTACAAATTATTACTTTTCATTAACAAAAATACAAAATAAATAACCTCTCCCTCTATGGCTAGTGCCCCCTTCCCCATTCTCTCTCTCAATTTTTTTTCTTTTTTATTTTATTTAATTTACACAATTTTCCCTTCACAAAACTCTATAAATACTCCATCTCTCTCCATTTCTTTCGTACACTCATTTACATTAACAAAACTCTCTCAAATTACTTGTCAATTTCTCTCTCCAAAAATCTCTTCTCATCTTCCCACATTTCACTATTCATACTATTACAACCTCTCTTTTTCTACCATCTATAATTTTACCTTAGGTAATGTTCTTACAAGTACTTCCTTACCATGTCATGTGACTTAATATAACCATGGTATGTGTTTCCTAAACATCGAAGTGTTATGGAGGTAACACTATATTCATATTCTGTTCTTGTTCATGAATAAATCTCATTTTATTATCATGTTGTTTTATTGTTATATTGTTACATGTTATTATTGTTCTAATCTAACTTCTATAAGATATTAAATATATTTATGTATCTATATATTTCTTAGAGCATATAAGCTCACTAACATAACCATTATTTATTTATTTATGCTATGTAATCTATTGAGTTATTCCATGCTTTTATATTAAAACTAGTCATTCTAGTCTTAGAATTATCCTCATCAAGTCAAAACAAAATTTCTTATTTTTTTATTTTTCTTTTTGGACTTGCCCATGACTAAGTTCAAAAGTCTTGAATCAAGCTAAGACTTCAAATACTTGATATTTATTATTTACTTATCTCTATATTTTTCATCTTTCTTATTAATTAATTTTTGTCATGTCACTTAGTTATAAAACTATATTCATGTATGATCATGTTGATTGTTGTATTAATAAGAATAAAAAGGTTCTTTCTTAAGTAAAAGAAAGTAAGCTCAACTCACTTTAAAAATGAAATTTTATCACTCAAGAAAACTTTCATTAAAATCTAGAAATTTTATGTCAACGAAATGCTTTTCAAAGAATTTTAGACGAAGGTCACAATAGATTTTAGTGTTGTTAACATACAATGACTTTTCGAAAATTTACTAAGAAATTTTTTACTCTCTTTTTAAACTACCATTAAAACCTTAATGTTGATAATATTTTGCTATGAAATATTTTCTTAAAAACTTGTTTATAAAATTCTCACTAACTTTTTAATAAGTACAAAGATTAAAACAAGCTTTTAAAAATAAGTTAAAATAAACTCACCAAGTAAAGTCTACTTAGGGAATAAGATTTGTAGATAACTTGGAAAGAAGAAAATTTTTTAATCTAAATTATCTTTTAAGAGTTAAGAAAAAGTAAATTTTATCACAGTTTTAATGACTTAAAAATATTTAGTATTATTTCCAAACAACTGAGAATAATTTTGTTAACTTCACTTTTCGAACTATTAAGACAAGATTGTTTTATGAAAAATAATTGAGTAAGACAACATCATTAGAATCATGTATATAATATAAGCTGCATATGTATCAAAAAGATTTTTCAACTATATAAATATTTATATGTTTGATATGGGATTTTTTGTTGATAGAAAAGTTGGAAAAGTTCATGTTCTAAGGGCTGGGATTTTTGTTTCAATTTTGAACCACGTTTTTTGGAACCCTAATGATCTTTTATGATAAAAAAATAGCCTTAGAAATGAATAGATATTTTTGAGTAGATAGAAAATGATATATAATATGTGAAATTTTGAGTTAAAATGAGCAAGTTATGGCCATTTTAAGTTGGAATTTTCATTCATATGAATTTTGACGAACTTAGTAAAATAGAATTTGCAAGTTTAAGTTGAACTTCCAAGAAATACTTATTTTGGGTATTTCTCTTGTTTAGGCAATGAAGAGCCCGGGTTTCCTTATCTAGAGGACTACTTCAGCTAGGAGCTTTCTACTGCCATGGCTGGATAAGTATAATTTCCTACATTCTTGTACTTATATTTTGCTTGTAGATTAACAGCACTAGAATTAGGAAAAGATAAAAATATGAAAGTGCATGTGCCTTACATATATGGTTGAAATGGTGTTAAGCATATCGAGGCGGAAATTGTCAAATAAATAATGTTAATTTAGCATAGAAATGATATGCCTGCAAACTCTATGATCACTATTAAAATATCTAATAGTATGCCATGATTACTTTAACAAAATGGCTCATGTATACGACGTAGTGAGTTACATTGCATTCATTACTATGCCCTTACGGGAACAAGGACATAGTAGTGAAGTTCGTAGAACCCGAAATTCTACTTTACGGTGAATGATCACCCGATTAAAATGGTGAGTAGACACTCGAATTAACTACATTTTAGCGGCTAGTAGTGGCTTGTATAAAAACTACAAAACAATTCATTTGCGATTTATGGTCTTTATGGCCTGGAACACCTATCCCCGAATGGAGGGGTAAATCCATTCACCATATGATTTCCAAAAAATCATATGTATTGTTTGCTCAAGTGTTTGTTGCATCTCGTATGCTTATTTGTAAAACTTGTTTGAATATTGATTGCTCAAGTACTTCATTTGTGGAGAATTCTCATTAAGCATGGAAGCTTACCCCTTATAAATATTTATTGCAACACCCCTACCTTTGGTTAACGCTCAGGGGATCCTTTTCACAGTACTACCTTTTGGATTCGGGAGTTTTTGGATGAAGTCAAAGACTGGATATAAACTTAAACTTCTAAGTAAATCTCCAATGTAATTGTTTTAGATAGACTATGATGAACTATATCTTTTGATAGGAGAATGCCCATTTAATATTTGTAAGACTCTTTTATTCCATATTTAAGATGCTTATGTTGTGATTTTCATTGTTAACTGCTATTACAAATGTCTTCTTAAATAACTTGTTTCAAAGTTGGTCCTCTATGATCGTGAAGGTACACCTTACACCCGATATCGAAGCTTTTGGGATGACTAAGATTGTCATACTTAAATTTTAATATTGAGTATGACGAACTGTCATATTTTTGGTACCCTTTGAGGCATGACACATCAACTAAAACATATTGTTAGCCGCGTTTGTGGAGTATTTTTAACTTTATATAAAACATTCATTTAATTTGAAACCCTTTCTGACATTAATTGTCACTTTTTTTTTTTTTTTGAAAAATCACCCACACAAAAAAAAATGAAAAATGAAATTCCCTTAAACATCTTACGATTTGAATAACATAAGATAAAAGAAATACACAGTACTCCCATACTATAATACCCTTTATACTTTAACGCGACTTTTCATATTTCCTCTATTGTACCTACATTTGCATTCCCTCTAAACTAGAGATCATTGATCACTTTGTTCCACCTCTAACCAATCAATGCCTCCACCATGCTAACTTCTTCTTAGGTAGTTGAGATGAGGAAACCTCGTAGAAATCTTTAATCACATGGCCATTGCTCTCTTATCAGTGCAGACACTGCATTAAGGTTTGCTTTACAATTTTTACTTTCATTTAATTGCACCTACACATCTATTTGCTTTTATTGTGCAAATTTCTTTTAACTGCTATTTTGGTGTTTTAAATGTAATATAAGCCCTTTGGAATTGTATTTCATTATGGGTTTTGCATAATAATCAACTACTATTCTGATGTTTTTATTGATTATTTCATTTGCAATTGCAATAGACAAAATTGCACCTTGTGTAATACCATACTCAGATTTCGGCTTGTGTTCAAGGGTTGTGAGAATGCTCCATTGTTATTTTCAAGTTATTGCTTTTCTTAATCATGGTATGTTTCACATAAAAAATTTTTAAGCTATAGTTTGGAAACCTCGAAAAAAAATTTCCATGGAAAAAAAAATTGTAAACCTTTTTTAAAAGTATCGCTAATCTATTGATTAGCCTTCACTTTTAGGGATAAATCTCTAGAGCCCTCTTTTCTTGTAATGATTTGATTCTATGGGAAACTTTAAAGTTTCAATTGGATAGCAAAGATGTTTGAAGAGAATAATGTTGATGTGATGATGATTTAGATGTGGAGTTTTTATGAATTATAGAAAGTTTGAAGGGTCTTTTCAAGTTATACCTTCATCTTAATTTTTCTTTATTAAGGCTTCTCTATTTGAGGATTCTTTTTCTTGTTTTATCATGTAGTAGCATTATGAATGTATTTATATGTTCTAATTTATTATCATTTCGTTTCTCTTTTATTTGGTAATCAAGGGATTCCAATGAAGATTTACAACAAAACAAAGATAAAGTTATAGATGAAAATAATTGGCTAAAACTTTGTTCTAATTGAAGCATAAATATACCGAACAATAAACTTTCAAGTTATTCAATATTGGAATTTTTTTGTGATATATTTTTTTTTTTACCACAATAAAGGAGAGGGATCCAAATTAAGAACAATGATATGTTGAGTCTAGATCTTTTGTTTCTTATCTAGTAAATAGTCATGTGCCCTTTGAGTTATGATGGAGGGTGGTTCCATGTATACATACATTACTTTTGTATTTCTTGAATGGGAGCTGTTTTTGTGATCTCTCCTATATAAAGGGTGCAATCTAATTGGTCGGCTAAGGCTTGCATAGATACTATATCATTATAGTGCAGCAATAATTTTTTAAGTAACGTTAATTCAACATGAATTTAACAAACAATTAATGGACATGATATGCAACAATCTCAAGTTTTTTTATTTTTTTTATTGTCTTGAACTAAGCTTTTATATGAAATTAACAAACCATGTCATGGATATGTCAAGAGTGAGACTGACATTTTTAGTTAGTTTAAGCTCATCTTGTACTTTAACTTGCTGTGCTATAATAACAACAATGGGTATTGTTTTGGTATAATTGATGTATAGGTTGTTCTTTGCTACTTTTGTGATAAGAGACCAATTAATAAAGAAAATATAGAGTTTTGTAATATGTAAATAAATCATCGTGAAGGACAAATTTGTCATATGTGGTTAAATAAGAAAATTTTATGGTCTATCTTAAAGTGAATAATATGTTGTTATATAGCAAAAACATGATTCAACAAGTGAGAATCATCCAAGAAGAGTAAGAGGAGACAACATAACACCACCCTCCTAGGCTACCGACTTTGGCATTTACGTCACTGACCTTGGCATTTACGCGACTGGCCTTAGATCTTACATCGCTTGTGTAGGAGCCAACTTTCTTGTTCCAATTTCATCTTTTGCGTTTGGGCTACCAGCCTTTAATGCACGAATTGTTTATTTTTTTAGGGTTTTCAATGTATTATACATAGACCCTTAACCTTTTTCTTTTCATAACCTATCATAGCTTTTAGAAACCCTAAAACCCCTCTCAAGCTTATAGCTTGATTCAAGGAAGAACAAGAATCAAGAACTAGGCAAAATTTGTCCTTTTCAATTCTTTTGGCGATCTAAAAGTGTTATCCTACCTAAAGTCTTCTTATTGGTTCTAAAAGGAATCAAATTATTAGAGAAGTTTTTGGAGAAACCTTAAGTTTCTGAGAGATTTTGTTGTTCTAGGATCAAGGAAGGAAGGTAGTTGCGATTCTTGTTGGTTTAAGGGTTTAGATGACCTTAAGAGTATGTTTATCTTGTGAAAACTAGTTTAAGATAGTTTGCTTTATTTGATTAGGTGTTTCTATTGAAGTTAGGTTTTCTATTCCAAAAGTTATTTTAGGTACGTCATTACCTTACTTGTTGTTTGTGATTCTAGCTTAGTATCAATAAAAGAATCTAATTGCTATCCGACTTTATTTGGTTTGCTGCTTATGCTTGGCTAGGTCTAATAGACCGAGAGTACCACGATACTAGGACAATTCATTGGTGATCTATATGTATTGTTATCCCAAGTGAAGTCATGCACAAAGATGATTTCAATAGTTCAAGAGTGGTACGAGTGCAGTACCCAGGGTGTGTGTGGAGTATCCAACATCAATATATATATATATATCAATATTTTTATATGTATTTGTTTTCACGGTGTTATGAGTTACTTCGAGTTTAGGACTAGTCGCAAATGGTTCTAAACTCTGTTGGTTATCCAGCTAATTAAAGATAATAACTTGAGAGTGTATATGATATTATGACGTATGTGGATTTGTATGTTGTTTGCTCATGTAAATGTGATTGTGGTTTGGCGTACTAGGCCTTTATGCTTACTTTTTTATTTTTTAGGAATAGGTGATGATTCTATAGTGTTCAATCTATCTGGATTTGATGTATATGTAAATTATGAGGATGATGATAGTGAAGCTGATTTTCCAACTGGATTTTAGAAAAGAAGAAGTTATGATAGATAAAGTTGAAGATCTTTATGAATTGTGACTATTGGAGTTTGATCTTTAGTTTTTTATGATTTTTGATGTTTTAAGATTTTCTTTTCAAATGATGTTTTAAGATGAATTGTAACTTGATGTTTGACTTAAGCCAACTAAGTTGTTTAAAAGTTTTATTATAACATATATTTTAGAAGTACCCTTATATGTGAGTTATTAAAGTTGTCTTCTGTTATAATTGTGGTTTAGTCGAATCATGGTCTTAACGTGTCCTTCTCTAATAAGGACACATGGCGGGCTGCTAATGCTCTCACTTTAGGACGTTACACTTTTGCTAATGTTGTTTTACTATTTGTTGCAATATAAGGTAGTCATGATAATTGTTGTTTTTTTCATGCCAATGTCAGATTGCTTTGGACTTTTAGCTTGTTTAGTGTACATTGAATAAATCCCTATCCTGATTTAGACAAGAAATTAGAAATCTAGATGATATACCTTTTTTGTTTTGGCATTGAGCCATGCCTTACTGTTGTAGGCGGTATGATAGAAGTAAAAGAAGTGGGATGAGTCTCCTTTAATTTCTAGAATGAAAAAAAAGGAGAGATTTAATAGTTGTTCATGGTTAAAATAAAGTTTTTTTGGTAATTGACTTTTATAACATATTGATGTCGTATTTACTATGTGGATACTCTAAAGTAAAATATCCTAATGGTATTGCAACTATGCTTAGCTGTATGTAAGCATGTCTTGTGTTGGTTGTCAAAATTGCAGCTATCAGCTTCAAATGTTCTTGTCTCTCTTGAAATAAAATTGTCGAGCAAACTTTATCTTTTTCTTATCATTTTATTTCAAGACCTTATATGATATATCCACACATTCCTTATATGTTTTATTTCTTCTAATCAACAAGTGAATGAAGAAGTTCAGGGTGCTATAGCAAAGCTCAGTCAGGCTTACATTGAGGGGATTGTTGTTGTTGTTGTTACCGGTAATGCATAACTAACTAATTTATATTTAGTTGTTGTCATCATTATATCTTTTTATGTAATTTTCGATGTTTTTGACTTTGTTAATTTTATTTTTATTTATATGACAAATAAAGCAAGTGCAATTATTATTTTTTATGGCTTATACTATTGATCAATTTCATTTAATATGTTCTATAATCATTATGATGAGAGAGTAATTATGAAATTTTGTTTTTGATAATCATGGCTATTTCTTTTGCCTGGTAGTCCTTTAAGGGGAAGCTATAATTGAAATGATTGGACTTGATTATACTTTTTACCTATTTTGCATGTTTTTGTTTATGATCCCATGTCATTTAAGATGATTTCATGATTAGTTTCATCTACTAAAATTTCATTTTAAACTCAATTCATCCTTAACTCACTACAACAATTTTAATATTAAGTGACATTTGCAATTGATGTATGTTTGTTTTTTCATGAACATGTCATATGAATTTCATAAAAAGTTGATATTATTTAATGAGTTTTTTTCTTGGAATTATGCTAGACTACATACATGGATAAGAGTCAGATGATTTATGATGTCGAAAGTGAAGAGTATGAACAAGGCATGATAAGTTGTCCATGTAGGAAATGTTTAAATGATAGATTACATACTGTGAATGTTATAAGAGCACATTTTTAGATGGATAGATGTATCTTACCAATGTTGGATATATCATGATGAAGCACCTACTATTGAATTTCTCATTATTTCTCGAGTTGGGATTAGTCATAGAGAAAGTGGAACGAGTCCTAATTTAGAGGGGTACGATGGGGCAAATGGTGATGATGTTGATGGGCTTGAAGATTTAGGAGAATTTGTTGAAAATCAGGCTGAAGGTTCAACCCCTAGAAATAAATTTGTTATTCCACCAGATTTTTTGAATGGGTTAAGAGCTTACTCACAACAAGAGCTCTATCTAGGATGTTAGATGTCTAAATTCTCATTTATAGTTAAGCTCTTGCATTTGAAAGTATGCAACAAGTGGAACAACAAGTCGTTTGATATGCTTCTCCAATTGTGACGAGATGTGATACCTAAGGGAGAGACGCTTCCAAGTCCTATTATTATGCGAACAACACCTGAGGGGGTTGGGCATGGGTTATCATAACATTCACGTGTGTATATATGATTGCTTTATTTTAGTTTAGTAACAAGATATTACATAATGCCCTGTTCGCGATACCTCCATGTATAAGATGTCTAATGGATCTAGAAAGTCTATTCCTCAAAAGATCTTGTGGTACTTTCTTATAAAACCAAGGTTGTAGCGCCTTTTCATGAATCTTAAAACTGCTCAAAAGATGCATTGGCATGAGGAGGAACACAAGAGAAAAGAAAACTTTATAGGATATCTAGTAGATGGGTTGTCTTGGGTGAATTTTGACATTCACTTTCCAGAGTTTGCAAATGATAGTCATAATGTGAGGTTGGGTCTTGCTAGTGATGGCTTCAAGCTCTTTGGTACTATGAGTTGGTCATGTAGCACGTGCATATAACTTACCTCCTTGGATGTACATGAAAAACGAATATATGATGATGACGTTGTTAATCCCAAGGCATAAAGCACTAGGGAAAGAGATTAACATGTATTTGTAGCTCTTAATTGATGAATTAAAAGAGCTTTAGTTGATGGATTATGGACATATGACACATACTTAAAGTCTTCATTCAAAATGTATGTTTCACTAATGTGGACAATCAATGACTTCCCTGCATATTAGAATTTATCTAAGTGGAGCACAAAAGGATACAATGCTTGTCCTATATGTAAAGACCAAACACCATCGATAAGGCTTAATAGCAAGATTGGGTACATTGGTCATAGAATGTGGTTGCCACCTAACCATAGGTGGAGACGCAACTTGAAATTTGATGGAATGCATGATAGTCATGAAGCTCTAAGAAAAATATTTAGGTGAAGACATTCTTCACCAATTACAATCAATGATAGTTGTGGGACTGGGAAGACATAAAAAAAAAAAAAAGCCAAAAGAGTCCACCATATTACCCCCATTCAATTGGTCAAAAAGGTCTATATTCTTTGAATTGCCATATTGGTCAAAGTTGAAGATTAGACATCATTTGGATGTCATGCACATTGAGAAGAACATATGTGAGAATGTTGTTAGTACGATGCTTAAGATCGAGTGAAAAACAAAAGATACCTATAAAGCTAAACTTGATATTGAGGAGCTTTGTATTCGAAAAGACTTACATTTACAAAAGTAGGCTGATGGTAAGTATTCAATGCCACATGCAAGTTATACATTGAGCCTGAATGAGAGGAGATTATTTTATCAATTTCTAAGAAATGTTAAATTACCTGATGGTTATGCATCACACATAGGTAGATGCGTGGACCAATCAAACTCTAAGCTTTTGGGATGAAGAGTCATGATTTCCATGTCTTGCTTCAAAGGCTATTGCCTGTTGGTATTCATGGATTATTGCCCAAGGAGGTTATTATGGCCATAATTTAGTGTGGGACCCTTTTTGAGAGGCTATGTTGATGAATTTTAAATGTTGAAGAAGTGCAAAAGATGCAAAATGACATTGTTACCATATTATGCAAGTTAGAGCTAATATTTTCCCTTACCTTTTTTGATGTAATGGTGCATTTAGCTATTCATTTACCCGGGGAGTAATTATTGGCTAGACTAGTTACTTATCGTTGGATGTATCGTGTTGAGAGATACAATGCTCATTTCAATTTTTTTTTTCCATTTTTAGGTTGTTGTCCATAACATTGATATGTACCTGTAATCACTATTTGTAGATATTTTGGCTCTTTAAAGTAGTTTGTTCAAAATAAGCTTATCCAGAAGGCTCTATTGCAAAAGCTTATGTTGTTCAAGAGTACTTGACTTGGCGTTCCCTTTACATAGAAGGTGTTGAGACAAAATTTAATCGTCTAAATAAGAATTTTGATTCTATAGAAGAAGGTATCTTGGATATCTTCACAAATAAGGTTGGCTACCTCTCTCCACCTACATATGTGGTATTGTCAAATGAGGATGTGGAAACTGCCATATTGTACTAATCAAAGTGACCATCATGTTACAATGAACATAGAGATATTTTATGTGTTGAATATGGAGACAACATAGATGAATGTCATAAAAATGAATTTAATCAATGGTTTATGGATAAGATAAGTATATATAAATTTGAGCTCCATATGTAATTACCTACTTTTGAAATAAACAAAGTTTAACAAGGTTCTATTGATACTAAATTTTTATTTGTATTATTTTAGATGAGCATGTTGTATGAAAGTAGTGACCCATTAGTACATTGTAGGCATTATCAGTAGGACCGAATTCATGTTTTAAGAGATACAACAAATTGATATACAATGGTGTATGATTCCATATAGCAGAATTTGATAAGAGGAAGAAGACTTAGAATAGTGGAGTACTCGTAGAAGGAAGCAAAGGAGACACAAAAATGGAATTTTATGGGATTTTAACAAACATATATGGGTTTACTTATATTAGAAATGAACAAGTGTTCTTATTTAAATGTAAGTGGTGGACAATAATGAGAGGCATCGCCATGTGCAAGTAGATGAAGGATTTAAAAGTATCAAGTTTACTAGTACATGGTATGAAAATGATCCATATGTGTTGACATCACAAACTAAGCAACTATTTTATTTAGAGGACATGGGATTAGGTGTTGATTAGAGAGTGGTGCAACAATTTGAGGATCATCATATCTACAACATAGATACACTCTTGGGTGATGCAAATGTGTTCACTAATGTGGAAGCTCGATTGGCAAATGAGAGTGTAGAAGAACATTTTATGGCAAATGAAGATATAGCAAATGAGCATCATCCAATAGTTGATTGTGATGTCGACATGTCATTGAGAACTAATATAGGTCATGAGACTATTGATGGGGAGGTTGGAGAAAGAATGATTGATTGTAATGACAAGGAGGATGGAAATGAGGATGAAGAGCAGTTGGATGATACATACATGGACTATGATAGCAGTAATGATAACAATGATGAGAATTGTATGATTGCTAGTTTATAATGCTCTTGCTTCTTTGTTCTCGCAAAACCTTTTGTTTATTTCATGATGTCTTTGTTTGACAACTTTTGTTTTAAATTTATTTGGTGTTCCTTTATATTTATCTATGCATTTTCTTATGTATTTTTTAAAAAATAACTGTTTTCATTTATGATTGTAGAATTGCAATGGCCTGGGGACGTTGGAGTGTACAAAGACGAGGAGGAATAGCTTATCAGGACACTCGATTACCGATTAATGATGAATCAAATGATCAAAATAGTGAGGAGGGACAACACCAATGCAGAATAACTAGCAACCCACTCATTCTACTCCTTCATGTAGCATCTACATAAGTTTCCATTTGATATTAAAGTTGTACAAATCATATGGTTGCTTATTATTGACTAATTTCTTGTTTCGAATCTGTTGAAGATATAGAATTAATGTTTAAGTTGCTCTCTATTTGCTATCACTTGTTATGAAATTGTTTTATGTAATGAGGAAACTTTAGTTTAGTGAATTTGTTGTTTGGTCCTTGCTATGTAATTCCTCATGCACATAAGCAACTACAACCGAGCTTCATGGATGAAGGCATCCAAATCTAGTAGCCTTATGCTATGGAAACTGGTGTCTTTATTTGGACTTGGTTAGTCTCTACTGCACCTTAACTTGGATCTCTTATCCTTACTAAACTTATCAATGCTCGGTTATGAACAATTGACACAAAACATGGTCTGTTTGCATCAAAGGAGAGGTATGTTACACCAGTAGCCAAATTAAAGCCTTACCTTGCGCTAAGGTAGCTAGAATTCCTTCTTTAAAATGATCCTACTGTTCAAACTAAATATCATAGACTCTGGCTTAGGTTTCTTATGGACTGTTTTGAGGGGGGACCTTTCTATTGTTTTTAAAAGATTGTGTTTTCACTTTATTTTGCTTATTATGACTATGCAATTCCTATTGCATGTGCATGTGCATCCCTTGATACAAAATCCAACTAAGTATGTTTTGTATTTTACTTCTCAAAGACTCCAACTTCAAATTTGAGAATGTATTTATACCTTGAGGTTATATGTTGATGCATATGCACTAAACATACATACATGAGAGTTAAACATATATGAATGAGCACGCACACACACACATACACACATATATAGATGAATCATGCTATGAAGTCAATTTCTCCCTTTAAGAAGGTTTATGCTTGCTGGAAGTAGAACGAGTTGTTTTAGTATAGCGAGTGAAGTAAGAGTCTTTGTCTAAGTCAGTTAATGCATGGGTATTCTATTAGTCAATATGTGTATGTGATAGGTTATCTAAGATAGTTAATGTGCCTTAATCGGGACAAGAGAAGATAATTTGTAATTGCAAAGATCAACAACAACATCATTTGTGAACCCATCAAGCTGCAAGCTCAAACCTACAAAAACAACAAAGCAAGCAATAGAAAACAAGCTAGAAAGAAGTTACCCTATCCCAAGTCTTAACAATTAAGGTCTAAATGAAGCATATGTAAAGCAGTATGGATAATTTTTTGAAATGAATGAGAGCAAGTGAAAAAGTAAAATAAAATGAGTGTGTGTGTGTGTGTGAATGGAAAAACAAGTTGCTTCATTTCTTCCCTTCTTGCTCTTTATTTTTTTTTTAGAAAGCTAATTTTGTCAACTCGCTCAACTGGATATATTTTTTCTTTTTTTTTTTCTTAAGGTGCAGAATAGGTCCACACGCCCTCCTGCCTGGCTAGAATCAGAGCCGAGCTGACATCAAAGCCTGTCGAATGGACAATCGCTAGGCGTAATGCTGGGTTTGATAATCTATACGGGTGTCTGCTCGACTGGGATCAGGGTGGGATGAAAGCTAAAAGGGCATTGTAGTGCTCTATTGAGCTCATGATAAGGTTCCTGACCTACGACACGGTTAAGATTGGGGGGGAGGGGGTGGTAAGGTGAAGAAAATGCATATCATCGAGGGCTCGATCTGCTTTTTTTAAAACAACATCCCATTGCAAAAATCCATCACGTATTGCCAAAAACATTCACTTTATAAATGGAATTTGGTTATTTTGGGGTATATTCATTTCGTTTTATGCTATATAGTTTTTCCTTCTAGAAAGTGTCCAGTCCACTGCACAAAATACATTGGATGAATCTTATCTTGGAAGTAATACACCAAAGAAATCAAATAATAATGTAGATGTATTTGATGGATTGTTAGATGCGTACTTAGATCTCATTGTTTAGATAAATCCTGATGACTACCTTAATTTGGATGGCAAGTTTGGCATAGAAGGTGAACATATAGAAATTAGGCTTACTGGTGATGGACTCTTATCCATAGTAGATGAGCAATTAAAGGAAAGAGAAATTTTGGAGTAATATAAACATTAATGAGGTAGCTCATCTATATGTTTCTTTTTTTCTTTTTTCTTTTTCCTTTTTTTTTTTGCGTCATGACCCACAAATTTATCATCATCTCTACTTATCTCTTCCATAACTTAATTTGACATGTGAATGCTATCATAAAGCTCACTATATGATTTTTGCTCAATGTTATTATCTCCATTTCTTGAGCATAATATAGTTATGTAGTAGTTGGTATCATGCAGTAACAAAAGTATGCTTATCTTTCCTTTTTCCAATGAGTAGAAATATGCTAAATATGTTGCCCTCAAGAGAGATTTTCAGCTTGTTGTTTGTGCAGCTGCTTGTAACATGGTCAAGATTCTCAAGGGATCAAGTATGCTATAATCAATTATTTATGTCTCAAAATTAATTTGCCTTTTCTACTTACTCTTTAAATATTATCATGAATTTGTACAAAAGTCAGGATCTCTCTAGTTCTACATCTTGCTATGTTAGCTTTGAATTCAATATCCAAGATGTTTCTAATTTATTAAAATTAAGATTTTTAGCTCATGCATTTCTTTTTAGAAGATTTAAATCCTAAAGAATAACTCTAGGTCGCTAATTGATGTCCCTACAGATCCTAGGATTTCAATTGTCTTGAATGGGTTATTTTTCACGTATTGGAGGAAAAGAAAATGATTCAACTTAGGCATTGAACAAGAGATATGAAAAGGAGTTACCAATGGCAAGGAAATGGCTTATCTGCCATGCCTCATGCATTGTATGTCATGTTCACTTCAGAATAAGAATTTATTTGAACTCAATTTGAGTTGATATGTCATATCAATCCACACAATGCTATATTAGCATATCTACACATCACAACAATTCCTACCAGCCCGTAACATTCTTATTGATAGAAACTAGCTCCAACATGATAGCAGTCAAACACATGGAGTGCCCATGCTTGTCCAGTAACTCCTAGCAACATCATCTCCATGCCAAGCGTCAACAGAACAATGCAACATAGTGGTAGTGGACATTGCATAACAAAATCCAACCAATGATGCACATACACACACCGATCATAGGTTGAATGAATATTTTGGATAAATTTTTTTATTAAATTCTGTAACAAGCTAGTCACGAGTAAAATAAAAGCTTGCTTTACACACACACACACACACACACACACACACACATATATGAATAACTATATATTTCTAAAATATAATAGGTCTATGGTTGCTATTGATTGTTTCTTTTGCTTATTTTTCTTTTATTGTGGTCAATGAACATGGACAAATCATGACACCGATAATAGTCAAGTTCATGCGACCCCAGCGGGTACTAATGCATCTCCTCAAAATCAACCTCAAGGTAATCCTATAACAAGTTAGTCACATGTAGAATAAAAGCCTCCTTTATACATACAAACATATATATATATATATGAGAATAACTTCTTAAATATAATATATTTATGTTATTCTTAAATATAATATATTTATATGATTATTATTGCTTTTTTCTTTGCTTATGTTTCTTTTATTACAGTTAATGAAATTAGACAAAATCTTGGCACCGATAATGGTCAAGTTCATGCATCCTCAACAGGCACCAACGCATCTACTCAAAATCAACCTCAAGGTAATTTATCTATTTTATTCAAAGAGTCAAAATGTATAAAGCATATAAACATCTTGTTTTATTATATTTTCTAGGAACTGAGAACTCATTAGTGTCTATACGAATGAGGAGTGCATATCGTGGACAGACACTTGAGAAGGAAAACAACGGATGAAAAGGAAAAATGGTGATTTAATTTATTGTAAATGGGGTGTGTCTAATGACGGTGGACTAGTCAGCTAAGTTTGCATCTAAAATGGGAAAAGCTTGTAGAGACCTACTACCCATCTTGTGTACATATCTTTGCTGATCCGAGTCTTCTTGCTCATGTGTTTCAAGGCACCAAAGTCTGAGTACGGTACAAATTCCTTTCCCACTTGATAGTTTTCTCACACTCTCAAGGCTCTCACCATTAACTAGAATTCTTAACCATATGTAGACTAGCTCCTTCTAGCCTCATAATTTTTCATTATAAAAAGCAACAGGTTTCTTTTCTTAAGATAACACAGCCCTAACTCCTACACCACCGGCATCACATTCACCCTCAAAGAGCTTCTCAAAGTGGAGAAGCACTAATACAGAAGCACCACAAAGCTTCTCTTTCAATACAACAAATTGTAACTCTATCCCAACTTTGGCAGGGATTTCAAGCAAGACCTCTTCAAGAATCGAGAGTTTACTATTACCATATGATAAGATAGCACATCATTTGCAGCAGTTGAGTTTATCAGCCAGCATCAGTCGGGGCGAGCATTTTGTGAGAGGATCAGTAGAGACAAAGGAAAAGGATTGACAATGGTATTTATCTTGTAATGAGAACGAATAAATAAATCCTCTATCTTTTCTTGAGATATTTGAAATACTTACTCAAGGGGAAATTTGAACGAATGTTTATCTGCGAATATTTTATTACTTGAGAATTTTAGGATGAAAAGAGGCAACCAAATACCAAACATTAACTAGTAAAAACTTGAGAATTGAGCGATATTGAGGTAATTTATAAGGCTCATTCCTTAAAAGAAGTCCATTTTGAACTTAGTACGTAGGCTAAAATGATACCAAGCATTCATTTCGGTAACCTAAATATACTTATCCATTGGTAACCCTATTGGACCTTTTTTCAAAAGAAGTGATTTTTAAAAATTAAACCCTGTCAGGGACTACCCCACAATAGGGCATCTAGGAGGTAAGGGTTGTTAATTAAGAGACATTGAATAACTAATTTGTGCTTGCCACAGGTGCATCAATTCAAAAGTAAAACTTTATTAATGATAATTTAAATCTTTTGAAATAAAAAAAAGAGACTTAGCTTCATACACAAAGTCTATGTTTCCAAGCCAAAAAATAAGAAAAAGGATACAAAAGAAAGAGAGTTTGAAAGAAAAAAGAGAAAAAAGAAAAGAAAAAAGAGAAAAAATAAGAGGAAAAAAAAAAGGTGGAGAAGAAAAGTATTTTAAGTCCAGGAATAAAGAAGATGAAACCTAAATATGCTTGTAGCTTAAAAATTACAACCTCACCTGCCACCTTCTTACAGAAGGCTCTTTTGATCGTCAGAAATAAATTATCTTTGATAAAAGTTATTTGTGAAATTGGAGCAAGCACACTTTAGTTATTTTGAAAAATTCCTTGACTTGCAAAACCCGAAGAGATGAGTATAAAATTTGTTGAGTAGCCTACACATTATATCTCATTTATTGCAAGCCCATGACCAAAAACTTAAGTTACAACCCAAGAAAAGTCCTGGTAGATTAATCAAAACCTATCATTTACAAAAAAGACTTTTTGGAATTTGTGCCATGTGTGAAAACAAGTCAAAGAGAGTGTAAGGAAGTTCTCTTTGACTTAATGCACCAAGCATAAGACAGTCAGTTAAAATTAAAAAAAAAAAAAACAAGCATAAGAATTCAGTTGCCCCAAAGTTAAAGAGCAAAATTGAAGTTTGCTATCCCTTAAATGGAAAAAAGGCCACCAAGAAATAATCTTTGAAATGAATGAATAATAAGAGAGAAGCTATTACTTATTTGCAATTTTGAAGTCAATAAGACTCTTTACTTGTTAGCAAATATCTTTAAATAAAGAAAAAAGGAAAAAGGAAAAAAAATTGAAAAAAAAAAGAAAAAAATTATAAGAAGAATCTTGAATCGAGTTTGTTTTGAATCATCTTTCTTACCTTTATAATATTAGGATAACCTGCTCAAATAAGCGTTATCTTACCTTTATAGTATTACGATCGCTTGCTCAAATGAGCGTTGTCCTACCTTAATAGTGTCAGGATCGCCTGCTCAAAGGAGCGCTGTCCTACCTTTATAGTATTACGATTACCTACTCAAAGGAGCGTTGTCCTACCTTTATAGTATTAGGATCGCCTGCTCGAAGAAGCGCCATCCTACCTTTATAGTATTAGGATCGCCTGCTCGAAGGAGTGCCATCCTAGCTTTATAGTATTAGGATCACCTGCTCGAAAGAGCACCGTCCTACCTTTATAGTATTAGGATTACCTACTTAAAAAAGCATCATCCTACCTTTATAGTATTAGGATTGCCTGCTCCAAAGAGCGTCGTCCTACCTTTATAGTATTAGGATCGCCTGCTCGAAGGAGCACTGTTCTATCTTTATGCTATTAGAATCGCCTGCTCAAAGGAGCGTTGTCTTACCTTTATTAGGATCACTTGCTCAAAGGAGCGTTATCTAACAAAAAAAAAAAAAAAAAAAAAGAGACCCAAAGCCCAGATGAGAATCCCTAAAAGAAAAAGAAAAGACCTAAATCTCATATGGGTATCCCATTCAAAAAAAAAAAAAAAAAGACTTAAGGAAAATATCACCCTCCTATGTCATCTGACATGTCTTAGGAAAACTCTAAGTGCTCCTCAGTTGTTCATTGTAACAAAACATAATTTGGATATTTTCACATCTAAGAAACATGACATCCTCTTTGAAATTGAGCCAATCATACAAACACTAAGGAGAATAATGTATCATGAGGACCGATCTTATGCAGTGGACCATGTGTTTAATAGACACAGTAACTTCATTGAAAGTTGTTACACCTATCCAAAGATTAGGATCACATGACTATCACTTTCTCATGACAACCTTCTCCAGTGAGTAAAAAAACTCCAAATGTCAAGTGAGTAATTAAAGACAAAAATAAAGCATCTTGTAGTCTTTGTGGCAAAGTTTTACCCAAACTTTACTACAAAGAGGGGCAGCTGTAGACACCCAATTTTTGTTAATTTAAGGTTTAATTTATAATAAAATTAGTATTATTTTAAGCTCGCCAAAAAAAAAAAGATTCATAAAAAATTATTACAAAGTTTTTGAGCTTGAAATAGTATTAATTTTCATTATAAATTAATTATTGGTTTTAATTAAACAATTTGATTAATTAAGTTATTTAATTAAAATCATTTTTATAAAATCTTAAATATAGTTTAAATGCACAACTTGACTAAGGCACCGGTTAACGGCTTGATGATTAAGGACACACACATGCACAACGAACGCCGGGGTTTGATTTTGCGCAAAGGAAGGAACGTTTTTTTGGCGCGCGTGTGTACCACACGCGCATCATCTTCCCCAGTGGATTCGCATGAGATTCACTCCTTAGCTCACTTCTAGCCCCATTTTCTTATCCATTTTTAAGCCTTTTTATCATCAAATTGGTGAGGGGATCTGGAAGTACACATGGAATACTATAGATTCAAACCAAAAACTAACTCCAACGATCATGATTCAACCTTCAATTTTTTATCCAAAGTTTGTGAAAAACTTACTTTTCGCATAAATGGGTTTATGAATTTGATCCGATCCAACTTCTAGAATGGTAGATTGGATGAATTTTATCCATATTCTAGAAATCTAAATGGTTATTAGTTACCTATATGCTTCTAGAAACTCGATTTGGTGCGCTTCACCAACTCCGACCACGAACCACACCCACACCCACCACAAATTCGAGTCCTATAAATATGACTCGATTCCACTATTCAAATGCAGGAGAAACACTCATGATCCTCTAAAAACGCTTTAGAAACATTCAAAACACTAGAACATCTAGAAATTTCGAGATTAAAGCAATTATTTGAAAAAAAATGGGTTTCGAAGTTTCTTTGAAATTTGAAGCTTTTGGGCCATTATTGAAGTAATTGGATGTTTTACCAAGCTTCCAATAGTGTTCGACCACCATCTGGTGGTTCTCGTTGTCTCCAAGGAGCTCCACTACCCTCAACTCAAGTTACGCCGTCGGTTGCCCCTATCTAAGATTCAAAACCACCACTTAGGGTGGTTTTCGAGACCAGCCACCACTCCTAGATAATTCGCTACCTCCATTTGGTCTATTCGACATGTCCAAAGCCACCAACAATCATCGGAACGCCGTCAGCCAACTCCGCCGAGTAGAGTAGTCTCCTTCGCCCACAACTCGACCTGAAACCCAGTCCAAATCTGACCCAAGTCCGGGTCCAAGGCTACATACTCACGCCTCGCTCCATATCAAACCCTGAGTTGTTATTATTATTATTATTATATTATTATTATTATTATTATTATTATTATAAAGGAAAGAATATAAAAAAATATAAAAAATAAAAAATCAAGAAATAAATCCTTCTTTTGGTGTGTGTATGTGTATAAAAGAAAAAATAATAAAAAAGTTTTTTTTATTATAAAAAAATGTCTTTTGGCATAGAAATTTTTATTTTCTAAAAAAACATAATAATAATAATAATAATAATAATAATAATCAACTTGATAGTATGAATAGGTATACATAAAGTCTTTTCTTTTAAATATATATTATATATATATAACGAACTTAAAATGAAAAGAGTTCAAAAGGTTAAAAGGAATCAACAAATTAAAGTTTTCGGAAAAAGAACTACGTGTTGTCTGATCCCGATTAGTGGGTACGTAGGCACCTCTGAAGCGATATAAAAAAATGAAAAAAACCCTTCTTTTTTTGTTTACTTCTATTTTGAACTAATTCATTGTTCATATTATAAACTTTGATAATAAATTGTAAATATTAATATTATTTGTACTTATTTGTAATATTAATGTCAATAGTGATTTTTTTATTCCTTAAAATTGCAATAATAACTTGTAGATATTACAATTTGTAAATTTGTTTTTTTACATTAGTAAATTTTCGAGCATTAAAAGGATAAACTTTAAATTTTAAATTTCAAGTGGTAACCATATGGTCTTAATAGGTTAGCCCCCGAATCCAAAATTTCTGGTTTATAAAGTTTGGTTTGTAAATTAAATTTTCGCAGACTAGTAGTTAAGTTAGAGTTAACCAACCCATTAATCCTAACTTATAAAATTTCTCGATTTCAATCAGATGCGACTCCAAATTGTTTTTCAAAAATTAAATTTCTTTTAATTCCTAGTTGATGGTTCGTATTAAATGGGTTTGGGTTTAATACGAATTGGATTAAAAGAAATGAAACCAAAAATGAAACCAGAAACGAAAAATCCAGGCTCGACAAACCTCCTCTAGAAACTCGCCAACCCTATAAAACTCCTTAACTCAATTACAGTTCGAGGTGCATGCCACTCTCTTATATCTTTCACCTTCTCATCATCCACCATTATACCATCACCCTAACAACAAAACCCAAAAACAAAAGTTTTTTCACCATAAACTTACACTTTTTCATGTTTGTATATAATTTATTTTCCACCAACACAGTCAAAACACTTCTAAGATGCTCTAAGTGTTCTTCCTCAAATTTATTATAAATCAGGATATCGTCAAAATAAACTACGATAAATCGCCCAATAAAAAGTTTTAATACCTGATTCATAAAACCACATAAATGAGCTGGGAGCGTTACTGAGGCCAAAGGGCATAACCATCCATTCATAGAGGCCTTCCTTTGTCTTGAAGGCTGTCTTCCATTCATCCCTAGGCCTAATCCGAATCTGGTGGTATCCACTCCTCAAATCCACTTTAGAAAAGACAACTGCTCTACTTAATTTGTCTAGCATGTCCTCCATACGACGAACTGAGAATTTGTAGCCAATAGTGATTTTGTTGATAGCTCTACTATCAACACACATTCACCAACTACCATCCTTCTTAGGTGTGAGTAGTGCAAGCACAGCACATGGACTCAAACTGTCCCTTATAAATTCCTGCTGTATTAGCTCCTGTACTTTTTCCTACAGAATCTCTGTTTCTTTTGGACTCATCCTATAATGTGGTAAATTTGGCAAGCTGGCTCTAGGCACCATATCAATATGGTGCTAAATATCCCTCAGAGGTGGCAATCCTTCTGGCAAATCTTCTGGCAGTACTTCTTTAAACTCTCTCAACACTCCTGGCACCTCGCCACTATCCTCCACTTTCATAACATCCTTTATGATCAAGGCATGTACCACCTTAGACTCTTTGATAGTCTCTTCCATCTCTTTTCTAGATTGTGTAATAGTTAGGAAGGAATGCTTCTCAACTTTAGCTACTCTGGAATGATTTGCTACTTTAAGAGGTAGTAAAGTGTATTTTACCCCACCTTTTTCCAATCTATACAAATTTTCTTTCCCTACATGCTGTGCAATTACATCAAATTGCCACAGGCGCCCAAATAATACATGCCATGCATCCATGTCTACAATATCGCAGTAGACATTATGCTGGTATTTACCAATAGAGAATGGCATTCGACACCTCTCTGTCACATCGATTCTCTCAGCAGATTTAATCCACCCTATAACATAAGGATTATGATGTTTTTCAATTGGAAGCTGCAACTAATTAACAACTGTTCTACTAATTATGTTTTCACAACTCCCATTGTCAACAATTAATTCTAATACCCTTCCACCTATAGTACGCCTAGTACGAAATAGCTGATGCTGCTGAGTGTCATCTTCTTTCTTAGGCGCCAAAAACATCTTCTTGATAACATAGGCTGGTTCAATACCTTCATCCTCATCTGCATAATCCTCATCATCTCTATCTGGTTCACAAATTTATTCTTCTTCATCTTGTTCTACTATATTGACACTTTTTCTGCTCAGGCATTCATTGGACCTGTAGCCGGGTTGGTTACAGTGAAAACATTTTCCCAGGATTGGTTTTGCATATGGGTTGTTATGTTTAGGTGCATCTTTAGCCTCAATAGGTCTTTTACCAGTAGCTTTGTCATCCCTCATTTCATTGCTCACATTCTACTTCTCCTCATGACCTTTGTTTTTCTTAGTCATGGTATTACTACTACTTGTGCCTTCAACTCCATATCTCCTGTTTCCCCCTTTAAAGCGGCTACTCTTGTCTTGTATCATCATCTCAGCTCTAAGAGCCATATTCTTTGCTTCTTTTAAGCTCTTCATTACATTCACCCTAATCTTATCCTTGATCTATAACTTCAACCCATCAATATATCTAGCTACCTGTTGACCCTCACTTTCTCTTAAATCATTCCCCTCGGCCAATCTCATAAGTTGTATACTCATGAACAGAATGCTGACCTTGGTGACATCTTTGATATTGCTGAAAAAGGATTTGTTTATAGTCAGGAGGCAGAAAATCTCATTGCAATAGTTGCTTTATCCGGTACCATGTTCTCACAGGTTGTCTTCCCTCTCTTTGTCTCCTATTTTGCAACCTCTCCCACTAAGCAGAGGGTCCTCCCTTCAACCTGTAGGCAGCTAAATGCACTTGAAGCTCCTCTGGTATTTCCATATAGTCAAAAAATCGATCTACTTCTGCCAACTAGTCTAAAAACTCTTCGATATTCATGCTGCCATTAAAGCGTGGAATATTAACTTTCAAACGGAAGTCTCCATAATCACCTTGTTCGTATCCATAATAATTCCTCCTATATCTACTACCTCCATTGTCATCATGATCATATCCATGATAATTTCTTCGATTTCTTTTACCTCCATCACTACCTCTCCTGCGGGGTTGTCTCTCATTAAACAAGATCTCATCCACCTCCTTAGATTCCTCATCAGAAATATGGGCCCATCGATTTGCAGCGGCAGGTTGATTGACTGGACCCCCATAAGCTCCTCTTACCCTTGGTCGTCCCACGCCAACCTCTCTACCTCGTTGACAATCTCTGCCAATGTGTCAAAATGCTAGGTCAAATCCTCAAGACGCTCTTCAACTCGTCGGATTCTCTGATCCATGGCATCTTTTGTCGCCCTAGGAACCTCAACCCCTCGGACTCCTGTATCATGGACATCACCACGAATACAATTGCTATCAGTACCATCGCCTGATGACATCTTCATAGGATTCTAACTGTGCTCTGATACCAAGATTGACGCAGTACAGAAAGCGTAAGATAACCAAAATCAATAACAACAATTAATTTGGGACACAAGAATTGCAAAAGCTGCAACTTTCTTGAGAAAACTTCTCAAATAAGATTTCAATATGTGATAAAATGTTCCCCTTTTACAAAAGTCCTAAGGACTATTTATATTGTTACATGGGAAACCAAAAAGGCAAATAATAAATATAGTCAAACCAGTCAACAAAGACTATTGACTATTCATGGGGAATTAATAAATATAGTCAAACTAGTCAATAGAGACTATTGACTATTTAAGAGGTAAATACTAAAAAGGTAAAATAATAAATGCAAATCTAAAATAAATAAATAAATTTGACTGTAATAACATTAAGACGTTTTCTTCTAAGGTCGGCTTGCATCACTGTAGGTTATTGGTGAGTTTTTCGTGGTTTTCTTCTTGTTATCAATTTACCATCCTAGAATTTTTAAAAAATGGGTTTTATGGATTATTTAGGTTTTTTTTTTTTTTATTTTTTCCTGTAGGAGTTGTGTGATGAAGGAGGAGTATAGAGAGAGAAGAGATGCCAACTAGGAGAGAGAAAATAGAGATTTTTTTTCGGTAGAGCACAAGGCCTATTACAACACGGCCACCTAGGGCCATTACAACACATTAACGTGGAGAATCGAACTTGATACCTCAAATATGAAGACTTGGACTGGATGCCACTAAGCTATAAGACTATTGGCCAAAAATAGAGATTTTCTTCCATGCTAACTTATCACTATAGAATGGGTCAGATTTTGGTCAAAGGTGTAGTCGGTACAAACCATTATCATGTGTCAAAATTTTGTTTATGTATAATTCCATTGTGATAAAAAAATTCAGATACCATTAGTAAAACTTATCTAAAATTATAACACCACTAAAACTATGAAAGAAAAGTGAAACTGTGAAAGGTATATAATGATGTTGAACGGAAATTCTACACTTTGGTAATGTTTTTTACTGACAATAATCACCTCTATTTATGCCAAATTTTAATCGCCTCTTTCTTGCTTAAAACGAATTTATTCTTTCATAATAATCACCCATCATGATTAAAATTGATATGATCAATTAATTTAATCATGATGCAAGTAATAAAATTCTTGACTGATTTTTCACAAATGTACTGAATAGTGTTGACACGCAATGGCCTTCTTTCTTTCCTTAATTTGTTGTCATTGACTTCATTCAAATGTAGTATGGAGAAATCGCTTTTATCGGTTGTCAATAGCTTGACATGGAAACATAAAAACAGGAAAGTTTTTTTTTTTTCAACCGGTAAAAAAGTCTACTAGAAGGGGAGAAGTCGACTCACTTCACTCCGACTGACCAAAGGAAAGTAAGAACTGAACTGCAAATAGCGTATGAGAGAAAGGGAAAATCCCTAGCCAACTATCTTTCCCTTGCTGGTGTCAGGTTTTCGGGAATTGAATCAATAGTCGACAGCACACCCACGCCAGAAGGGCATGCCCCGCTAGCCGATAAAGAGGAGTCGTTAGTCGTTGTACCATGAGCAAAGCAAGCTGCTTTCGGGGAGTGGAGGGGAAGGAAAAGACGGGTTCAGCTTAGAGAGTAGAGTAGTGGGGTCAGAAAGGAAAGAATGAGTAGTACCAGAGAGACATGTTACGAAAGAAGGAATCACCAGAAAGAAATGTCGCTGACGGCACGGAACAAGTCGATCGAAGCGATTGCAGCGAAGAATTGATCTGAAACGAAGCACTTCGTCTATGGGCATTGTAGAAAGGATAGAACATGACCCTCAACAAAGAATAATTCACTTTCATAATTCCTTTCTTCAAGCTATGAAATCAAAATGCTTAAAAAACAAATTTGCTTCATATGAATTTACTATATTGTATAGTTCAATTATTGCATTAGCTCAGCTGGACATGAATTTGTCTTTGCCGGGCTTTATATTGATTCCTCAGTCCTTTTTTCATTTAATTCTTACACTTGAAATAAGAATTGTGCGTATTTCCCTTTTTGCACATTTTTCCAATCAAAAGTATAGATAAATTGATAAATGTGGTACAAAGTGGGGTAAAACATATAATATTTGCGCTTATAAATTACTCCTAACTTTAAGATTTTCTTAGCATCAAATAAAACATACATCATAAAAAAATAATCAAAGACAAAAAACACTACATTATTATTTTCCTTTTTATCATATGAAAAAACCAACCATATATTGCATAATGTTTGTTAATAGCCCATGAGACTTTACTCTTTCATCAATTTGCTTCAATGAATCATCAATTTGGAATGCCAACAACTTTTATATGCATGATTTACTTAACTAGAATGTATTATAAACACTAAATTACTTGAGTTCAAAAGCAAATTTATGTGACATAAAATTACATCATCATATCTCTTAAAAGAGATTTGCAATCTTAAAATCAGATATAACATTAATTTACCGAGAGAGAGACACTCAATATTCTCTTGCAAAGATGAATGACTTGTTTGTTGATTCCATTGCACTATCCCATTGTATGCAAGGTTTTCACATCTATGTGTGTGTGTATGTATACATATATAAAGCCTATCACTTGCACACTTAATAGATAAAACGCACAAAATAAAACTAAAAAATAAAAAAAATAGCATGTAAAGAGAGAATGGGCTATCTCGCATCAAACGCTTGTTTTATAATCATCAGCTTAACTTTTCTAACTTATCTACAAGGGTTTCATGGGAATGTATCCCATTCCCATAATTCCAAACGACATAGGGAACTCTTGTTTCGTAACTTACAAGTATCCATTTGCATTGTAGTTCCTTCAAATTTTTCGAAAATGGGTTCAATGTGAGGAGAAGTGTTTATTATTAGTATCTGACAAAGTTAATTACATATGTTGTATACTTTAGCCACTCTAATGCAGGTTCATCTTCTCATGTCTCAATCACTTCAACAAAAATTGGATAGGACTCTAAATCATTTGTTTCAATTCATTGGTTAACCTTTCCAATCTCCTTCTCTGTGCCTAAGAAGTTCTCATGACTCATGTGAAGCAATTTTGTATAACAAGAATTCAGGTTTACAACTAAGTAATCCTTTGATCCCTCTCCACTTTCACTCAAGTCTGCTTCAATTTATTGGTTGTTGAGATCCTCCTCATTTTCCCACATCCTTTCTTCTTTAACCCCAAATTTACTATCATTGATTACTAACCCTACAAGTTCTCTTTCAAATGGATTGACACAACTTAGGTCTTGAGTTGTGACAACCAAATCATGCCGTTTGTTAAAATAACAACAAAAAAGAGAACTATAGTTTAGTTTTATTTAGTAGGAAAATAAATCAAACTAAAACTAACCAAATTTAAGTTTGTAAACCTTACCAGCTAGTGCAACAAAAATGGTTTAAAATCATGAACCAACCATGGTTGACCAAGTGTAATATGAGAGCTTTTAACACTAAAGATTAGTTCGATATAAGACGTGCTTTTTATATATGGATTGTCTATAATTTCTAGACTATTATTGGAAAAGAAAATAAAAAGGAAAAAAAATCCACTAGTTTATCTTGACCTACAGATTTGTTCCAAAAAATCTTTAGTCATTCTTAGACTCTTGTTAAGATATTTAATTAAAAAACTTATCTTATCAATCGTTCAGGTATATGTTTCTATGTAAAATACATTATTATTATTATTATTATTTTATTATTATTATTATTATTATTATTATTATTATTATTATTTAACACACTTAACTAAAACTTATTGATAGGAACCCTCTACAAAATTGTTAAATGGTTACTGTCACAAATGGTACCTAAATTTTGACAAAATATGAAATTAGGTACCTAAACTTTAAAATTGATTAATTTAGTACTTAAATTTTGAAATTAATCAATTTAGTTACTGAAAGACTTTAAAATTGATTAATTTAATACTTGAAAAAAACTTGACTTCAAAGAACTCAACGAGAGTATTGTTAATATAAACGAAAAGTCTTTTTAGTTTTTAGTACTAAATTAATCAATTTCAAAGTTCAAATGCTTTATTGAATATTTTGTCAAAACTTAGATACTATTTGTGATATTAACCATTGTTAAATAAGTATATCCTTAAAGGCCAAAAAAAAAAAAAAATATATATATATATATATATATATCCTTAAATTTCAACGTTAGGTTTTTCCTCCAATCTTATCAGATATAACCAGCCATGCCATTGGCAAAGAAAAAAAATAAAAAAGGCCATGGCAAATTGCTATGATGGATCACAAAGGTTTATATGGGCCTAGACTCTATCCAAAAATGCGTTTGACTTTGGAGAAGCCCATGCCCAGGGAAATCAACTATCACCATCAGTTCGAGTTGTTGGCCATTAGCAGATATGCTTCCTGACCCAGTTCACTGCAAAGGGTGCGCCACTTCCAAATAATCGGAAAATAATGGGACAGACCTGATTTGATAAGTATTTAATTTCAATCTTATTTGTAAGGGTGTTATATTTTTGGTTGATTACAGATCTTAATATCATTGATATACATTTATATATATGTAAATAATAAATGTATATATATCTATATTATTCAAGAGAGTATTTTTACATTCGACTCTATACCCCACTAAAAAATGAAATACACATATTTAGTATTGATTTGAACTTTCTAATTTTATTTTGTCTGACCTTCCATCTCTTGGACGATTTCCAATGGTTCAACTTCAAAAATTTCCTCTCGATTTCCAATGCAAGTTTCTTTCTTTTTGTTCTTTTTTTTTTTTTCCTTCTTCTACCATGATCATTTTTCTCATTTATACGTGCAGATGATCGATCAATATTAAATGTTCATCACCGACTACATTATTATTATTCATTTTCAAATTGTATACTGTAGAGCTTGATGCATCCACATGTATAAAGAATAATGGTTTTAGATGGTTATTATTAATATATATATATATATATTGTATTAATCAGTATATGATGGTTATTTATTTATTTGCAGTTATCAATAATGGTTTCAAACTATTTTTTATTCATTTTCATTTTAGTATGCTGGTGGAGGACAAAAAAGAAGAAGTACAATACCTTTTAGAAGACGAGCATGGTCTGCTAACTGCTTAAGAACATATAACTATTGTGGTATGTGTTTTTTATTTTATATGCAAAATGTTTTGGGAATTTTTGCAAATTCATCTTCTAAATTTTTATCTATATGCATAATTAATGATAATTAATTTTTTTCTTGATTTTGGAGGGAAGATGGGTGAATCCTCACATAGATGAAAGTTCTGCTCATAGGTGAAAGTTCGAGGGATATTTTGTAGTTTCCCTATTTTGTTTTAATAAAATATATTATGTGTTCTTAATTGTGCTAATTTTTTAAAAATTTAAGAGATCAAAATGCTTATTTTAAAAGTTTAAGAGTAATTCTATACATAAATGAAAGTTTAAATTTATATGTTTAGATATATATTATGATTTCCTGCCATAAATTTTATGATTTTAACTTTATTTCTATTTTTGCAGGCAAGGATCTAAAGCATTTTTCTACATCATGTTTTACGAATGGAGTCGGTAGAAGTAAAATGTATTTGACTACGAAGCAAGAAGTGGCAAAATGATTATTTAAGTAAAATAATTTTATGCGATCAGATTAAAAATTTGCAACTTTCGAAGGTTTTGGGAAAAAAAAAAAAATTCTTTTGAAAGTTTAGTCTGTCATGATATTTTTTTGTTCAAATATAATTTAATTCAACCATTTCCTACCATCCACTAACGGGATGTTATGGGTGAAACGCGTGTCAGCTAATTTTATAGAAAAAAATTATACAATACAAATTAAACAAAATAATTATTAAATATCGATGCAAAATCACATATTAAACAGGAATTTCATAAATTTACATATGAAACGCTCTTTGAAGATGCGATTCAACCAAAAGTCATATAGTGCTTAATTACATTTTCAAAGGCTATTTCATAATTTTTTAAGATGAATCATATCTAGAAAAGGCGATTCACTTTACATGTAAATTGCATCTTTAATAAGCGATTCATATTTCTTCATGAATCGTATCTTCAACGTGATATTCACATGCAAATTCGTAAAACGTCTATTTAACATGCGATTTTATATCGATATTTTGATAATTAATTTTATATAATTAGTAGTTGAGTAAGTTTTATTTGATGGATAATTCCCTCTATATTTACTACTAAAAACTCATGAGATTTGATATTTGGATCACTTTAATCATACTACTCCTTTCCTATCTCTAGATACACTAGTAAAAAGAATTAAGAAAGAAAATATGCAAGATTTTATAATTTAAGTGTTGGGTTTTGGGTTCAATCCATATGAGCCCGTAATAAATAATAAAAAAACCCTAAATATATTATATTATATATATAGAGAGAGAGAAGAAAGAAAATAAAAAAGGTGTGTGTATCTCTCATTATTTTGAGAAGGACGGAATTGAGGTTACGGAGTGAAAAAGGATTTAAGGTCGTGGACAAGGCAGAACCCACGGCTAAGAAATTGATTTTGAGAAGAAGACGAATTGGACTTCTTTATTTTTTAAGGAAACTGCACACAATGATTACGGGAATCGAACATCAAGGAGGAAAGCACCTTTTGATTCGGAGGGAATTGTTTTTCAGTTTAGCGCTTTCCTACTCGAAGAATTAGTTATCTACTAGTATAACTAGTGAGGAAAAATATTATAATTTTATTATTGATTGATAGTAAAAATTTTTGTACTGCAATCGTGTGATTTTTTTATAATTAGAGTTTTTTATGTTAACCTAATGCTTTTTGTTACTTTGTATTCAATTTATTATATTGGTGATCGTTACTAATAATAAAAAAAAAAATTTATCATTTCATGACATTAATTTTTTCCAACATTAAGTTTGCAATGTCTAACAAGATTGTGATTGCTATACAAATAAATGAACTTTATGTTCAAATTTATTTATTCCTTTCTTTTAAATTTGATTTGTCCCCAACACGCACACACCCCCATATTATGTAATATTTTACACCTTTTACAAAATATTTTCATAATTAAATTTATACAAATCCTCCGTAGCTACAAACTACGAATTCGATAATTGTAAAAGCAAACTATTCCATTTTCTGGTAAAATTATGCATTTTTTGTTACTAGGCATCCTGTAAGGATATCTTACATGTTATATGTTTATACTATTTATTTATTATTTTATTTAGAGACATTTTTTAATATTATCAAAGTTTGAATTTTTAAAATTTGAAAAAACTGTCAAACTACTTAATACTACTACTTCTAGATATCACACGATTATTCTAATTATCTCTTCCCATTTCTAACTATCTTTTAATGTTTACTCCTAAATTTGCAACTTAAAATTTATAACAAATGGTAATAAATATTATATTTTTAATAGTTCAATTATTTTATATATTTTGTACATGTGTTATATTTTTAAAAATTTTATTAAGCATTTACATACAATTATATTTATAACTGTTGCGGGTGAGTGTCCCTTAGTGTCTAATTTAAAGTCTTTTATAGTATTTGTTGTGTTATTAAATGTGGGTCATTCTTAGTCAATGCATTTTGTTAGCAGTGAGAAAATTACAATTTTCAATTTGTTTCTTTATATATGCATTTATTACTACAAAAATTGAAAATGTATTAACGCTTAGTTATATGTGTTTTAATAACACGAATGGAATTTGCATTATACAATTTAGAGTAAATACAATTTACATATCTGGCATTCAAAATTATATTTTAACAGTAAACGAAAAAGAATTCTCCAATTGAAGAGAAAAATTCAAACCAGCAATACTTACCCTCTGTTGATGTTCCGTGAGGATGAATATGCTTCTTAATATTAGATTTCTTTTTAATCTATCAATAATTGTTTAATGAAACCTCAACTTTACTATTTTTTTTTATCAAAATAATGCTGCGTGTATTTGTATTCACATTGAATTGATTCTTTTACACAATTTTGTTTAGTAAATAAAAATTCTAATGTTTGGTTTTGTGTTGTAGAGAGAAAAAAAAACTATAAATTTACATGAGTATTCAACAATTATTTTAAAAAAGTGGAAAAACTACTACAATACTAAGTCTAATTTGTCCTTTATTCTTATCTCATTATATAATACTTTTCGTAAACTACATGTTCCCTTTCTTATCAAACATTGAAAAATTTTTAATAATGTTCAATTTGATATAGTTTATTCTTTTCAATATAATTTTTAAATTTTAAAATTCCAATATTATTAATTTTTTTTGGGGTGATGCCCGTTGAAGTGGATCCTAATGGAAAGAATAATTTAAACTTAATTTACATGTTATTAATAATCATTGTTTGACAATGGAAGAAGTGCCAAAATGTTTTCTCCAATCCACGTTTCAATGAGGAAATAAAATTATAAATCCATAGCAGTAAAAGGAGGATTTTTTTTTTTTTTTTTGCTAAATTCTTTTAAGAAACACTAAAAAAAAAAAAAGGCTTTAACCACGTTTAGTAAATATCACAATATAGAATAAATATTGCTAAATATATCTCAAGCTTAATTTTGTTATAATAATTAGGAAAACTAAGATACTTTAATTGCTAGAAATAAAGTGCAGTGTTTTAATATGAATATCTATAAACTAGCTTTCATTGTATTTCTTTCATTTTATTTAATAATAATTTAAACCCTTATAGTTAGATAGATATTGAAGAAGTTTAATTTTTGATGGTTCTGAATTACATCATTAATTTTGTAGGTAGGTTACAAGTTTCACAATAAGCTTCACATTTATCTTTACTCTTTTTTTCCCAAAAACAATTGCAATTATTAAATTATGTTTTCCATGCAATTAATATTTAACATATATGATATTAAATTTGCACACGTATCATGAATACATCGTCTACTAATATTATTTAAGTCAAGATCCTATCATTCATCTTATATTTTTATTAAATAGTATATAGTATTATGTAGTAATTTGATTAAACTCTCATACTATTTTGATCCCCATTTCCTTGATGTCATCTGTCAATAGTATCTGTATTTTATTTCGATCTGTGATTCAATGAATGAATTTCATTTCTTTGGAAAAAAAAATATGACTCTCATACTATTATCAATTTATTTCAATTAAACAAACAAATTTATTGTTGTAATTATTCATTCTATCTCTCTCACTTTTTTCAATGCAATTACTTTAATTCCCCTTCATCTATATTATAATAAATTTTAAATTAGTAACTTATGATGTTATTATGTTTGCTATTGTAGGTTTCAATTATGTCACAACACTGTTATAATATCTCTCTTCTATTTGTTAAAACACTTTGGTACGAACAACCAAGTATAAGGATCAAGAAGAAGCCAACCTGAACTAATGATTATTTTGTACATAGAAGTCGAATAAAAAATATATAGTAGTTAAATAAGTTTTAAAGATTAGTTAGATCAATAACTTTGGCTAATTTACAATAGATAGTAGTAGGATCTATAAATATTGTAAGCAAATAAACAAAAGGGGAGAATAGAATTACATCCCTTAAGTAAGAGTGGAGAGGAGTGTGGCTAGCTTGAAATCAACTTTATCAGTTGCAAAACACATTAAACACACAAGAACTAACATTTAAACACGAGTGATTGATAGAAAGTAAAGTTAGGGTTTTAGTAGAAAGAGAGAGAGCTTACCCGAGTGCTTTGAGAGTTGAAGTATCCAGAGAGACCTTGGAGTTTAGGGCTTGTAGTGTGGGACTTAATAACTGGTTGGGTTGGAACTAATTTTACACAGGCCACTTCTATCATACCTTTCTATTACCACAATTTTTTATTTTTTTAAATGGATAAATTACACCAGTAGGTCACAATGTTTAGGGGTAAGTTTATTTTGGGTCACAAAATTTGGAAAAGTTCATTTTAGGTCACAACGTTTGGAGGGCAAGTCCATTTTTTGTCACAACATTTGGAAAACTAATTCAATTTAGGTCATGATGGACACATGTCACTTTTCCTATTGATACGTGTTACCTCCTATTGATACCTGTCACCTTTCTCTTATTGACATATGTCCATCGTGATCTATATTGAATCACTTTTCCAAACATTGTGACAAAAAATAAACTTACTCCCCAAATGTTGTGATAAAAAATAAACTTTTTCAAACGTTGTGACCCAAAATGAACTTAACCCAAACGTTGTGACCCACTGGTGTAATTTAGCCTTTTTTAAATCATAGAGTAGAGTATAAATATACAATATGGAACACTTTTATATGATATTATCATTTCAAGGTTTGTTATTAAGATGGAAGCATAGCAAGGATGCAATGTTTATATAACTCTATTTTTTCTTACTTTTTTATGTCTTTTTGATATGTTTATATATTTATACTTAAATCAATTGTACTTATATGCTAAATTATCATACTTTTTTTTTGTATCTTTTCCATTTGAATGATCTTTGTGAAATTATTTTATCTTTCAAATGAAAAGAAATGTATAAAAAGAAAGAGGTTGATTCAATTCGTAGGTTTGTAATATCTCATGACATGGGTTAGTAATGATGTTGTCTAAAGGTATATCATAAGGTAGTTGAAAGTTATCAGTATCTTTTTATATATTTTCTAAAAATGTTGTACTCACGTATTATATTTTCATTTGTAGGTTGTAATATCTCATTGCGATGGTTTGTTGTTAAGATAAAGGTATGGCAAGATGCAATTGTTATTTAATTGATTTTTTTTTTAAATTATGATTTTATTTTTTGATGTATTTATATATTTCCATTTATGTATATTTTAAAATCATTTAGAAATTTAGTATGTGAGACTAATTTTTCAATTTAAGTAATTTTATAAAATGTTATTGCTTTTCTAGTTAAACAAAAATTATAAGAATGATGATGTTGATCTAAAAGGTTTGAAGTGAAGACTAGATGCAAAGAATTTGATAAAGAATTACCTCTCTCTTTCTCTCTCTCTCATGTAACCTTTTTAAAGCGGTGCATTTTTTTCCTTTTTCGTTTTTCTTTATAAGACGATCTTTTTGTAATTTTTTTCTCATTCTTATCATATATCAAATAAACATATTTACAAATAAAAGTGATGGTTATGAAAGAATGATAATGTTAACATAATGAGTTACAATCTTCTATAAATTTTGATATGAAACAACACATTCTTGAATATAAAACTTGATTTGCCAAAAAAAAAAAAAAATCCTATGTAATTATGTAACTTAAAGGTCAAAGGGTTATAACTCCAAAACATTCTAAAAATATATGAAAAAGATAAAAATAATCAAGCTTTTCTTTTCTAAAATATAAATTAATGATAACAATTGCTATTAATTGGAAATGATGTGATTACTAATGGAAAATGTAGTAATTTATAAATAAATTATTTAAAATTTGAATTATTTATGAAAATTAATATTAAAGAGAACTGAAGTATATTATTAGGTATTAATGACATATTCTTTAGTGTAAACAAAAAACTTAAAAATAGTATTATTAATGTAAATGCATGGAAACTTCCACTTCCACAACTATACCACTTTTCTTTATTGCATCCTTTGAAATTTACAATTATATGGATACCATATCTATGCCTTTTACTTCTCATTTTCCATTAGGCACTCTCCCGTTTTATAATTTTTTTTTCAACTCCTACTTTTAGTTCATTAATGATACGTATAATGGTTTTTAAAGTTTGACCTTCTTTCTATAATATTTTAAATATTTAATCATTTAAAGCTTTCAAGTTTGCCAAATAAGCCGATTATAACCAAAAGTTGATACTTCCTTCCATTTTTTTCCTAAAGCAACATTTCTCCGAAACTATACATTATTGTCTACCACTAGCAACCTCATTTTGCTCTCTAATTACTAATTTAACAAGGTGTTTTCATTAAAATTCACAATTTCACACCATTTAACAATCTATGTTACTTCACATACCTATACATCTATATGCTACATCCCTATTACATTGCAACTTCATAATTGGCCATCAAAATATCATTTTTCCCATAGTTAACAAAATTTTCAGATTTTAAAGTCCATATCCCCCTTTAAGCCAAACATGACACGCATAGATACATATATCCAACCAATTTTCATCAAATTCAACTCCAAACCCCCAATTGACATTATGTTTCATCTAAAACTTATAATTCCTTCAATAATTTGCACATGTAAATAATTTATCACTAATTTGATAAATCATTTAAGAATTTCTAGCAAATTTTATTAAATTTCCAGGTCATATACACCACATCCCATTAACCATTTATTATCACAATATGCAAATCTTCACATACAATTACCATTTCACAATCACCTAATTATACAACAATTTATCATAACACCATCACTTACTACAACTAACCACTCTTTAATTCATCATATTCATATTCATGGGAGGGGGTGGGGGAGTTAGGTGAGGTTGGGTAGAAGGAGTATTTGAGTTAATAATCATAAATAATTAATTTTAATGCAAGGGATCAATGTAGCAATAGAAATAACAAACTAGACAATAATATGGAATATAAAAAAGATAGAGATAGAGAAGATTAGCTAATGTAGTCAAACTTGGACTAGCTCGGCCAGTTGATCTATTCACTCAGAACCGGTATTAAAAACGGGTTAGTCCATACTTGGGACTTGTTTTTGGGTTGAACTAGCCAGACTTGATTAGCCTAGTCGGTTTGACCATAACTCAGTTAAGTCGAGCAGTCAAACGGGTCTGATTGCACTTAAAAAAAATGAAAAAACAAAAAAGACCTCCAGTGACTAAGCTCGTTTTAGGTTTGGCAAGGAAGCTATTTGGGGGTGAGGGAAGGTGGGGGGATTGACGGAGATGGACAATCATCGTTAGTTTGTTGGCTTGGGTCTAATTCCATGTATGGAAATATTACAGCTAACCTTTACCATCTCGACCAACAACCTAAGAGCCATTTGACTTAGCCATCATAACTATCTCCAATCATTATCGCCACTTGAAGGCTTACATCAAAGGAAAGATGAAGACCATCGTTGCTACATGCCAAACCAAAGTTGATGATGGACTTAAGGAAGAAGACAAGACCCATAAACCAGATATGAGTCTGCATGCCTTTGAATGGACCAGAAGATTGAAATTTTCACTACAAGAAAATTAGGCTTTAGAGACAAAAATTCTATCTCTAAACATAAATTTCCATCGCAAAAACCATTATCGCATATTTTATTTGTAAAATGATAACTAAATCTAATTTTCGTCACAAATTTTCTGTCTCTAAAGACTTGTTTTCTTGTAGTGTTTGACAACAAAGATTGGAACTTTAATGATAAACAGGAAAAACAAGAAGAATCAAAGAAAGAGAGAGTGTATGTGTGGTTATTAAAATGGGGCTTTCTATTTTTGGTGTTTATGTTTGTAATTTTGATTGCTTTTTTTATGGTTTTCTTTGATCACTTTTATTTCATCCACATTGCAAAAGATAGAATATTAATTTTGATACATTTAAAAATCTTCACTTTAATCGAAAGATTGATTCATATTTTTATTATTTGTAACAGAACATGGAGAAAATTCATTTATATTTTTTAAAGTCTTCTTAACGAACGTAAATGGCGTACGCAAGACTTTTTTGGTTCCTTTATATACTTTTTGGAAAATATAGATGTATATAATTTTTCCAAAAAAATATAGATGTATATAAAAATATATATATAATGATTTTTTTAATTCCAAATATTATCAAATACGTATGTGATATTTTATATTAACTCTTAAGTCTATGTAGGATATAACTTAAAATTTTATTTTTCATTGACCCTGGTTCAACCCCTTGATCCCTGACCCCCCCAGTATATCCAATTCAATACCCGGTCCCTTCTGACAATATTGGATTAGCTAAGATTTAACATGGAGTTAGACCTACTTCTTATTCTCCACGATCCACAAATGCCTCCAACGAGAACTTCGCGACCACTTTTATTAAACACCACAAAACCATGCTCAAGATAAGTAATACATAATTTACTCCACTTTAGGAAATAGAATATTTCCTTCACTTACTAGATGCTCTTTTAAAGATTTACAAATAGAGGAATAGAGCAATAGAACAATTTTCTCTCTCTTACTTAAGATTTATAAATTAATGAATAAGATAATAGAAAAATTAAGTAAGAAGACTTGTTTGTTTGATTGTTTACAAATGATAGCTCTAAAGAATGTCAAAAAGTTTTATGAAATTCCAACTTAATGAGTATTTATAGCTTTTAAAAAAAAGTGCCCATTGGAGATTTCGTCTATCAGATAGTTGTAATAAATGCACGCAACGGTCGACTTTAGTATAGCACCGGCTCATTGGTCTCAAGACCCATTGGCTCACCATTATATGGTCTTCAAATGTCGTGCCTTGAACTTTCTTTGTCGCGCCTCAAAATTAAGGCTCGGCAATTTTAACTTTTGGAGGTCACAAGACTGACTTGCCGATATGTAGTTTTCTTGTGTCGCACCCTATTAGGTTCTCTTCGCGCCTTATGTCGCATCTTAAAATTTTAGGCTCGATACTTAAAAACACTTGATCGGCTCGTTGGTCCCATATGCATTGGCTTGTTGGTGTGATGCTGCAGCATACAACACACAAACACGTATAAGGCATATTTTCTATATTTAATGTTACTTTATAATATTCGTAAAAAATTATACCTTTTGCACTCATTAAAATCATATTTTATATTATTTATTTTAACATTACTTATCATGGGAAAAAAGATAAGTGGATCCTTGGTCCACCTATCTTACATGGACTCTCCATTGAAGGTATGCTATTTGGAAAACAACACTACAATGGTCCCACATGTGGTACCGCATGTAATACTATTTTTCCACTTGCAGACCCTTAATGAAGGGTTTACTTAAGATAAGTAGATCAAGGGCCTACCCACCTTTTGCTCCTTATCATGACTCATATTTTCAAATAATGGGTTATATGCTTAAATCAATTTCTCCTTCTTATAAATTATTATAAAATCATTAACTTCTCATTTGATATGATTCAAAACAACTCACAATTGAACTTTACACAAAGGCAGTTTTCTCTAACTTATTACCAAAATCAATTTTACTCGATCCAAAAACAATCTCATTCAAATCAATTTTTTTGCATAATTTCATCGAGGGAAATGCCCAATTTAATACCTGAACTTTGATGAAAAAGTTAATTAAGTACTTGAATTTTATATTCAATTGAACTTTTTGTACTCCTAAATAATACCTTATTCAATCATTGCCTTATACATGTCCATTATTTCAAGAGACAATAAAAGAGTCGGCTAGCATTTATGGGTATGAAAAGTTTAATTAGGTATGAAATTGGACTTTTTAAAGTTCAGGTATCTAATTGACCTTTTTATCAAGGTTCATGTACCAAAATTGGGCATTACTCCTTTCATTAATTTAACACAATTTGCACAAGTTTTATCTTCCATATGTTATTCCTATTAATCAATTACTTTATAATTCATCCCATAATTGTCAAATTCCTCATTAGTTATTAATTTTTGAGATTTTAGACATCCATTCTTTCCCTCATTCACTACACGCCACAATAACACACACATATCTAATTTAGATTTCATCAATTTTCAACTCCCAACCCTTAACCAACAATACAATCCATTCCATGAGTTATTATATTTTAAGAATTCATGTATACAACAACTAATCATCAAATTCATTAAGGAAAATAAAGTTTCTAGTAGCTTACGCAACAAAATTTCAAGCTTACCCACCATTTACAAAAAGACACAAACAAACCTACATCATTATTATCAATTTCTAACACCACTAACTAGTTTAGTAGCTTACCCTAACTTTGCACCCTTGTAACTTCTTCTAGTTACAATCTCAAATGAACATCTCAAAAATCTAAATCTTGAAGTTTAGCTACTGAAAATATATACTCGTATATCCAAGTTATTTTCTACACTTAAATAATCATAAACCTCTCAAAAACAGTCTTTAAATATAAGGTCTTATCTTAGCACATCATTGGATGTGCTTGAGAGTCTTCCTTCTCTTCTAATACTTCTTCATTCTTCACATGTAAAGTAGATATCAAAAGCTAATCAATGTTAATCTCTCATAATCTAGTTTAATTAGTACAAAAGATAAGGTTAAGGTTAAGGTTAACGTTTCACTTACCTCTTAAAGGCTTGTAGGTTCCTTGTTTAGCAAAGAGGAAAAAAGGGAAGGAGGGAAACTAAAAAGGAAAGAAAAAAAAGGGGAAGGTAGATGCTACTAGGGTTTTAGTAGGGTATAAAGGTGTCTTTTGTCACATTGTGCTACATGGTGCAATTCTAGGTATTCACCCTTTACATGTGTGGAAAACTTAACTAATTTTAATCTGTCTTGGGTATTTAATTAATCTTATGAGGTAATAATGATTTAAATAGTTCAAATCAGTCTAATTTATTTATTTTAACTACATGTGTAATTATAATTTGGATAAGTTCCTGGTTAGAGGCAAAATCGTAATTTGCTAAAAATAGGATCATGAATTACATTGTTTTAAATTTTTATTATAAAATTTTCATCTAAAAAAATTATTAGATTTTATTTTACTTTATTTTGGTAGTTTTTTTTCTTTCTTTTGAATTAAAAACTACAAGTCTCGATTTGGGACATAATTGGAAATTATGAAAAATTGGTCATTTAAGTTCCCGCATGATTTCGAAAGGCTTCAATTGATTTTAGATGATTAATTTCTTATTATTGAAGTTTGGATTATTTTAGCTTCATTATGGCTGTAGAATGGGCAAAAATACATTAATTTGGAAATAAGAGTTATATAGCACAGGCAATGAAATTGAGGAACTATTGGTTCTCTCTCTCTCTCTCTTTGTTTCATGATTTCTATTGATTTGATGTACATCGAGAGTGTATCTCTTTAAGCACAGGGAAGAGAATAGAACATTATCATTTGATTCATTTTGTTTGGTACCTAGTTTATAAAAGCAATTGATAATATCAAGCTTGCAATTACTTAACCTTTGTTAGAATTTTGTGTGCATAAAAGGAATTTCTTTAAGCATTGCACAAATTTTATATTATATATTTTCTTGTTTTTTGTATGATTATAAGAACATATTAATTTATTTTGAATAAATCTTACATAACCATTATGGCCTTTTAACACCTTGTTGGAGTTGAAAAGTGAATTTGTTATAAAATTTGTTAAAAATAATACACAAGGAATACTTAAGAGGGGATGAATTAAGTATTATAAATTTTTCTATTTTATCAGACTAGATTAATTAACTAAGATAAGATAAGAGTTAATTAAAATAAACTAATTAAAACTGATTAATAAATAAGCAAAGATAAGGAAGCACAAAGAGAGAGAAAGAGAAGCAACACAATGATTTAACGTGGAGTTCGGCCCACTGCCCACTATCCACCGTGCAAATGCCTCAAAGAGGACTTTTATCACTATATTAATTATTTCAAAATCAATACACCTTTTAGACGAGAAATTACAATAATGTCTATTACAATAGGACTTTTACAATTGCCTTTCATAAAGGACTTCCACTTGATAAATCAAGTGTTATGCTGGTAACACACGACTAGACTTCGAATGCCTCCCACTGAGGACTTTTACCTAATCGCAATTAGGACGATGCTGGTAACTCCAGACCAGACTTCAAATGCCTCCTACTGAGGACTTCTCTTTGCCTTCAACGAAGGGCTTTTCTTTGCCTCTACGAGGACTTTTCTCAATGCCTCACACGATGATTCTTTTACAAATGCCTCATTTGAGGACTTTTTACAAACAACTCCTATATGAGAAGATTTACAAATTGAAAAGCTCTTAAGGAAATATACAAATTTCCTTACAAAGAAATGCTCTACATAAGTAGATTTACAACAGAAAATACTTTGAGAATTTTACAAATTCCTTTTACAAACTGAGTTCCTTAAACGAATAGATAATCGACTTTTGTAAATCTTAAACAGTGCTAAAAAACTCTTATTTAGAGTGTATCAGCAAATTTCGAAACAGATCACTAATTGTTCTCTTAAAAAAATTTCAAATTAACGAGAACGAGAATAAAAACACAAGTAAAAAGAAAAAATTTACAGAACGTTATTTTCGTTTTTACAGTGCTTTAAAAAATTCTAGGATTTCTTTTTTTCAAAGAGAGGAGGAAAATTCTATTTATAGCTCTTGATAAAAATTTGCCCGTTATAAAAAAGTTTCTGACAATCCATACTTGTATTTAATGCACTTAACGTTTTAAAAACATGTAAAAGTCAAAAGCAGAGAAAGAGCATTAAATGTGTCTGACACATGTATTAAATGTATTCCAACAGCTCTTTTTTTTCTAAAGTCGAGGGCTAACTTTTTGAAGTTGAGGTCTAAGATCGAAACCTAAGTTTCAGCTCTTGAATTTATAAATTTTGCCCAAGGCCAAATTTATGAGGTCGAGGTCTGAGGTCGAGGCCTAAACTTCAGCCCTCAACTTTATAAATTTCACCAAGGGCAAACTTTCTAAAGTTGAGGCAAATTTTATGAAGTCGAGGTCAAAGGTCGATGCCTAAATTTCAGCACTTGACTTTATAAATTTTGCCCAAACTCCAACGCATGACTTCACGATTTTGTCCAAAACTTTAGCCATTGACTTCATAGTTTTGCCCAAAACTTCAACCCTTCACTTCGCAGTTTTGCCCAAAACTCAGTCTTTTGTCTTTATCTGATGAATAGTACCTCCAACTTTCTTCTACTGGGCTCAATAGCTTTGTCTTGATTTTTCTTCAACTTTTTCCTCTGTTAAAACTTAAACAATAGCAGAACAAATACAAAGCATATATATATGTCTAAATATTTTAAGTATTTGAACAATTAAGGATATTTTAATAATCAATTGTGTAATAATTATTCTCATCAAAATCGTTCGTGAATATAAAGTTCAACAATCTCCCCTTTTGGATGAGAATAAATATGCATAATTAATTCTAAAATAATTCTTAATTGTGCAAATACTTCTCCCTCTTTCTCATCAAAAAGAAAAAATAAAGAAAAGAAGAACACAGGCTTTGTTAAAAAAGTATTAAAAAATCAAATTTCTCCCCTATCAAAAGCACTCTTCTGAAAAAAAAAAAAAAATTTCTCCCCCTTTTTAAAACAAAATTTACTTCTTTTTTTATTAAAAACCGAGACAGAGAAAATGAAATTTTCTTAAAAAAAAAGGTGTCTCCCCCTAATTCAAACAACCTTTGTTTTATTTAATTTTTTTTAAAGAAAATTTAAAACAAAGCACAGAAGAATATAAACAAATTCATAACAATAGAAAATTACAGAAGACAAATATTGGCATATAAGCACAAACACAAACATGCATGCAAGTGTAGACTCTAGTCTAAAGTCTGAAATATTTATAAGCTAAGAGACTTAAGAATAGATTTTCAAGGAAGTTCCTGGTTCAAAAATATTTTAGCACTCATCAATCTTTAACATGGCCAATTCTCCTCTTAAAGTGCAAAATCGTTCTTCACTCAAGGGTTTAGTAAAAATATTAGCAAGTTGATGGTTTGTATCAACAAATTCCAAGCAAATGTCCTTGTTTAGAATATGATCACGAATGAAATGATGTCTAATCTCAATATGCTTGGTTCTTGAGTGTTGAATGGGATTTTTAGTCAAATTTATAGCACTTGTGTTATCACACCGAATTGGTACACTTTCAAATTTTAAACCAAAGTTTAATAAAGTTTGTTTCATCCATAAAATTTGTGTACAACAACTGTTAACAGCTATATATTCAGCTTTAGCAGTTGATAATACAATAGAATTTTGCTTCTTTGAGTGCCAAGATATTAAAGAATTACCAAGAAAATGGCATGTGCCACTTGTGCTTTTCCGATCTTCTTTGCTACCAGCAAAGTCAGCATTAGAGTGCCTAACAAGTTCAAAAGAAGTATGTTTGGGATATCATAAGTCAATTTTAATAGTGCCCACAAGGTACTTGAAGATGCATTTGACTGCACCCAAGTGACATTCTTTTGGGCAAGATTGAAATTGTGCACATGCACATACACATACAAAAAACATGATATCAGGTCTAGAAGCTATAAAATATAACAAACTACCTATCATGCATCTATACATCTTTTCACAAGCATTTTTACCTTTTTCATCTTTGTTTAGTTTTACACTAGTGCCCATAGGTATTTAGACTTGCAACTATCCATTTTAAACCTTTTTAACAAATCTTTAGTGTATTTAGATTGATTAATAAAGGTTCAAGATTTTGATTGCTTAATTTGAAGCCCAAGAAAATAAGTGAGTTCTCCCATCATACTCATTTCAAATTCTTTTTCTATAGACTCAACAAAAACTTTTATAAGTGAGGAATTAGTAGCACCAAACACAATGTCATCTATATAAATCTGCAAGATTAATGTATCAGAATTGCGATTTTTGATAAAAAGAATTGCATCAATTTTTCCTCTTGAAAATCCATTATTTATAAAAAAAAACTACTAAGTCTTTCATACCAAGCTTAGGAGCTTGCTTGAGACCATAAAGAGTTTGTTCAATTTAAAAACATGATTGAAAACTTCATTATTTTCAAAAACCCAGTGGTTGCTCGACATAGACCTCTTCTTTTATGAAACTATTTAGAAAAGCATTTTTGACATCCATTTGATAGAGGATAAAACCTTTGTGAGCAGCATATACCAAAAGCATTCTTATAGATTCTAGTTTTGCAACCAGGGCAAAAGTCTTATAAAAATCTATCCCCTCTTCTTGTGTATAGCCTTTAGCAACTAAATTAGCTTTATTCTTAGTTACTATTCCAGATTCATCCATTTTATTTCTAAAAACCCATTTTGTTCCTATTACAGTTTTATTTTCAAGCCTTGCAACAAGATTCCAAACCTCACTTCTAGTGAATTGGTTTAGTTCTTCTTGCATGGCTTGAATCCAAAACTCATCTTCTAAAGCTTCTTCCAAGGTTTTAGGTTCATGTTTTGATAGAAAAACTAGATTGGTTGTGTTTCTAAGAGATGATCTAGTTTGTCCTATTTGAAGTTTCACCTATTATTAAGTCTTTTGGATGTGAACTAGCATATTTCCATTCCCTAGGTAGATTACTAACATGCTCATGCACATCATCAACAGCAGCAGATTTTTCAACAGCAGAAACAATACCAGAATTTTCAACATCAGAACATGAAAGATCATTTATTCTATCACAAACATCATCAACATCATTATTAACATTTATAGGAGTCAAACAATCATAAAAAACAACATGTATAGATTCTTCTACAACAGAAGTTCTTTTATTATATACCCTATATGCTTTACTAGATGAAGAATATCCTAGAAAGATTCCTATATCAGATTTAGCATCAAATTTTCCTAGATATTCTTTTCCATTTATTAAGATATAACACTTTGTGCCAAAGGGATGAAAATAAGAAATGTTTGGTCTTTTTCCTTTCCATATCTCATAGGGGTTTTCTTTATGATTGGTCTAATAAAAATTCTGTTTGAAATATAGCAAGCGGTATTGACAGCTTCACCAAAAATATTTTGGCAAATTATTTTCACACAACATGGTTCTAGCCATTTCTATTAAAGTTCTATTCTTTCTTTCGGCTACACCATTCTGTTGTGGGGTTCTAGGTGCTGAAAAAGTGTTCAATACCATATTTTTCACAAAAATTATTCATTTCAAGATTTTCAAACTCTCCCCATGATCACTTCTTATTGAAGCTATATTAAGACCTTTTTCATTTTGGACTTTCTTGCAAAATCTAAAAAAGACATCATTGGTTTCGTCTTTAGAGGCAAGAAAGAAAGTCCATGAAAATCTAGAGAAGTCATCAACAATAACCAAAGTGTATCTTTTTCCTCCTAAACTCAAAGTTTGAGTAGGACCAAAAAGATCCATATGTAACAGTTGCAATGGCCTAGAAGTGGAAACTGCATCCTTAGCCTTAAAAGAAGTCTTAGTTTGCTTTCCTTGTTGACATGCTTGACAAATCTTGTCATTTTGAAAATTTAAACTTGGTAAACCTTTGACAAGATTTTTCTTTGCAAGTTTTGAAATTAATTTCATGTTAGCATGTCCCAATTTTCTATGCCATAACCAACTATTGTCATTTTGAGAATATAGACATGTTTGACTTGATGATTTAAAATCATCTAAATTAATTTTGTAAATATTTTTATGTCTATATCCTTCAAAGCATACTTGGTTATTATCAATTCTTTCTATAGTACATCTTTTGGCATAAAATGTTACTTTAAAACCATTATCACAAAGTTGACTTATACTAAGCAGATTATGTTTTAGATTATCTACCAACAACACATCATTAATAACAAGATCTTTATTAAGGATAATGCTACCTTTACCAAAACAGTCGATTTTCTATCATCACCAAAGGTAACATCCCTTGATCCATCAAGTCCAGCTTTGAAAATTTGGAAGCAACTCCGGTCATGTGCCTAGAGCATCCGCTGTCCAAGTACCATTTGTTGCTGCCACTTGAGGATCCCTGCAAAGCAAGTTATTATTTCTTTGGTACCCATTTCTGTTTGGGTCCTCTTGGGTTAGAAACAGATAAAACTTCTTTCTTAGCCACCCAAACATACTTGCTTTTATGACCGAGAGCAAAGCCTTCCTTATTGCACACTTGTGTGCAATATGGCCAGACTTGCCACAATAATTACAAGTGCCATAAGTGGCTTTTACAAACCGAGTCTTATGAGACTTATAATTCTGTGCCTATCATAGCCAATTCCATATTTGTTATGATCAGATTTTGCTCACCAAGGAGAGTATTTAAATTTTTCTCTCCTTGTGTGAATTTAGCTATGACAGCTTTCGAATCATCTAAGCTAGATTTCATATTTATATTTTCTGTTCTTAGCTCATCTAGCTCTTTCAAAGTTCATTGTTATTGATGTTGTTACTAGTAGATGCAGGTTTATTATCATCTTTTATAGTTTTAATTTCTAAATCTAAAAGATCATTTTCAATTTTTAATTTATCATTCTTCAACCAGAATTTTATTTTCTGTTTTTAGTTTCTTATTTTTATTTCTAATTTCATTAATTTTCAGATTCATGCTACTAAGATTTTCATGCAAGCTGTCTTTTCAGAACCTAGAGCTGTTATTATTTCATCTTTTTCTTCATTTTCAGTTTTAAGCTCATTAATTTCATCTTGAAACTCTTCTAATCTAACTAAAGCATTTTGCATCAGATTTTTAAGTTGTTTATTATCTTCTTCAGATTTTTTAAGCTTTTTACAAACTTTTTATACATGTCAAGCAATTCATCATTAGAGCAGGAAGATGAAGGATTTTACCTCATCATGGATTGCCATGAAGCATAACTCTTCTTCATCAGAATCTGATGACTCTTCATCACTCCAAGTAGCAATAAGTGCTTCCCTCTTGGATCTTTTTTGTGCTTTCTTGAGGAGGGACAGTTTGGTTGGATGTGTCCTGGTTTCTGGCACTTATAGCACACAACATCCTTCCTTTCCTTTCTAAACTTTGAGGAGCTGCCAGCCTTAATAAATTTGTTGAAATTCTTTGCAAACAACACAACATCCTGTTTATCTCCTCCTTATCAGAATCATTGTTGGTTGCCTTCAGAGCAATAGCCTTCTTTTGGGATTCTTCACTTTGATTCTTGATGAGCTCATGAGTCTTGAGTGCACCAAGAAGCTCTTCTTTTGTCAGTGTGCTAAGATCCCTGGCTTCCTCTATTGCTGTCCGTTTTGCTTCCCATTCCTTGGCAATGATCTGAGCAATTTTGAATTTATTTCAACATTAGTAAAGCTCTTGCCCAAAACACTCAAAGGATTAATGATATTAATGAATCTATCATTCATTTGATCAATTGTTTCACCAGCACATCTTAAAACTTTCAAATTGACCAACCAAAAGCTTATTTTAGTGTCTTTGATCCTTGAAGTTCCTTCATAAGTTACTTCAAGTTCATCCCAGATTTCTTTAGCAGATTTACAAGTACAAACTCTATTGAAATCACTTTCATTCAATCCACAATGAAGAATATTCATGGCAGCTTCATTATAATCCAGTTTTTTCCAATCATCTTCTGAATATTGATCTTCATTTTTATTTTCAATTGTAAAAGGTCCTTTTTCAACTACTCTCCATATTAATCTATGTTGAGCTTTCAAAAATATATTCATTCTACACTTCAATAAGGGTAATTACCTCACTAAGAAGCGGTGGCCTATTTATAGCCTGACCCTCCAAGAATCCTAGTGTATTAGAAGCCATGATCTTTTCTCTTTTGCGTTTTAACAATCAACCACAAGAGACCAGACTGATACCAATTATTAGAAATAATACATAAAGAATACTTAAGAGAGGTGAGAGGGGAGAGGGGAGGGAGGGAAGAGGGAAGAGGCAAGAGGGGGGGGGGGGGGGGGGGGGGGGGGGGGGGGGGAGGGGGTGTGTGAATTAAGTATTACAAATTTTCTGTTTTATCAAACCAGATTAATTAACTAAGATAAGATAAGAGTTAATTAAAATAAACAAATGCAATGGAATAAACTAATATTAAAACTGATTAATAAATAAGTAAAGATAAGGAAGCACAGAGAGAGAAAGACAAGCAACACAAGGATTTAACGTGGAGTTCAGCCCACTGCCTACTCTTCATGATGCAAATGCCTCAAAGAGGACTTTTATCACTATATTGATTATTCCAAAATTAATGCACTTCTTAGACGAGGAATTACAATAATGCCTATTATAATGGGATTTTTACAATTGCCTTTCACAAAGGACTTCCACTTGATAAATTAAGTGTTATGCTGATAACACACGACCAGACTTCAAATGACTCCCACTGAGGACTTCTGCCTAATCGCAATTAGGACGATGCTGGTAACTTCAGACTATACTTCAAATGCCTCATACTGAGGACTTCTCTTTGCCTTCAACGAAGGACTTCTCTTTGCCTCTACGAGGACTTTTCTTAATGCCTTACACGAGGACTTCTTTTACAAATGCCTCATTTGAGAACTTTTTACAAACAACTCCTATATGAGCAGATTTACAAATTAGAAAGCTCTTAAGAAAATATACAAATTTCCTTTACAAAGAAATGCTCATACTTGAGTAGATTTACAATAGAAAATACTTTGGAATTTTACAAATTCCTTTTATAAATTGAGCTACTTAAACGAGCAGATAATCGACTTTTGTAAATCTTAAATAGTGCTAAAAAACTCTCGTTTAGAGTATATCAGCAAATTTCGAAACAAAGCATCAATTGTTCTTTTAATTTTTTTTTTTCAAATTAACGACAACGAGAACAAAAACACAAGTAAAAGAAAAATTTTACAGAACGTTGTTTTCATTTTCACTATGCTTTCAAAAATTCTAGGATTTCTTCTTTTTCAAAGAGAGGAGGAAAATTCTATTTATAACTCTTGATAAAAATTTTTCAGTTATAAAAAAGTTTCTAACAACTCATACTTGTGTTTAATACACTTAACATTTTAAAAACGTGTAAAAGTCAAAAACAGAAAAAGAGTATTAAATGTGTTTGACACATGCATTAAATGCATTCCAACAGCTCTTTTCTTTCTAAAGTCGAGGGCTAACTTTTTGCAGTTGAGGTCTAAAGTCGAGACTTAAGCTTCAACCTTTGACTTTATAAATTTTTCCAAAGGCTAAATTTATGAAGTCGAGGTCTAAGGTTGAGGCCTAAACTTCAGCCCTCGACTTTATAAATTTTAACTAAGGGCAAACTTTCTAAAGTCGAAGGCAAATTTATGAAGTCGAGGTCTGAGGTCAAGGTCTAAACTTCAGCCCTTAACTTTATAAATTTTGTCAAAAACTTCAGCTCTTGATTTCACGATTTTGCCAGAAACTCCAGCCCTTGACTTCACAATTTTGCCCAAAAATTCAGCCCTTGACTTCATGATTTTGCTAAAAACTTCAACTCTTGACTTTACGATTTTGCCAAAAACTTTAGCTCTTGACTTCATAGTTTTGTCAAAAACTTTAACACTTCACTTCACAGTTTTGACCAAAACTCAGTCTTTTATTTTTATATGATGAATAGTGCCTTCACGTTTCTTCTACTGGGCTCGATAGCTTTGTCTTGATTTTTCTTCAACTTTTTGCTCTGTTAAAACTTAAACAACAGTAGAACAAATACAAAACATATATATATATATATATTTTAAATATTTGAACAATTAAGGATATTTAAATAATTAATTGTGTAACAATTATTCTCAGCAAAATCATTCGTGAACATAAAGTTCAACAAAATTTAGTTTACCATTATTCATAACTTTGATTTTAGACTTGGGATTAAATGGAATATTGTTGACGAGGACTTAGTCATCTATATCTTTAAACTTCCTTTTTGTATATAGTAATTTCTTAGAAGTCCAAGCATTATAATCTTTAGTGAATGAAATATGTTTCTTGAAATTATACCTAATTCATTAATAACATTAGAATAAAAAGAAATTGAAATGGAAATTGAATTAATGTGAACAAAAGTGTCTACTTACTCTAATTGCTTAGAAAACCAAGTTATGGGTATCTTTGAACCCTACCCTTGAGTACATCTGTTAATTTTCCTAAGGTGTTTTGAAACTAAAATAGGCACTAAGCTAAAGTAGATGTGCTAATTTGCAAAAACAATTTAGAAATGGGCTTTATTGACTAGAATTCTTAAGTTTGTGAGACACCTTTTTGAGGGGATGATACCTACTAACTTGGGTGATGAACTTAGAATCATCTGCTGAAAGCTCATTACAAAGATCAAGAGAAAAGTCATTGCGTTAACTATTTAAGGTAATTGATTGAAGAGGTTTGAAGAGGTATCTTAAAACCCAATAGCCTAAAATCATCCACCCTAAGACTTACTGACTATGATATAAAGTGTGGATAATCTTAATCTCGTTAGTGGATATTACCTCTAGTTTCAGGTTTAAGGATTTTTGTTTGGATGACTTGATTAACCTTAGTTTATACTAATTAGCTATTGAACTCGAGTATGCAGAAACTTTTGTGTATTGAATGTTTGAGTATTCTAAAGGAATTATTATATGGTAGAATGAAGCTATGTGGAAATTAGAAGTTGTTGGGATGAATGGAAATTTTGATATTCAGGATGCAATCAAATAGAACAATTAATTTCTTAGAGTTTAATAAATTATGCACTATCGTGGTAAATCAATATTTGTTTTGCTAAGATGATATTATCCTTAAAAGGAATTTAGTTTTGTAAGATAGATTTGTTTTGCTCGGAGACAAGTAAAGGTTTAAATGTAAGGAAATTTGATAGGAATTAACTATACCTATTTTATGGGTTAATTTTAATATTTGATTTTATTATTTCAAGGGTGTTCTATTTGATTTAGATGCTTATTTGAGCTAAAGAGTTTATTTAGAGAACTTATTCAATTTTTATGGAGTTTTGAAGATATGTGGAAGATAAATTGAAGCAAAAAAGAATCATAAACCTAAAAATACACCTAAGCAGGTAGTTGTGCGTTGAAATTCGAAGAATTTAAAGTCAAAGAGAAGCACAACTTAGTACATACCTCTAGAATCCACTTGTGCTCTCCATGGAATGATTGCTTGATGAATTTATTTTACTAGAGGAGCATGGTTAAGTACACGGTCCATGCTTTTTGCCATGCACTTTCTAATTGTCTTAATTTCCTCATGTGTGTATACATATACACAAACATCTCCTTATAACGAGTATGTTTTTTTTTTTTTGGGCCATTTTCTTATAAAGAGATTGAAAGGGAGATTCATTCATTTGTCTGTACCAATATTAAGAGAGAGGGAGAGATATTAACATAAATTAGGAATTCCCACAGTTTAAGAGATGATTAGGGAGTTCAATATTAATGTTAAGCTCTCATAAGTAATTTGATTTGTGATTTGATGGTCTAGTCTTGTTTCTAAAACTTGGTGAATATTTAAAATGCTCTTGTGTTAATAGTTTTAGTTTCAATTGATTTTTTATTGAAAGAAAATTGAATTGAATTTTAAGATAGATTAAAGAAAATGTGAGATTATTGGTAATTGAAGTACCTTATGGATTTGATTGTGTCTAACCAAACTTTGTACACTTGCTAGTAAAATATATGCTTTTGGTTTAAAAGTGGTTGGTTTAGCATGTCCCATCGACTCTCATAATCCGTAAAGTATCCTATAAAATTTTAGGATGGGTTAAGTATTGCTTTAATTCAAACCCTATAGGTTTTAATTAGTATTGGGATTAAGATAAGACCAAAGTAGAAAATTGGATTGAAATAAAAAGTAATAATCAAGAAGAATTCCCTTTTACTATATAATTAGGAGAATTCATGTTCACCATAAGCATCGTCAATTTCGGATCACTATAATTTATCTTTTAATTTATTTCTTTTGCTATATTTAAAATTACAAATTATTTCTTTTGCTAAATTTTAAATGTTATGGTTGATGATATATGTCATTGTCAGGTTGGAAGCAAGGCCCACCATGGAGTTACAATCAACATATCCTCAATGCCATTTTCAACATTAAATTCGAAAATCTCCATATTTCTAATACATTCAATGAGTTGAGTATGCTTTCAAAATATAACATTTTAAGCTTGTGCTATCAAACTCATAATAAATGGTCTAATGATTACCAAGTTGTGTCCGGTTTTGATTTTATCCAATTTAAACAAGGCTTGAAATTTTAACTAAATATTATCTAAAAATACAAAAACAAGCTAAGTTAAATGTATCTAAACAAGGTTTAATTTTCTTTTTATAAAGTCGGACCAGAATGGGAAAGCTTTGAATTGTTAAAATAATTAATCTGTGTTAAACAGGGCTTATATTGGGTTTAATGATAATTAAAAAAAAAAAAAAAAAACCCAAGGTCTTTTACTGGATTCTGGAAAATCTAGTAAGGTCTCGTGCTGGATTTATATTTTATGAGACTATTTCAAACTAGCCCTGGTTGCAAATTCGAAGTGCGGTGAGTGATGGATTATCTTTATAAACAATTATGAAACGGAAGAACTCCAAAAATTTGGCATATTTGGTCCTCCTATTAATCTCATGTGAAGCATTCAAACAGATCGAACACTTTGCAGCTTCCTGACATTACCAGGTTTATAATTACAACAATTCGAAGGGTTGTTTTCTTCTTTGTTTTTGTTTCGTTTTCCTCCACATGTACAGCAGAATGCACATACATAAAAGCAAAACAAAAAACCATATATATCACAGATATTATGTTTGGTTGAATGGAATAACATCAATATTCCAGCTTTATTTCAGCAGAATATTTATTCTTTTATTTGATTTGATAAAAAAAATTTATTAAAAAAATATTTATTTTGTGTAATATGGAATAGATAGGTAATTCTCATTCTTTTCTTTTAACTATAAAATAAAAAATTATTATTTCTTTTCAATCTTATTCCTTTCCAATGGACCAAACTATACGAATATAATTGCTCCATTAATATACTTAAGAGAAATGTCTATGCATCCCATATGAATATAGATAGATTTATAATAATTATACACGTGTACCGTCCTCCAATTGTCTCAGCTATTTATATGGGCAAAGCCCTAGAATATACAGATACCCAAACCCAAAGTGATGACGTTGGATCTTTTTTTTTTTAGCTCTTAGAAGCAGCTATTATTGGATAAAAAATATATCTTAATGCATAGAGATAATATTATTGCTGATAGTAAATTATCACATAACGTGTGTAGTACAATATATATATTTCCATTATGTGGAAGCTTCCGAAAAATTAAGAGGAAAAAAAAAGAAAAAAAAAAAGACATCTCTATCTTGATGTTGCCACTCAATGCAATCATTTGATGTCGTTTCCACCAACTTCATATATTTTGATGCCATGATGGGATCGCGAGATCCATCCATCTCACGGTTAATGGCAAGTAAATTATTCTTAAACCATATGGATTTAAAAATACATTGCCGATGACATAAGAAACTTTGAGTGGTGTCTAACAAATGGGGTAGGGATTAGGTGGTGAAAATTTGCCCCCTCTTTTATATATATACAATGGGCTATGAAGGGAAGGAGAAGGAGAAGGAGAGAGAAGAAACCTAACCATGTTGTGTTTTTCTTTCGTCTTTGACATCCAAGACCACCTTGACTTATGATATCCCCTACCTCAATTTACCAAGTAGTTTCGTTATAAAGAATGCTCTCGAAGATGCTAATTAAGGATTTGTTTGAATTATTTGTTTTTTTATTTGTATCTATTTCTGTATCGAAATGATATGTATACGTAAATATATTCGATTTATATTTATATTTGATATTTTCGTGAGAACTGTCAATTTTTTTTTTAAATTTAATCTATTTCTCAATAAACGATTTGTTAGAAAAAAGTTTGAAAAAATGTCTATATCCGTTAAAAAAACTAAACAAATAGATCGTAAAAGTTCTTCTTTTATAGATACATATATTATATATATATTTTTTAAGAATGATCGAATATTTTACTGAATTAAAAAAAAAAAAAAACAAAATGAATGGAAGCATATATATTTTTCCTTCCTTTAACTAATGTGCCTCATGAAAAGAATCAATTTTTTACTATGTTATAGATACAATAGAATAGGGCTGCGGGTTGTCAAATAATTCAGTGAGTCCGATAGGTCGTCGACATGTGTCCGAAATTAGTTTAGGAACAACGACAATCGTATGTTGATTGCTATTTAAGGTCGACGATGATTTGAAAGAGCGTGAGATCACGGATTTATCCCTTGTAGGAAAAGGAATCGTGTGTTTAACTAATCATCCTCTACCTCTCTAGGATATAACTGATAATTATATATAAATATACAGCATGTGTTTTCACACGTAGATATAATATATGTTACGGTACGGGCTCCTTGAAGTTCAAACCTAGAGTCGTCACACACACGCATACACATATATATATATATATATGTATATATACAATAGTAATTTTCTTGTTATAGTAGTAGTAGATGAAACGAAGCCTAACTACTACTTGTTATGAAATTAATAAATATCCTGATATATTCTTTATCAATCTCAAAATATCAATCCTTACATCATATAAAAAACATTTTATTCTCGTTAAAGAAATCTCATACGTGTCTTTCATTTGAGTTCAGAATCGACGCATACAAAGATGATCGAGCTGGGACTAGCCCGTCTAGATTTGGTTCGATGCCAGTTATATTCTTTCCACTTGATGGTTCCTATGGGTCTGGTTTATGGTTTTTGGAACTGTTAAACCACTTTTTTCATGATACCAAACTAGAGAAAATTATTCTATTATATTTGGTTTATAAAATATATTTGAGATTGGATAAATACCGTAGTGGTACTACTGCCTTTATATGAAATAAGTAATACTAGAGAGTAATTACAATGTACCAAGTGCTATAATTTCATAGTATTAATGGTTTCCATACATATAATATTTTATAGATAGCCTATAACTAGCAATACAATATAATCACCATTAAGGAAGTCTTTCTTAAATGTTATAAATGCTCAAGAAAGCCACTAAAATGGAGTGAATTAGGGAGCTCGAAAAAATTCATGGAAGACAAAGACAAAGGGCGCTTATGTGTACCGAACTAATATGAGGGAACTCCACGAAAGGAGATAGCAAAAGTGAGTGTAATACATATTTACCTTTAATTTTTACATGTAATGTACAATTCGAGAAGCACAATTAATGTTTTAACAAAGTTAATATCTCTATTTCCTTCTTTTTCTAATCTTTAAATCCCGTGTTTTTGTTCGTGTTAATTACTTGTTTTAAGATCTAAGGATTTTCTGGCCCAAAAAAGAAAAAACGAAACATCTAAGGATTTTAGAAAAAAATGTTACAAGTAACACCACATAGTGAGGTACACACTAATATCTATTACAATACCTATGTTGCATAGTACTTGTGAGCTTTAAGAATGTATTGAAAACATATATATTGGAGACATAAAGAAAAAGTAAAAGACAATTTTCCCAAACTCAAAGAGACGCCATACTAACCATTGAACTTTTATTTTGATCACTATAACCACTGAATGTAAAAAAAAAAAAAAAAAAGTTCCAATTAAATTGCTTTGATAACTCTTCGATCATATCGCAATTGAAAATCTTACATAGCACTTATAGTTTAATTTTTCTTTAGTTAAGATGTTTATGTAACATCCTACATGTAAGGATATTGAATTTTTTTCCTTTTCTCTCTAAAAATCAAAATTATATAAAGAAAATTTAGTTATGAAACATTTAAAATGAGGAATTTAAATTTATTTGCATGACTAAAAAAAAAAGGAAAAGATATAATGCAAACCCACCACAATATGTATGATGGATTTTTAATTGTGATATGGTTAAAAACTTATTAGAGTTGTTTAATTGGACTATTTTGAAAAGTTTGAGTGGTTGTGACCGTCTAAATAAAAATTTAGTGGTTAATATGGTATTGCGTGGATTTTATGCCAAAGCTCGTGTTTTAGTGAAATAGAAATGTTAAAATTGATTCATATTCGCAAATGAATTTGAGTTTTGCATCTACCCTTTTTCGACTTCACTTGAAATGGAAACTTAGAACTTATTATTATTATTATTATTATAACTAGAGCTGGACAAATGGGCTATGGCCCGCGGGCTAGCTCGTTTAACCCACTTTAAAAACGGGTTAGGACTAGCTTTTTTTAGCCCGTTTAAAAGTGGGTTAATTTTACCCAACCCACTTAACCGCGGGCCAAAGTGGGTTAACCCGCGGGTTAAGTGGGTTAACCCACCAATCCACTTTTATAAAAATAAAATAAATAATTATAGGGTAAATATGTATTAATGAAGGTTATTCTTGAGATTTTTTATACTTGAGATTAAATTTATGTGTTAATTTAAAAAGAATGACAAATTGATGCATATACACCATAAAATTTTATAAAATATATTATTATTGTTTTAAATGAAATATATTATCTAATAAGTTATTTTAGAAAACTTATTTTTATATAAAAAGTAATTAAAATAATAATGAAATTAATCATTAATATATAACCTTATAAAACTCTCCTTTTTATTATATATATCTTATTTAATTAGTATAAATAAGTTAAATGGGTTAACTTGGCCCATTTAACTCACAAAATATATAAGTGGGTTAAAAGGGTCAAAAAGTGGGCTGACCTGTTTAATCCACGGGCTAAAGTGGGTTGGGTTAGGGTTAGGGTTAGGTAATTTTGGCCCGTTTTTAAAGTGGGCCAAAATTTTTTGGCCCGTTTAACCCACGGGCCAAAGTGGGCCGGGCCAAGTTGGCCCGTTTAACCCACTTGCCCACTTCTAATTATAACGCTGCTTGAAGAAGCCAGGCAAATAGTAATCAATTTGATGGCTACGATTATGCAACTAATATGGCACCGAGCCATTTTTCTTTTGTGGAATGTCAGCAAAACCCCAAATATAGATCCGTGGATGCCATAGGTTTCAGTACATGACTCACCTTAGATCCGTGAACCAATGCGAGCAGTGTCTTACATGAGTCATTCCCTGCCTCCCAAGCTAGGTTTGGATCATAATCCGAACATTTATCTGGTCTGATGACCTGTATCCATAAGACATCCAAGAATGCTATTTCTATATAAATCCTTTTTCATAAAAATACAAGTTATTAAATAATCGATGAAATTGATTTTATTAATTAAAAACATAACGAGGCTATAATGATTAATGTAATTTTTCCAAATATAATTCTTTTAAATACGAGGACTCGAGGGTGTTCTGGCCATCACCGTTAAGATCAAGTTTTATCCGTTTTGTTAAAAAAAACTTCATATAGATCCCTCAAAAGTCGAAATGTTTAAAAGACGGGATTTATAGAATAATTAATTATATTGATATTTTGTTTAAAATGCAGTAAAAAGTTTTCTTCGTGAAGTCAATACACCCCACCGAAGGCAAAAGAGTTCAACAATGCCAGTTGGTGGTGGTATTGGTAAGCAAATTTACTACGTTTCATTAACTTTAATTTCTTCGATAGTAGGTATAGGTGGAGGAAGAACGCACGGTAAGAATAGGACAAAAACCCTCTAAAAGATTTATGTTCTCTATTGAAACCGAGAAACTCAAGAGCATCAAAATTCATGAAATTACTACTGCTTCTTTTGATCCCATTTCTTCATAAACCCATTTGCTATATCTTTCATCACGTCAAAATAAAAAATTTTCGCACCTTCTTTTTAGATGCTCAAGTTTTATTGTATATTTATTTTTTCATTTAATAATCTGTGCACCGTTTTTTTTTTCTTTTAATTCTCAGACCCTATTTTAAACTGTACGTACTTGTAAAGAAGAACAGCAAAGATCTTATTTTTGTCTTATTTTGACAATTTACGTATTGAAATGAAAAAAAAAAAAAAAAAATATGGTTTCTAAAACGTAAGAAATACAAAAGGTTGAAATTCTTATTATTTAATTTTCGGTGAGAATAGAGGGACACAGCGAATTATTCAAGTGGTAATAGTAAAAGGCTAATGACTTGTTCACTTCACAGTATATAATAAGAAGGGAATGAAATTTTAATTTAAAGGGAATGTAATAGGTTTATAATGGCTATTATAATGTTCACTTGATATAAAAAGTAAAACAAGTAATTATTGAAGTAAAATATAAAATATCTATAATACCTATCATGCTTGCTTATCCATTATTTGAGTCTCCAACAATGATTCTGAGTGGGGATAGCATTTCTCTTGTGCATGTCCATGGAGTTATGAAAATTTACAGAGAGAGGATAATTATATATAGATGATATTTTCAAGATGAGGGTATTTATGAAAAAGTTGAAAAATAAATTATTGAATTGCAATTCATGGAGGTGGGAATATGAATTGCTATTCATCATTTTATGTAATAAAAATTTATTCATTATGATTATCATTCCACTCAAGTGAATACAAGTTTTACGTCAAACGAGCAGATAATGAATTGCTATTCATTATTCATGTCAAGTGAACGGGTTGTAGAATATGGAAAATACCTATATGTTGACTATTTAAAATTTATTATTCTAAGTTTGTTTTTTTCGTTGCGCTTTCATGAATAAATATATGATACATATTATAAAATGTTTTTTATATTTTAAGAATTATTGAAAATTAAATTTACTTGATCAGATATTTATTCGGAGATATGCAATAGAAACAGTAAGAACAAAGTCTTTTTCTTCCATGTTGACATTTGATACCCGAAAACGAAAGATGGCCATTTCAAAACTTGCCACATACTTATTATTTAACGAGATTTGTCAGATCAGACCTATCGAATATATAGTTTATTCCACTGAGTGACAGCGAATAAAACTTTTAAGACTTTATTATTTTTCCTTTTTTTTTTTTTTGTCTTTTCTTCACTTTTCACATATCAATAAATTCAACTGTTACCAAGGGCTAAGATTGCATTCTCCCTTTTTTTTTTTTTTTTTTTCTCTCTTTGTTATTTCCATTTTTTGGCATCAATATACATTTTAGAATAAGATACCACAAAAAATAAAAATATAAGGACAAAATTAAGTTTATTTTACCGATTATTTCATTTATTTTCATCCGAAAACATATACGTTAATTTTTATTTTAGACAAATAAAATATGGTTCTTAAACCGCTTCTAAAAGCGAGTGAAATTGTTCTTGCTAAATCTTATTTTTGAGTTACCATCTTCATTATTAATATGATAAAATACATAAAATAACGAGTTATCGAAACAACGTAATTCAAAGTTAAAACAGATTACACGTGAATCGTTTAATTTTTCTCATTGGTAAGTCTTGAGGATGGAAAAATTTCCAAAGACAGCTCTGCAAAGATATGTTCTGCCAAAAATGGGGAGTAACGTCTGTATGGATCCTAAGATGTTGTGATTTAAGGCTCAACAATAGATTTGTTTCCTTCTATCGTTTTCAAATAGTTATTTATTAATAAGAAATTGATAATTTTAATTATTTATAAATTAGCTAAATAAAATCGATAAAGATATAATATAAATAAATTATAGATACTGGTCTCATACATATGTAATACAAAAAAAAAAAAAAAAAAAGAAAAAAAATCTAATAAACCAACTAAATTAGCCACATCTATTTTAGCAACATATATAACTTCTCGTTTCAAATAATTTGGCTCTCGTCACAACTCAAAATCTCACTAATTTGCTCACAAACAATTGAGTAGTGTTTTATAATGAATAACAAGTTAATAAACCTATAACACTACTTAACTCTCTTTCACACAAATAATATAAATTACAAGAATAAACTTTTGAGAGTGTGCACAAGATTTTGGATGCAAAAATAAGCTCAACTCGCTACTCTCAACTGCCAAACAACTTGTATTTTATAACCTCTAAAAGTCTCCTAGCTGTTGAGCCAAAAATCCAAAAATTGGTTAAACATTAAATGCTTCAACAATTCTTTTTCTATAACATAGCGTTCGGACACTAGCTTTAATCTTGCACCAAAAACACATGGTGTCTGACTGCCACACCCTGGCATTCAGATGCTAGCCTGCTATCACATGATTAGAAGCAATTCGATCATGTGAGAATTGCTCAGAATCTGGATGCTAGTTACAATTCACATTATTAATCTTTTGATCATGCCAACATTAGGATGCTATGCCTTGAGGCATTCTTGGTGTTCAGATGCTAGGCCCCATGTAGCCAGGTCTTTTGTTGGCCCAAACATATTCATACCAAACCATATGCTTATTTTGCTAATTAAGTGTAACTTATCATTATTAAGTAATTAATTGTGTAATTAATTTCCTCATCAAAACACAGTTGAACACGTAACTTTAACAATCTCCTCATTTTTAATGGAGACAATTATGCACAATTAATTCTCTCTCATTTTACAATATAGCAAAGACACCTTGAACACAAAAGTTCAATAATCTCCTCCTTTTTAATGAAAATGACTATGCACAATTAATTCTCTCTCAATTTAACACTTCCTCTCAGTTAAGCATCCGAGTTTTGAAAAAAATTTCAAAAATAAGTTAAATCAAGGGAATTACAAGTTGCACTTAATTTCCAACATATATTCATTGTTCTAGAGGATCATTTGGATCCGAATAACCTCGTGAATGCTACTTTTGGGCTACATTTCAGAAACAAAATGGAGACACCTTTTGCCCCCTCCTTAGTTCAAATTTTCGAAGTTAATCATCATGGACTGGTCTTCATGGGGATTGTATTTCACCAAAAATAAAGACGACGCTACAATATTGAAGCGAGCAAAAATCTATGGTGCCATAACATTCGTGGTACACTTTTAAGAAGATGGAAAATGCAGCTAAATGGCATGTGATAGTTTCTAGGTGGAGCATCCTGATTCATACCTTCATGACATTCACTCCAACCCTAGAATATGTCTCCCTTTTATTGAAACTTCATACTTTTAGGAGGACTGACGTTGCACTTGATGGGGGCCTACCTTGAAATAAAAATGGGTAAACTACATTAAAAGGTATCAACATTTGAGAATAAGTTCATTTGAGATATCAACTTTTTCAGTTATTAAAAAGAGGTATCAACATTTAGGGAGTAAATTCATTTAAGGTATTAAATTTTGAGTGGTTAAAAAAATTTATCAACTTTTGACAAAGTGAGTCAAATAAGGTATCAACAATGACCATTGATGGAAAATTAAAGAGATTTAATTAGAAACTATTGAAATGTCAAAACTTTTAAATGAACCTTGAAAAATATTGAAACCTTAAATGAACTTACTATTAAATGTTGATACTTTCTAGTGTAATTTATCCAAATAAAAATTGAAACAAAAAGATCTACATTCTCATCATAGATTAAATGCTTCTTTAAAAGTAAAAAAAAAAAAAGAAAGAAAAAAAATCATATCATCAAGTACAACAAGGGGGAGAATAAGCTAAATGTCCTCATACCCCAGAGTGATCATGCCTTTGAGAGGTACAACTGACTCTACTCTCTCATTTTTTCTAAGAATTTATTCTTTATTTTCTTATCGCTTATATAAAAATATATATGTTCTTTTATTTATTTATTTATTTTCGTAGAACTCTTTCAATCGAGCTTTAACTTTGAAGCAAGATGCACTAGTGGGGGAAATGGCTAAAAGAGGCAAAATTTTTGTCTCAATAGATTAAAAATTTGCACTTTTGGCTTAATAGGAAAAAAATTTCACCTCAATTGGTTCACATCCAAAGGTTTGCCATATTTGCCAAAAGAAGTGAGTCACCTAAATAAATTCTAGGAAAATCTTATCTCATTATAATGAAGTAAGTATCTCACATGTGTGCCTTTTTTTTTCTTTTCAAATATTTCCATTTTTTTCTAGGATACTTGAAATTTTTATATAAAAATATTAATATTTTATATATTTTTTTATTTTTATGTCATAAAAATAATATTTGAAATGATAATACTTATATATTAGATATATAGTATTACTTATATTTACAATAATCATTAAGTCATTATATCATTATAAAATTTAGGGTTAATAACAAAAACATGTCCTATGTTTCGATCAATACACAAATACATGACCTGTGTTAATTTTTTTGACAAATAGATGACTCGGCTTTTATCTAAAAGTTTCATTACAATTAATTACTATTAAAAGGATATGTGTTAGAGTCTAAGTAGTCTAAAAAATTAATTTAATAAAAAGTATTACTAAATAAAATATTAAAAATTAGTTTTTAAATGAGAAAATTGAAAAAAATATAAAATTAATTTTTATGACCAATAAAATATTGACATATGTCATTTTAAAATTATTAACTAATACTAACACTTTTGTATGAAACTCGGGTCATCTGTTTCTCAAAAAAAAAAAAAAAAAACAAGTCATATGTTTACAAATTGATCAAAATGCATGTCATGTTTTTGGAATTAACCCTAAAATTTATTGTAATACTTTTAAAATTATATTTGCAAAAACATACAAATAGGTGATATTTTTATACTGTTCAAATAGTAGAATACATAATTTCAAGCTACTTGAATACTTGAAAAAAAAAATAATATATTAGTTTGTGTGTGAAGTTATACGTTGTAGTAAATGTAATTAAAGAACAAATATCTTGCTTAATCGGTGCCAAAAAATTCATCATTAGAAGTGGCTAGATAATTAAAGACCAGGACATCACCCAAAAAAGATGAACAAAACAAATAATGGAAAGAGGAATCCAAAAAGAAGGGTGAAGAAAGTGATGGAAATTTAAAGGTGGAGAGGAAAGGCACTAGTTATGTTTATATAAGGATAAAGCCAGGCAAGTCTCACCTCTTATTGATTGAGGCAGAATTTGTTGCTAACTAGGCCAAAGAGGCGAAAAGCCTCTTTTAACATGAATGGAGGCAAAACTTGCCTTAAATCGAAAATTTAACTTCCCTCCTACCATTTGAAATGTGCGAGTTATTTTTAAATATATTACAATAATATATATTAATATTATATATTAATTATATATAATTTTTAAAATAATATATTAATGTATATTAGAATATATGTTAATATATATAAATATATTTGAATACATATTACTATAAATATTTACATTATAAAGTTTTATATTAATATATAGTATTATTTTTGTTAGTGATATATATTTATATATGTATATTAATTGTATCAATGTATATACTATAGGGGGTCATGTCGGTAATTGGGCTTTTAACCCAATTTAATGTCATGAGTTGATCTTCTCAGCTGATGATAGAACTTAGAAGACAGAGTCTAATGAGGAATATTATAGGGAAATTTGACTTGGTAGACTCGGAATAGAGATTATCGGACCGGTTCATTATGATCTCGACCTAATTGAGTTTTCTCGTTTGTGAAAAGTAGACTAAAAAAAATCTTCTTAGGTTTATATAGCCTTTTATTTGATTAAAATATGCCTTAAGCCCTTTTATCTTGAAAATAGGCTTTTTTAAAAGATTAACTGGCTTCTTTTATATTATATAGCCCTCAGGCTCTTCTCAAGCCTATTTGCAAGCCTAACCTAATACTAAAGAAAAAAAAGGCTTCAATATCAATTGTCAAATCCTTAGGAATGATCCAAAGGCTAGCATTGGCTTTCAACATCCATAAATAAAAAGCTTATCTTCTCATTTGGGGATAATTCTGAGTATTGCTAAGATTGAGAGCAACATGGAAACTCTATTGTAACATCTATAGAAAGGATCATATCAACTATTTCGTGAAGAATGACTCAAGAACGATCGAATCTATTTGATTTGATTTTTTGTCATACTCGTGCACTTGATAAATCGGGTTTGTCTGTTCCTCCTCCCATACCTCTCTCTACAATAACTTACACGTGTCATCAGTTCGAGATTGCCCTCAGGTCGATCGACACACTTGTTGCACGTGATTGACCAACTATAGCAACCTTACCATATAATTTCTTAATGTGTATATTAATACAATTATGTCTTGTTATGTGTAATATTTTATAAATTATCACCATGGCACGTAGGACGAACCAATAATATAAGGAAAGCATGTAAATATGTTATATGTAGTCTGAGTAAAACATACAAATACACTATACGTAGTAAAATCCTCTAGATGCTTATAATAGTGCAAAACACACACACACACACAAGTTTGCAAAAATAGAAATGACCGAAAAAGCAAGACATAACAAATGTACACACCAACCTTAGCCTCTATGCATTTGACGCTAACTGAATTGACTGGAACTAGTACTTGAGGTTGTCTAGGTAACGATGGTGAAAACTATAGCAGACAGTGATAGATGATGTCCATAAGTAGGGGTCACATATGTTTGATATGGCAATCTAGGAGCAAACTAGGATGAACCCGGACTAGGTGGGGGAGCTGTGTTAATAAATGGAATGGAGCCTTACAAGGGAGGCTACTGTGAAGATTGTTTAACTGGTGTTGATGGTAACATAGCATAAAGCCCGACATCGAATGAGGCCCTTGTAGAGATCTAACTGTAGGCTAAGTTAGCGATTGAGTGTGATAAGATAGCTAGCTCGCCATCAATAGGGCATAAAGAATGGCAATGGAAATAGACCTACAGGTGTAGGCAGCATCGATGTATAAGTAGGTTAGCTTAAACCCACACCGCTAGTAGGGTCATTTGTAGATTAAGGGTATAGTGTGTATCACCTGTATAATGGCATAGGGAGTTGCCTCATCAACAATGTAGCATCTATTATACCTCACTGATCTACTACTTCAATAGATCAACATCGGAGTCTAGCTCACAGTAGACTCCTTATGAGGCTGCTCAAAGTAGGATTGCCTCTTCTTCAAGATTGGGGCATCATTTCCTATATTGCACTGATAGTCGAACCTATGACCTAAGACCTCCTCTATAATGGCTTCATCACTCATAGGCTCCTAGCTCGTCATAGTAGCACATGCATCCTCTTCATCCCTCCTCGATTTTCATTTGTAACTGCAAGCAACAAATGATTGATAATTTTATTAGTAGTGTTAATCAATAGATATAATGTAATCCCATAGAAATATTAATAAAGTATTCTTACATAATATGCATGTGACATCTCCAACTCCTACTGATCGGTTGGCTTCCCATCAATCCTATTCACACGAATGTACTGGTAATTCTGTATAGGTGTGAGATTCTAAAATGTAGCATATAACATAAAAAAAAAAAAATTATGAAGCGTTAGTCTATATACTATGTTAGTATACAGAGTTGAAGCAGAATATACAATTTATCACTTACGTTTATTAATGCATGATACATCATTAGCTTGGTTGCGCCCTTCCTCTCCTCCCCTTGTGTGCATTGACTTCTGCTTTTTCTTATTTATCATATTCACCTTCGATCAATGCTACAAAACACACGAAGAACAAAGTGTTCCGTTACAGCATTATGAGTGTTTGCAAAACATATATACTTGGTGCTTTCTGTCTACAGCTAGAAAGTGGTAAAAATCCCTCCACTCATTTACTGTGTAATCATATCCTAGTGGTAGTAGGCTCGTAGCTAGTTGTAGTTCCCCAATCTTCCTAATGTATTGTTTCAATATGTGACGATTCTAGTTGTAAGATTTACTGGCCATGAAATTTAGAGTGATCTAACATTTCCAAATGCTCCACCAGTTGGTTAGCGGTGAGAACTTTTGCTGTACACTAACAAATATTAAGTGTGTTAGTGAATAGGTAAAGAGTATGCAACTCAAGTAGGTAACATGTCAAAAAAAACATAAACTTGCCATAACCCGTTGATAATCCCATGCCGAAATGCCTCTGGAAAAGCTAGCTAGACCTTACTGCTTGATCCCTTTGCAAAGACTTTGTAGAGGGCTTTCACATGAGTCTTGCATACCCCTTATGTAAACCCCTAAATTTTCGGAATCGGTTTAGCATAAAACCCTAACCGGAAGTCAAACGAAACCCTAAAGGTCAACAAAACCCTAGTTTGCCGTATCCATCTAAATCCGGCATTGCCGTTTTCTTTGGCCCGGAAAAACGAAGTTGGGATAATTAGCTCAAATAGTCCGTAATAACCATAGGTTTTATAGAAGTTCCAGTTTCGCGAAATTCGGATGTCCTTCGAACCTGATCGGACACAGTTCTCGAAAAACGTGTCCAGAGGCCCGGACTAGTAAAAATATTCCGAATATACCGTTAGACTCGTAAAAATATAAGTTTTCCAAAAATATCAATTTCATAATTTTTCGGTAAGTAAAAATAACAGATAAAGCTATTATACGCGTATTTTCTTACTACCGGTACTTTAATTGTCATATCTACTTTACATTACACTATTCATTACTATTCTACACTATTCTTTTATCTCTACTTTTTCTTACACCTATTCTTACACTCTACATAACCTATAATCTTAACTTTTTACCTTTCCCATAACTTTATATCACATACCTTACAAATTACATCTTTTATTTAACAAAAAGTCAAAAAAAATAAATCACACTCCCCCTCCTACAAGCATGGCCGCGCCCCTTGTCTCTCTCTCAAATTGTTTTAATTTTGCTTTATTTAAATCACACAAAAATCACTCCTTAAAATCCTATAAATACCCCCCTCCTCTTTCACTTCTTTCACACATTCACTACTCACAAATTCATACCAAAACTCTCTCAAATTTTCCTCTCAAAGCTCTCTCAAGTTACTATCTCAAAACTCTCTCAAAATAATTCCATAACAACTTCCACCAACAACAAAAACCCATAACCACATAACCACATCAAAGTCTTCTTTAGGTAACCCATTTATAATTCCTTCTTCTTCTTTATGTCATGTAACTTTACATGACCATAGTGTGAGTTTCTAAATACTAAAGTTGTGGAAACTACATTATGTTCATGTATTGTTCTTGTTCATGCCAATCCATTTATGTTTATGTTGATCTATTATTGTTTATATATCTATACATATTCTTTAGAGCATATAAGCTCACTTGCAATTTATTTATTTCATGCAAAGCAATTTATTTACTTTTCCATTGCAATTTATTTATTATTCCTTGTTGAAATAAGACTAGTCTTAGTCTTAGACTTGTCCTCATCAAGTCAAAACAAGCTTTTCTTCTTTCATTTTTTCTTTATGGGACTAGTTTATTTCTTAGTCCCGGGAGCCTTGAAAAAGCTAAGACTCCAATACTTGATTTTATTATTTATGTTTTATGTTATTTTGTTTTTATTATCTCATAATCATGTTCATTTAGATTGTTGTCCAAAAGTTTAATGAAATAAAAGAAGACTTTTTGTCACTTAGGAATAAGTTATATGAAACATAAAAATATAAGATAACAAAAATAAACTCATTCATTTTCAAGTTACAAAAAGAATTCACTATGAATTTAAAACTATTTTTACTTAAAAGCTAGTTAAATCTTTGTTACTCTACTTTGCTTTTCAAAGATATTTTGTTGATAAAAATGGTTGTTTTCATAAGGAAAGAAAATAAGATGGAGAACTAAGGAAATTTTTAAGACCTTTGCAAACAAATAGACAAAGAAAATTTATGGTTTGAAAAGAATAAAATTTTCACTTTTCAAGTTACAAGAAAAGTTAATAAGATTATAGAAATTAGTTTTTCTACAAAAAGTCCTTAATTGTTCCACTTTGTTTTTATAAGGAAACCAAATTTTCATGCATGGGTAATTGTTTTTGGAAATGGGAGACATGAGAAAAAGAATGAGAAATATCAAGTAAAGATTTTTGCCAAAACAAGTAAACAAAGGAATTTACAAGAAAATGAAGAAAAGAATATTTTCTAGAAAACTTCAAAAATATTATTAGTGTAACTTAGAAAGTAGAAAATTTTATTTTCAAAAGTCACTTAGAAAAAGATAAATGAAACCAACATAAAACGTTTTTAGAAAATAAAGAAAACAAGGTATTCATTTCAAAGAAATTCACAAAAACAATTTCCGAAAAGCTTCAAACCGACATTGTTTTACTTAAGAAAAATAATTTGGACAACAAGACACTTGAGCATGCTTAAATATGAGTTATATAGTTACAAAAAGAGAATTTTTCAACTATATAGATAACTAAGTATTTATCAAACAAATTTTGATTTCTTGAACCAAAGTTGTTTTTACTTGGAAATCCGTGGTGAATTTTGTCGCCACTTTTTCGGAACCTATATGGCTTTGTTTGTGGGAAATAATTTTAGAAATGGGTAGATCTTTTCGAGTAGATAGAGATCGGTATATTATATGCGCGATTCTGAGTTAAAATGACCAAGTTATGGCCGTTTTAAGTTGGAACATTCTTCTATACGAACTTTAACGTTCTTTTACATTGTTTTGTCAAAAATTCAAGAAAATCTTCAAGAAAAACTCATTATGGGTTTTCTTTGGTTAGGTGACCCCGAGGAAGGATTTCTTCACCCCGAGAACTATTACGATTAAGTGGAGTGTGTGAATGACTCATCCGCTTAGAGGAATAGACAACAATGGCCTCATGAGTTTATTTCCATTAAATGCTACACTTGTTGTGCTTGTAAATTAGTTGCACTAGAGTTAGGAAAAGATAAACCGGTATGCATGTAAAATAATTCCTTGAAAGAATTCTAAGAATATCGAAGCCCGAATTGTTCTAAGTGATTGTTTTAGTATAATATTGATTTGTGTGAAATTCCTTGATCACCATAAAGTTGAAAATAATTATGTTATGACTTTATAAATTAATGAACTCATGCATACCACGAGTGAGTCACATTACATGGTTGGGTTATTATCCTTGGGTGAGAAGGATAGTAGGCTCATGTCGAAAGCAACACTTGGCGGAAGATCCGAAAGCGATTGCTTGGCGGCTTAATGGAATATGCTTGGCGGTTGATCCGAAAGCAAGGTCAAATCAAGTAGGTTCGGGATACTTGGCGATGAGTGCTCGCAAGTATAAAAGTTTTTATTGAATGCTTGGCGATGTGTGCTCGCAAGCTTAAATTTTCTATTATTAAAACTACTTGTTTTGAGTATCACCAAACCCCGAATGGAGGGCGTAAATCCATTCAACATATAGTTCCCGGAAAGCTATATGATTGTTTGCCCACGTGTTTGATGCATTACATATGTGTGATTAACCAACTTGTTTGAATCTTGTTACAAGAAGTTATTTATGGAAATATTTCTCACTAAGCCTATTAGCTTATACCCCGATAGCTACCTTTTGCAGTTTCCGTACTTATGGCTAAGGCCACGTGGACCATGTGGGCAGGTAATCCCTTTTGAATATTAGAACTCCGGATAAAGTACATCATAGTATTAGCATGCAAATATTTATGTAATAGCTTAGTAATTTAGGGAATTGTTCCTAAGTATGCACAGTCTTTGCTATGAACAAATATTTATTGTGAATCCTCTTTTCTTAATATGTTTTTATATCTCCTTAAGCTTCATTATTCCATATATGGTCCTCTAAAATTGTGAAAGTAAGCCTTACACTTAATATAAAAGCTTTTGGAAATGACTAAGGTTGTCATACTTAAGCATTAATATTGAGTGTGGCGGACTGTCACGTTTAGGGTACCCGTTGGGGCGTGACACCTTAAGCATGCTAAACCTCTAGCTCTGGCTAGTCTATCTGAATACCTCTTTTGCCATTTTCTCCTTATACAAGCCTTAGCATCTTTTTGGCACCACGATATCACATCTTGTTGCACTTTCTCACAGTTGTTAAGCATGGTTCAATGCATCTTCTTAAATTCAGCGTCTAACTCCAATATGGCACTTGCGCCTAATGGTTGAATCAACTATGCAAATATCTAAAATGATGAAATTGAACCATCATCTAATGGATCATCCTATAACTAATGGAGTCAATTTATCCTATGTCCATGTTCACAAAGTACAGTGAACAAAATTGAATATTCTTTTATGTGACATTTGACTCAGTGATGGAACACTCCGGTTTATCTCGGTTCTTCAAATCCCCCTCAAGCACTCCCAGGTATTGTTCAACCAAATACATCTAACGATATTAAACAAGGGATCATAGTTTGTTCCTTCGGCAAATGGATAACCAATTGCACCAAGACGTTGGAAAAGGGTAGAGGGAATATAATCTTTAGTTTACATAGTGTTAGGGTAATGGTTTTCTTTAATAACTCTAACAAATTCACATTAATCTGTTTGGCGGTCAACTCCTTGAAAAAACGGGAGACATCAGTGCATGAATGACAACTAGGAGAATTTGCTAAAACAAGATTAATAGTCGTGGATCTTTAGAACCAAACTTACTTCGTTTACCACTTAATAGAAGCTCATGTTAGAAGCATATTCATTCGGAAGTTCCACATTTTAATCAAGTTGCACACCACTCTAATTTGCCTAGATGACAATGTGTGTAGGTGCATCTGGCTTGAAAGTCCGATCACCACAGTTTTGTAGATGAGGGTGAGTCTCACCTTTTCTACTTCTTTGACTTACATTTAGACCAGAATAGTCCCAAACTAGATTATCACATACATGCTTCTTGATGTGCATCACATCAAGGTTTTGATGAATATCTAGTTGTTGCTAATACAACATCTGAAAAGCACAATTTTCTACACCAATTTGTATCATTTGTTTCTTTGTGACTAAGTCTCTTTTGTGTCTTCCCCATTACAACATGCTCATAACGACTCAATTGATCCATAATATCTTCACTAGTTAACTCCTTTAGTCAGGGATGCATCTCAATCGTGCCATTAAAATTCTCATTGTCGCGGTGCCATCAATACCTAGGTGGCAAGAATGATCTATGGCACATGTAATAGAACTTACTGTTGGCATGGTCATTTGTGCAATCTAGATTGCATATAGGGCATGCTTTGTATCCCTTGGTCATCCAGCCAAAAATGTTACCATATGCTGGAAAATCGTTTATTGTCCATAAGAACGCAGCATGCGTCAAGAGCGTCCAACCTTCTACCACATCCAATGCCCTCACACCTTTCAACCCTAATTCCTCTAACTCTTTTCATTAGGCCTTGTAAGTACACATCAATGTATTTACCTAGAGATCTAGGTCCCAATATTAAAAGTGAAATAATTAGGTATGGCTCCTTCATGCATCTCCACGATGGAACATTGTATATAAATAGAATGACCGGCCATACGCTATATGTCATACACATGTTTACGTAAGGATAGAAGCCATTAATAACAAGTTCCAATCTCACACTCTAAGAATTCGAAGTGAACCAAGGGTATTTACCATCCTGTCCTTTCCATTACTCAGAGTCTATAGGATGCCTTAACATATCCTCTTCACTAATAGAACTTCCCTTGTTCTGCATCATCTCTTGAGTCATCTTCCTACACATGAACAATTGTTGCAGTCGTGGAATTAGTGGAAAAAGATGTAGAACCTTAATCGACATAGTCTTTTGCTACTTCAAATGAAGCTTCCACCTTCTTTCCCCACATATCAGCAATTGTCAAAATTTTCAAATTCTTTCTAGAAAAGCACACAATCATTCCTACATGCACGCATATCGTTTGCATCATGCCCAACTACCTTGACATCTTCTGTGCATCATAGTATAATGATTACAAAAAATTGCGATCTAGTAACAAACTCCTTATAAAAGCAAGCCAATCATTGAATAATTTCACATATTGTTTTTCGTTGACTTTTAGATTTATCATTTAAAGAACAACAGACAGTATTGAGAACTTCATACAACCTAGGCATACAAGACACTTTGCACTTTCAAACATTCTCGTACGTTAATTTACATGGTTATCGTTGCTTTTATCTCTACTATAAATTTCTCCACCCTCAAGGTTACTCATATTAGCGATTAGATCCTCTAACATTCGATAATTGGGTTGGTCTTTGAAAGTTTAGCTTTCATCCGGAATACTCTGATTCAATCAACAACATCATCAAGGACTTCATCTTCATCATCCGACTCCTTACCATGATAGGTCTACCTTGACTCCTTACTATTCCCCTCATCTAGGGAAGATACTTAACGATTTGAATATACTATCATATTGTGCTAAGATAGTCTTTGCATGGCATCTTGTCAATCCATCTGCTCTTCTATGGTTCACCATAACTTGTACAAAATCCTTAATCCTGTTTCTATATTGTGGTGATGTTAACTCAACACATCATGTGCCAACTTCATTCCAACATCCTACACTAAGGTATAGTGAAACATATCACTTTAACTTATTAGTTTATTTCAAGTATTTTTTTTTCACCTACATTTTCCTCTTTATATAAGGCATTGAAAGCTCTAACTAACTGTAATATAAGTATGTAGTGTAGCAAATAATAATTACCTAACATATATATATTGATCTCCTTGTATAAAATATATGTTAACTATACGTAACATATATTAAATACTAATATATTAGTGGACAAAATAAAATTAATTAAATAAATAAGTAAAAAAACACAGTTATATATATTTGTATGGAGTAAATTACATCAGAAGATAAAAACGTTTGGGGATAAATTTATTTGAGGCCACAACGTTTAGGAAAGTATCTCAATTGAGGTTACTATTGATATGTGCCACAATGAGATGAATTTTCTAGGTTTTAATTAAAATTTTCTTTTATTGATACATGTAATGGTGATCTTAATTGATCTACTTCTCTAAAAGTTATGACCTTAAATGAACCATTTGAAATGCTTGTGACCTCAAATAAACTTACCTCCAAATTATGAGACCTTTTGGTGTAATTTACGCTATATATATATATATATATATAAATATTTTCATTTATATTAAAAATATACACATATTTTACAATATATAAAGTAATAACAAAAATATTTACTAACCTTTCAAACGTGATCATACAAATAAGCCTTCATCGAAAATATTTAAAAAAAAGAAATAAAACATTAATATTGATAATTTCATAATTGTAAAAAAAAAAAAAAAAAAAAAAAAAAAAAAAAAAACAAGACAAGAGGAAGGAAGCAGGACATCTTGGGGAAGAGAGCGTGAGAAGTGCACAGGAGGGGAGAGAGTCTTACCTATTCGTAGGAAAAATATGAGGCAATCTCATCTGATTTGCTAAAGATGCGAGACTCGCCCCTGACTAAGATAGATAGGCGAGCAAGACTCGCTTCAAAATTTCACACTTGTATCCGATGTTTTCACTAGTGCGATCCATGTTCACAAGTCCGTGGCATGAGGGAAATCATGGTGATGAGCCACTGGATTATGGAAGTGCTCTAAAGCTTATAGCGACATGAGCAATGATGCAGATACATATTATATACCTGAAGATATTGACACCGACTTGGTTGAACTTAATGACAATGATACTATCTTTGATGCAAAGGTATATGTTGAGGATGATGTTGCTATTTAGGCTTGAGCACCCTACATAAATACAAATGCTAAGACAAATGAAATCTTGGTGCCTTTGACAGATGCAAACACTGAAACTTATACAGAGTTTTTACTTCACACAAGTATATATGATGAAGACATTCCTCTTCAATCAATAGTTTGTCCATATGTTCTATTAGTTTTCATACCTACGGTCCAATCTATCTTCTCCCCTAGTTACTAATGTGCTCTTCAAAACAGGTCAGCAACTTCTATTGTTGATGTGAATGTGAAAGAGGACAGAGGCTTTCATGGTTTTGATTCATCTTCTCATCTTTTGGCTCTATTTCAACGTCTTTAAGCATTAGTTGGAGAATTTTGGCAAACTCATCATTTGCATACCTTATCATGTAACTCTACCCTAATCATGTTTGGTGAGGCAATGTTGCTACTTATTCATGGGATTCCCTTACGAAGTAAGAATTGACATCCATGTATAGATGCTTCAGATGGTGCACTACGATTGGGCTTTCATATCCCAAGTTTGGAGTTAGTGACTTTCACTATGCACAATTTAATTTTGTATCGCCAAATTTGTAAGGATTTAGAAATAATAAGGAGCGAGATCGAGAAAAAAGAGGAGGAATCGAGAAGTTTGCATGATAATTAGGGATGAAGCCTTGGACACCGATTTGAGTGAAGTCCCTGGAGATACTAACATAGGTGTAAAGGGGGAGCATTATTTACCACATTGATATAATGGAAATTTATTTATAATTAATGATAAGATTTAAACTATATTTCTTCTCTCATTTCCTTCTGCTTGCTTTACTCTTTAATAATTGTTAATATTGTTGCGTCGTTATATCTTCTGAATCGGAATCACTTGGACTTGCTATCATTCATTTATTTTATCCGCCACAGTTAATATTTCCAACAATTTGTCATGACAATTGTCAAGTCATTCAACCCATGCTAATCATGTTTGGTAAACTCACCTTCTCGCGCTTATATTTTCATCAGGTTTCTCTCTCATTCTCTCTTTTTTTTTTTTTTTTTTTTTTTTTTTTTTTTTTCATTTTCATTGACCGCCGATTTGAAAATGCTGTGCTCGTTCCGGTGCCAGTAATCTTTTTTTTTTTTTTTTTTCTTTTTTCCTATTCTTTTTATTAAACAATTACTAATTATTTTTATGTTGTTTCTTTTGCAGGTATTCGGTAAAAAGTTTGCACATTTGACGCCTGTGAATTTTTCTTCATTTGAGCTTAGTAAATTATTTTTCTTATGTTAAATATTTATAATACAAAATGTTATATATTAAAATTAATATTATTACTTAATATAATTTCACGAAAAAGATTGGCACCATATTGTTAGTTAATAAAAATGTTAAATAAATTACAAATTGTATTTATTATTGAATATTAATATTTAACGAAACGCATAAAAATAAAAAAAAAAAAAACAAAAACTTATAAAGAGGCGGCATCCACCTCTCTATCCTAATAAGGTGAAAAATCATCTCTTTTGGCCACATTGCAATTAGTGTCTATGTATATATTGTCGATTTTTTGATTTTTTGAGTCTAATCTAGGTAATTAAGAGGGCACAATGATGATAAAAATAATACAATAAACAAGGAAGAAAGAAGACAGAACTTGTTGGTACATATTGATAATTCTTAATTATAAGTAAAAAGTATGTACAATAACATAACATTAGATGTGAATATCATATTTTTACGTGTATACACTGTGTCCCAGTCATCCAGCTTGCCTGTATAAACCATAAACAATATATTTCTAGCAAAATATAAAGGAAGAGACTGAACAAGTATAAGCAACAACCAACCAAGCGTATATATACTCTATTCACAAAATTTAAATCATTAAAAAAAAAAAGAAAATAAAAACCAACAACTCACGAAACTCAACATGATATGTCATTGACGATGGCTTCATCTAGAACAAGTTCCTGCCAAGGGCAAGAAGATCCTCGGCCGTAGCTGGAGGCACCGCTGGCTTCCCCGACGACATTATTGCTTATTGAGGAAGATGTCGCGTCGGTCCGAGCCAAAGGAGGCAGGAGATCCGGTGAAGATAATCCACTCCATTGAGTGTCTACCAGGAGAGAATTATTATTATGGTCGTTGTCGTCGTCGTTATTGTTGTTCATTTGGTTGACTATGGGAAATTGACTCATCTCATTATGATCACTAATATTCAACAATGTTTGGAAACTGAAAGGGACTTGTTGTGGGTCTACTAAATGAAATAATAGGTTGTCAACAATACTAGTTGTGTGGTGGAGTGGTTGGGAACACGTTGGGGTTGTTGCTCCTACACAAAACGAATCATCTTCCATTTTCGCGAAATGCGATGATGATGGAGGTGGTGGTGGTGGTGGTGAGTTCCCAAAACCATCTGTACTAATATCTTTCAAAGGAGGAACCCAATTCAGCATGTTGGAATAGATTCTATACTGTCTTGAATGTTAATGTTGTTTTGGGCTAATAAAGGTATAGATTGGAGCAAATAATCTTGTAGCTGTTGGAGCTTATTGGCCAGTTGGGCAGCTTGATCTGCTTGGAACAATTCCAATGAGTTGTTGTCATCAAGTGGAGGGTGGCTCATAAGGTTCCTCAGGCTGGCTAGGGCTAGAAGGTTTTGAAGACCAGAGAAAAGGTCGGTTCTTGGCTGATGAGTTACAGGATCTAAACCCATTCGGAGCAGCTTCTTCTTCAAATGCGTGTTCCAATAATTCTTGATCTCGTTGTCAGTCCGGCCAGGAAGGCGGGCAGCGATTGAGGACCACCTAATCAACGCAAAAGCACAAGATCACAGCATTATTAGCAATATGCCTTGAAATATATGGTGTCGATACAGGCACAGGGTACCTAAAACGTGACAAGATTTTCCTGGTAATAATGATGATGATTATCAACGTCAAAGAGACACTAATCTACTCTATTACTAAAACAGCATATAATAATTCATATTCGACCACCCTAGCAATATTACTAGAAGATGAAAACAAAAATTTGAAGTGATCATCAGTACTAAATTTTCTTATTAGAGAGAATAATATTACTTGTTCCCAAGAATGCAGTGAAGACGAAGAATGGTTTCCTCCTCTTGGGCAGAAAAGTTCCCTCTTTTGATATCAGGCCTCAAGTAATTTATCCATCTCAGTCTACAGCTCTTGCCGCACCTGTTGAGTCCTGAGAGAAAAAACCCAATAAACAACTTTGGAGAAGATGAGGAAAAAGAAAAAAAGAAAAAAGGATGGTTTATTTACACAGGGTTGTGATATATAAATCTAAAACTATTACCAGCTCTCTTTGGAAGAGAAATCCAGCTTCCATGGCCATGTTCTTGAATATAATCAAGGAGTTTCTTGTCTTCTTCAGGAGTCCAAGGACCTTTCTTCAGACCATTCTTATCACAACAAGGAGACCTACCCATTATTATTCTTATTTAGTATTATATATAACTGTATATCTTTTTCACTGATATCTGTAATTCCTAAACTTTCTTGCTAAGGCAAGTTCCTTCGGTGCCAACGAATCCTTGTGGACATTGTGCTATTTATATTCGCGGCAGCTACCTAAGTCTTCATTTAATAAATCCAGTCTTGAGGGTTCTTTTTTTTTTTTTTTTCATTATTAAGTTTGGTTGGTTCAAATGACGGATACACCCTTGTATAAAGTCTTAAGGGTTTTCAAGAATTGGAAATTAGTGGGAAGTCTACTGTTCATTGCTATTGACACCCTTTCTTATGGAACTTTTGGCTTATAAAAAGAAGGAATATATCACTGATGATGAAAATATTAAGTTCAAAGTAGCCGCGTAAATTATTCCCACATTTTTGCCATTATTTAAATTTTAGTAGGATAAAGGCATAATAATTAATAATTTCTATATTTTCAATGTTTAACAATTTAGTAATTAAATTTATTTTGAAAAATTGCAAAATAGTTCTCTAAATTTTAACCTCTATGTGTATATACTCCTAGCTAGACTTTTAATATAATGAACAATTTGACCCTGGGTAACCCCGAAACTTTTATCTGTTCGAAATAATTAATCCTTTTAAATTTTTATAAATTGGCAATATACAGAATTATTCTTTTCTCTTCCCCATTAAAAAAGCTATGATGAGCGTTTAAAGGTGTTGCGTACATGTTGATAACTGATAAGTTTGAAGGAGTATTTTTTAAGGTTATTCATTCATATGAAGAGTAAACTTTAGATAGTCATTGCATTTTCCAAACTTTATTTTTATGATTTATTGTTTGTATTGTTAATTTAATTGCAATTTAATGTGTATATTTTCAATTTGACAATCAAATTTGACACTAATGATGAAAATATATAGTGAATAATAGTCAGTTAAAAATATTTACATTTCGCGTTATTTGGATTTTAGTGGGACAAGGGGTTATTTAAGTGGAAATTTTAGAAATATTATATTTAAAATTTATTATTTCAAGTCTTATCATAACTTAAGAGTATGTTTTTACAATTAGTTTTTTGGTGATTAATTATCTTGCTTTTTAACAATGCAAAAACTCCATAAATTAATTAGAACCGCGGGCTGCTACGGCTGGAACGTTACCTGCTTCTGCTAATTATCAAGCCACAAAATAATTAATGTGAAATGTGGAATTTGGAAAACCTAACAAAAATTAAAATTGAAAAAGACAATAATATCAGATCAGAAATGGAAGAACGTGGCGGATCCCTGTTGGCGATAGATACCTCTTCCATGCACGCAACATGTATAGGTTTCATTTTCGTCATCTTTTTGTTTGCATGGCTTCAAACCACTTAACTCTTACGTTATCACAATTTTGGATTCCTAGGACCAAGAAACCTATATCAGGCACTGATCATGTATTGATATTGGTTTTATTCAATAAAACACAAATGTTGGTGCTAATGCTACCTGCACGTACGTGACGGACACCACTACGCACTCACCACGACGACCATTATCACAGCCACCACTTGATACTCCCAAGGAAAGGAAATACTTATATTTAATGTCCTATTTATTTCAAGGTAAATATTTTTTGAAAAAAAATATTTTTATTTTTTATTGTTATGCAGAAAATGATACTTTAATAGAAAATATTTTTCCTTATAAAAATATAAATTCCATTAAAGAGTAAATCATATCTTTTTAAGGAAAATAGCTTACTCTTTTTAAAATAGAAAGTTATTTTTTGAATTTGCTTTTGCAAGTATTCTAACTTTAAGAGCACGATATTTATTTAATTTTTATCGTAATTAACCAATAAATTTATTTTAAAAATAAACATAATATACTAGAAGAAAGAAAAATGAAAAATCATTAACAAATTATAAATATTAATTGACGGTTTGTAAATAAATATTGTAAAAAATATATTTAATAATTTTATTTTAAATAAAATTATTTGGCATAATGTACTTATATAGTAACTTGTTAATAATAAATTATTTATATATGATAATGTGTTACATAGTATTGGTAAGTCAAATACAGAAATTTTTTTGAAATATTTCTGCAAATGTAACCAAATGCGTAAAAACATATCATTTTTAGGAAAACATTTTTACATAAAACACTTTTATAAATACATTTTCATTGAAACATAAGGGGTGTGACCAATGTTGTTACAATTTTTTTTATTTTTAATTTTTTTTTAAATATAGTTACTAATCCAACAAGACTTTGATATAATAAGAACTGAGAATAAGCTAAAAATGTGCTATATTTCACAAAACATACCAAATATAGCATTTACGGTACTGCTCGTTAGGAGACATTAAAAAATAAAAATAAAATAAAATAAAAAGCGATAAAGGGAATCATAAAAAGTTAGTTATAAAAAAAATTTTCAAATTGGCAGTATCACTATTAGAGAAGAAGCTTTTACATATAAGGTTTAACTGAAAATGAATTATTCCCATTTCTATCTTTCTTTTTTTTATAATTTATCTTTTAAAATACTGCCACATGTTAATTATTGAAATTAAGAAATAAGATAATGTTATAATAATATTATTAAACATTTTTCAATAAATTAGATAATTTTTATTTATTAATTAAAAGAAATTTAAAAATAACAAAAATTAAATGAATTTAAATCCGATTTTGTTCCGTGTACATGTATTAAAGGTCACAATCATCGTCCAGTTTCTTGCCTTGAGTATTGAGGACTTTGTAAAATTAGATATATCGTCATGAATTTTCTCCATCATAGATGTTGATTTGAGGGGAAAAAAGAAAAGAAAAGAAAAGAAGCATGAATTAATTAATGAGTGGACAATATATTATTACGTAGCATTGCCGCGTTTATATATGTCTTATATTTCAGTGAATTTGCCTTGTGTCTTCATTTTACTGGTTGGACCAAAATACGTTGTTGGCTATCATCCTTCTTTGTGAAAGCCATTGTTAGTATATTTCCCCGCATCTTACACGAATGGAAAAATATTGAATTGATAATACATATTATATATGTTTACGTAGGGATGGTATATAATTATTAATTATATATTAATATATAAATTAGTTAATAGATAGTTTTTAAAATAATTATAAAATCACGTGTTAGAATATTATTAAATAGTTATATACTATATATAAATATATATTTATATTTCATGTGATGTGTCTGTCGAATGATATTTCAAAATGGAGTTGCTCCACTTACGCCTTTATATCTTGTTTTATCATTCGGTCATACCTCTATGGATTTACACGAATTTTTATGTTATTTGAAGACTGGGTTGCTTCCTTCTTTCGTTCCTTTTTTCTTTCTTTCTCTTTTTTTCTTTATTATTATTTTAATTTTAAAGCTACTATTAAATTTATCCAAGGAGATGAACAAATCTAATCTATCTAATGAAAGACCTTTTTTTGTCCCATTTCACTATGAAAAATCCTAGCTATCCCTTTTTTTTCTTAACTACAATTAGAATTGGAGGAAAAAGATTTGAATCGACGGGCAAAGATATGCTATTGCTATTATAACCCAATAGCATTATCATTGGTTTTCCAAATAAAATGTACTATTTTCCAATCACTCATCACTCATCACCATTATAATAGAAAAGAAAAAAAAAATCATCCACTTTGGAGACCAATCCTAATTTTATAGGAGTACAAATGCTTTCAAAATTATCACCTTATTTAAAATCCTCATTTACTACAGTTTTAATCCCATTGGCCTCTAAAGGTTTTGACTATTTCCTTATTTTCTTTTTCTCTTACAATTACATAGAAGGAAGGAGAGATTACATCCTTGTCCATCAACTTGAAAGATAGATATTAAACCCAATAGGGTACAAACCCATTAATACCTACACAATTAGTTAGAATTCTTTGTCTTTTTCTTTTTTTTTTTTTTCCATGGAAAGAGGAGAAAGCATTCATATTATATTGTGAGAATAATTATATTTATTTATTCTTACTCTAATGTAGAAGAATAAGTATTCTTTATATAGGAATAGTTTTTCACATAAGTTTGTTTTCTTTCCCTGTATATATATACTCTGTTTATCCTTTTATTTTGTGGATATGAATAAAGTTCTATTTCCTTCCTCTTTGCAATATATCTTTCAGTTCGATATCCTAGTTTCCTCATGGTATCAGAGCAACGGAGGATTGGATTTCTTCGTCTGAATGCTTTTGTTTCTTCGATCATTTACAAGATCATCTGATTGGATTTCAAGTAAGTTTGTTCCCTTGTTTGTGATTTTTAAATATGGCAAATCTGCTAGATTTGAATCCGTCGAATTATGATCCATTGTTTTTGTCTTCATCGGATAATCCTAGAATGACATTGGGAAATGTAGTTTTCAATGGATCTAATTTCTTAGCTTGGAGTAGATCTGTTAAGCTAGGGTTGGGAGCGAAAATGAAACTAGATTTTATCGATGGAACTTTACCAAAACCTAATGAAGATTCTGCAGATTTTATTAAATGGAAAAGATGCGATTATATGGTTCGTTGTTGGCCTTTGAGTTCGATGAGTAGTGATTTGTCTCAAAATTACTTGTACTCTCAATCAGCGATTGAATTATGGTAAGAGATAGAAGAACAGTACGGTCAGGTTAATGGACCTTTAGTTTTCCAAATTCAACGAGAGATAAGTAATCTGAGGCAAGGAAATTTATTAGTAGGAGTATATTACAATAAACTGAAGAAATTTTGGGATGAACTAGGTGCCTTAAATGCTTATCCAAGTTGCGATTGTGGAAGAATGTCTTATTGTACATGTGGTCTTGTATAAAAACTTGCTGATTTTGAATCACAAACCAAATTAATGCAGTTTCTTATGGGTTTAAATGAGATTTTTGGAAATGTTTGTAACCACATACTTTCTATTGATCCTCTTCCTTCGGTCAATAGAGCTTTTTACCTTGTTCAGTAAGTTGAAAGGCAAAAGCAGATCACTATGTCAGATATTAATGAATTTTAGCCTTTTATTCTAGTAAGGATGCTCCTAAGCCACAAATTGAGAAGTTTCGTAGGAACAAAAGCAAATTATTTTGCAAACATTGCCATGGAGATGGCCATTTGATTGATACTTGTTTCCAACTTCATGGATACCCGGAATGGTATAAAGGGAAACGTTTTGGGAAATTTCCTCTTAAGTCTGTTGCTAATGTTAGTGTTGCACAATTGGATAGAAAATCTACTTCTTCTTTTGCCACTCCTTTTGATCATTCTTTGGAGACAAGTGAAGTAATGACAGGAAGGTTGAATAATGTTGATTCTCAAAAGTTCCAGCATATGTGCACTGAGATTATGCACTTATTGGCTGAGAAGAAAGGTGAAAATCTGAATTCCAATACAGCTTTAAGCTTGGAATTTGCAGGTATGTTTTCAACTCAAAGAGAATGTTTCAATGTTGTCAATAATAAGATGTATTCATGGATAGTTGATTCAGGCACAAGTGATCATATGACCCCTTTTGTTTCCTTGTTCACATACATTCAAACACTTAAACACCTCATTGTCATTAAGCTTCCTGATGGAAGCCATAAATCTATATATGAAACAGGGAGAGTCAAAATTTTACCTGATTTAACCTTAGATAATGTGTTGTTAGTCCCTGAGTTTACACAATCTTTTATCTGTTCACAAGCTTGTACGTGATCAGAAATTACTTGCCATATTTGACCCTTTTTCATGTCTTTTTCAGGACCTCAATAGTAAACAAATAGTTGCATCTGCTAGAGAATTGAATGGATTATATGTCATGGAGTCATCTTTACATGAATCTGAGAATTCCTCTTATAATTCTTTTTGTTGTTCTAAATTTCCTTCTCATAGTCTACACACTTGTAATAATTCAGATCTAGCAAAATTGTTTCATGCTAGACTTGGTCACATTTCTCTTACAAAGTTGAAACATTTGAACATTTGTAATATTTCTCTTTTGAAAGACTATGTTTGTGATGTTTGTCATGAATCTAAGTCTCATCGTTTATCCTTTCCACATAGTGATACCAGATCCATGTCTCCTTTTGTTTTGCTTCATCTTGACATATGGGGACCATGTCACATGACTTCAATAACAGGAGCTAATTACTTCCTAACCATTTTAGATGATTTTAGTCGATGTACTTGGACTTATATACTCCGATATAAGTCTCAAGTTCTTGAATATCTTTCCAAGTTCTTTACATACATTCAAAATCAATTTCATTGTACTCCTAGGATTGTTCGTTCTGATAATGGATCTGAGTTTATATCTAATGCATGTTAGTCCTTGTTTGATAGCCTAGGAATATTACATCAATGTACCATGGTGTATACCCCACAACAAAATGGCCGAGTAGAACGCAAACACAAACACCTCTTAGACACTGTCCGTGCTCTTTGGCTACATGCCAATTTACCAAAAAAATTTTGGAGTGAGTGTATTTTAACCGCTACATACTTGATTAACCTAATGCCTATTGCTATGCTTGATTGGAAAATTCCTTTTGAATTAATTTTTGGTCATCCACCAACATACACTCATCTGAGAAATATGGGTTGCTTATGTTTTGCTAATTCACCTTCTCCTTTCAAAGACAAATTTGACCCACGTGGTATTAAATGTAATTTTCTCGGATATAATCAAGGACAAAAAGGATATAAACTGTTTGATCTTACTAATAAACGGATTTTTCTTAATCGAGATGTTATTTTTCATGAAACACACTTTCTTTATAAAGAATCTGTTTTGCAACAGACTTCTTCTCTTCCTACTGTTGATGTTCCCCATGTTCTTCTTGATGAATCTGATCTTACTTTGATTCCTCCTTCATCTCCTGTCTCCCATACACCTGATCTGTCTATTGATTCAAAACAACATTTAGAACAACATAAGGATACAAGAAACAGACGACCTCCACGATGGCTTAATGACTAAATTCATTCCCTTCATTTAGCATCTTCATCTGTTGAAACTACATCTTTACCTATTGTTAAAAACAATACTACTCATCCTTTTAACCTATCACATTTTCTTGCATATCCCTCTAATTACTGTGTATCACTTGCTAATGTTTTAACTGTTCCTGAACCTTCTCATTATTTACAAGTAATTGAACATCCTGAGTGGATTCAAGCAATGCAACAGGAACTTGATGCTTTAGAAAATAATCAGACTTGGGAACTTACTGAGTTACCCTATGGAAAGAAGCCTATAGGCTGTAAATGGGTATACAAGGTGAAATATACCCCAGATGGTAAGGTGGATCATTACAAGGCTCGCCTTGTAGTGAAGGGTTATACATAACGTGAATGGCAAGATTATAATGATACTTTTTCTCCAGTCGCAAAGTTAGGAACTGTGAGGATTTTGTTGGCTGTAGCGAGTGCAAAATGTTGGCCTATTCACCAAATTGATATTAACAATGCTTTTCTTCATGGATTTTTGGATGATGAACTATATATGACACCACTTGAAGGATATACTAGTGCTAAGCCTGGTCAAGTTTATAGATTGAAGAGGTCTCTTTATGGACTCAAACAGGCTTCTCGATAATGGAACTTGGAAATTACTCAATTTTTGCTTCAGCAAGGTTTTTCTTAGTCTACGAGTGATTATTCACTCTTTACATGTGAAGATTCTACTGGATTTCTTGTCATATTACTTCATGTCGATGATATGCTTATCACCGAAACTAATGAGAATTCTATTCATGCTCTAAAACTTTTACTTCATTCCAAGTTCACTATTAAGGATCTTGGTTATGCTAGATTCTTTCTTGGACTTGAGCTTTGTAGGACATCATCCGGACTCTTAGTTAATCAACATAAATACATCTTGGATATTCTGTCCGATGCTGGTATGTCAGGTGCACGATCAATTTCAGTTCCTTTACCCACTGGTGTCAAGCTGCATAAGGATTCAGGTGCTTCTATTCCTAATCCTGCTTTTTATCATCGCATCTTGGGTCGTTTATTATATCTTGCATTAACACGTCCAGATCTCTCTTTTGACGTTCATCGGTTAAGCCAGTTTTTGTCAGATCCACGTCATGATCATTTAGAAGCTTTGTTTCATGTTTTGCGTTACTTGAAGGGCTTTGTTTCCTTAGGACTATTTTCCTTTGGATAATCCTCTTACTTTTCATGGTTATGCGGATTCTGACTGGGGGGCTTGTATTGATGACCGAAAATCTGTGAGTGTTTTGTATTTTACTTGGCAATGCTCTTATCTCTTGGAAAACAAAGAAACAGTCCACGGTCTCAACTTCCACAGCTGAAGCCGAATATAGATGTCTTGCCTCTGCTGTTAAGGAAATCCAATGGGTCACTTATATTTTAAAGGACTTGGGTGTGAATGTTGTTTTGCCTATTTCCCTTGCTTGTGACAATAAATCAGCCATACAAATTGCGACTAATCCGTGTCATCATGGACGAACTAAACACATTGATATTGATATTCATTTCACTCGAGACCAAATTGCAGCTGGTTTTCTTCGTCTATTTCATGTTCCTGGTTGTTTCCAATTGGCTGATATGTTTACCAAGTCAATTGCAGCTCATTCTTTACAATTCTTTTGTACCAAGCTGGGTCTTCGGCAAGACCCACCTTGAGGGGGGGATGTGAGAATAGTTATATTTATTTATTCTTACTCTAATGTAGAAGAATAAGTATTCTTTATATAGGAATAGTTTTTCACATAAGTTTGTTTCCTTTCCTTGTATATATATACTTGTTTATCCTTTTATTTTGTGGACATGAATAAAGTTCTATTTCCTTCCTCTCTGCAATATATCTTTCAGTTCGATATCCTAATTTCCTCATATATTAAGCAAAATTGCAGCACATCGGTACAGCTTGCAATCGAAGGTGGAAGAACTAAAAAGTCTCCATAATAGTCCGTACAATAAGAGCCAAAAACATCAATAGAAGATAAACCCAAAATGAAGTGGCGTAGATATTAGAATTTATGACTCAATATGTAACTTTCATTAAGAAGAAGACTTTTAATTTAAATGATATAACTTTTCGTGATGAGATATCTTGATGGATGTATTCATTAACGGTTCATGAAGATGTATGATTCTCTCTCTATCTTTTATATATATAAGTGAAAATTAAAGGAAGAGATATATTTTTATATTTTTTCACAATCACTCCATCATAAAGTAAAATGATAAGAGAGAGAAATTATATTCTCTTAAAGAAATAAGGTTAGATTGGAGGGATAAGGTATCTATTAAAGAATTAAAGAATTTTATTCATTGGAATTCAATACGGTACTATGGTAATGGAGAAAGGTAAACATCATTTATTTATTGTGAAAATCATGAAGTTTGAAGATCCTAAAATTAATGGATGAATGAATCATATAAATTATAAAATCATCTTACATGTAGTATCAAAGCATGGTTAAAAAACTCATGATTTTCCATCTAGTGGAATTTATATAGGTTCATTCTTATTCTATGAAATTTTAAAATTGGAAAATCGAATTCTAGTTACGAATTGTATTCATTTGTCCGTATTTAATTTTTAAACATTATTTGATTGTCTTACATTCTTATTGATAATGATAATAGGTGGATTTCCTCCACAATTGCCTAATAGGTATGTGGCATGTCGTTCGTGTTCCCATTATAGGATTTTCGGCATTTGTGATGATGAGTCTAAGTGCATTGTGCATTATTGGCATAGACATGAATCATGAATGGAGTTCATGAATTTCTCATTAAAAAAAAAAAAAAAAAAACCATGGACGGTGATACCATTTTGGCAAATCCAAGAAATGCGACAAATTCAGAAAAGCATGGAAGGGATTGCACCATTTTCGAATGGTTTAAATTTGTCGTTCCACCCTTATTTTTTTGTCGAAATGGTTTCAATTTGCCAAAACGCTATGACAAAGGGTTTGGAAACACTTGATAGCGAATGACACATACATGGATTATTCGGGTGTGGTTGATTGGCTTGAAATGAAACCATTGAATTGAAATGGAATGGCTACCAGTACTACTTTTATTGTGACATAACCGTTGAGCAATATATTTTTTTATGCTAGCTTTACCGTCATACTGAAACGGTGGATAAGGATTTGAATTGGGATGAAACAATACATCAAGGCAAGCCAAACAAATTTTCCTAGAATGCATGAATGGTGATGGCATTTCATTTGTCGAACCACTATCCGTTTTTTTTTTTTTTTTTTTTTAATTTGTAGAACCATGTGGCTTTTGCCAACTGCCGAATTTAATCGGTAGCGGAATTTTTTAATTCGCTTGACCGTTTGTCATTTGAAAATTAATTGTAAGAGTTTGATATGATATTAAGTATAGATCGTACGTTAAAATCATGGTGAATTAAAAATATTGTTTTGTACATCAAATATTGTCAAATAAAATAATTAAGTTATTAATTTGTTTTATGGATAATTTATTTTATATGAATGTGTAGGTATGGAATTTATATAATAGATGATTTGGTAGTCACCAAAGTGGCCAAATCATTAAATCTATAAGTTTCATTACATTTAAGGTTTTTTTTTTTTTTTTTTAATCTGCCATGGATTTATTTGCAAATGACATAATAGATTATATTTAGGTAAATAAAAGGTTTGTTATTATAAGACATTATAAATCATCCAAAGATGGTTTTTCTTCTTGTAGTACATAATGTAAGTGTTTATGATAATGTTTTATTTGATTTATTTGTATATCCAAATGTAGCAAATATATCAAATTGTATGTATACTTGTTTGTTATGATGAATGTTTATATATATTTTAGTATCATCTAAAGGTGGACTTTGATATGTAAAATTATGTTATTCCATGAGTTGATTGAATCTGAATTTGTATGATTGTTCAAAGCATTAATGTACATTGTTTCTTTAATTATTGTTGTATCTATTCTTGTTTCTCTACATTCTCATGCTTCATCTGTTCCGATATTCAATGGATAGAATTTCTCAGATTGGTATGAGCAAGTCCAATTTCACTTAGGTGTTTTGGATCTTGACTTATCTCTTCAAATTGAGAAACCCAGTACTATTACTGATGAAAGTAGTGATGAGAAAAAACGTCTCCATAAACTTTGGGAGAGATCGAACAGATTAAGCTTGATGTTTATGAAAATGGCAGTAGCAAACAACATTAAAGTTACTTTTTCCTAAACTGATAATGCTAAGGAATTTATTAAATTTGTGGAAGAGCGTTCTTAAATTGTTGACAAGTCTCTTACTAGTACATTGATGGGTACTTTGACCAACATGAAGTTTGATGGGTCTTGTACTATGCATGAGCATATTCTTGAAATGATGAATATAACAAAAAATTAAGGACTTTAGGAATGACCGTGAATGAGTTTTTTTTTTTTTTGTACAGTTCATATTGAACTCTTTGCCTCTTGAACAGTATGGGCCTTTTTAAATGAAATATAACACTATAATTGATAAGTGGAATATCAATGAATTGACCAGTATGTTGAATTAGGAGGAAACAAGGTTAAAGACCAAAAGACTCATTCTATTCATTTTACAAGTAATCAAGAAGTTGTATCAAGTTCAAAGAAAATGGCTAAAAAAGGCAAGAAGAAAGGTTTACACAACATGAATGATTCTTCTAAAGATGCACAAATCCACAAAAGGAAAATCAAGTGCCATTTTTGTAGAAAGGTTGGGCAGTAAGAAAGAAGCCTCAAGAAGCATACAACTTTTGAAATTATACATACAAATATATGTGGACCATTTGACGCTCCATCTTTTAGTGGAGAAAAGTATTTTATTACTTTGATTAATGATTTTTCACGCTATACTTATGTCCATCTTTTGCATGAAAAATCTCAATTTGTGGATGCCTTGAGGTGTATTTAATGAGGTTAAGAGACAATTAGATAGAAAAGTGAAAATTGTAAGATCTGATAGGGGTGGTGAATACTGTGGGAAGTATGATGAATCGGGACAATGTCCAGGTCCATTTTTCAAATTTCTTGAAAAGTATGGCATATATACTCGATACGCTATGTTAGGCACATCAAAACAGAATGGTGTTGCAGAGAGGCGGAATCGTACATTATTGGACAATGTCCAAGTCCATTTGTCGAATTTCTTGAAAAGTATGGCATATATACTCGATACATTATGTTAGGCACATCAAAACAGAATGGTGTTGTAGAGAGGCGAAATCGTACATTATTAGACATTGTTAGGAGTATGTTAAGTCATTCATCTTTACCTATATGCACGTGGGTTTATGTATTAAAAACTGCAGTATATTTTGTTAAGCAGGGTTCCTAGTAAAGCAGTTCCAAAGACCCCTTTTGAGCTACAGACTGGAAGAAAACCTAGTTTATGACACCTATATATTTGGGGTTGTCCTGCTGAAGTAAGGATTTATAATCCACAAGAAAAGAAATTGGACTTTTGAAAGTTCAATGGATTCTTTATATGATATCCTAAAAGTCCAAAGGATATAGGTTTTACTGTCCTAATCATAGTACAAAAATTGTTGAAATTGGAAATGCCAAGTTTATTGAAAAAGTGAAATTAGTGGGAGTAAAGAACAACATGATGTGTGCATTAAAAAAGTTACAATAGAAGTTCCTATACTTTACCTTCTAAGCCAATTGATCCTAATATTATAGAACTTCACCAAAGTAAAGAACAACAAGTAATGGATCAAACGCATCATGAAGTTATAAACAATACGCCTTTAGTGGAGGAATCATATAACACAACATTAAGAAGATCTCAAAGAGAGAGAAGATTTGCTATTCCTAATGATTATGTGGTTTATCTAAAAGAGTCAGAACTTGACATAGGAATTGACAATGATCCAGTTTCATTCTTACAAGCCATGGAGTGTAATAATTCTATTAAGTGGGTAAATGCCATGAAAGATGAGTTGAAATCTATGGATCAAAACCAAGTTTGGGAACTTGTCGAATTGCCGAAGGATGTAAAAGAGTTGGTTGTAAATGGGTCTTTAAACAAAGCAAGACTCAAATGGCAATGATGAATGACATAAAACCAGACTTGTTGCCAATGGTTTCACTCAGAAGGATGGCGTTGATTATAAAGAAACTTTTTCACCGGTTTCAAGGAAAGACTTAGAATCATTTAGCTTTGGTTGCTCATTATCATTTACAGTTGCACCAAAAGGATAAGATCGCCTTTCTTAATGGAGATTTGGAAGAAGAAGTTTATAAGGACTAACCTAAAGGCTTCTTAATTAAAGGAAAGGAGCATATGGTATGTAAACCTAAGAAGTCGATATATGGACTTAAACAAGCTTCTCGCCAATGGTATGTTAAGTTCAATGACACCATAACTTCTTTTGGTTTTAAAGAAAACACCATTGATCGGTGTACCTACATGAAGATTAGTGAGAGTAAGTTTGTTTTCTTAGTCTTATATATTGATGATATCCTGATTGCTGCTGATGATTTTAGTTTATGGGGGAGAGAACATATGTGATAGGGATTGAAATATTTTGTGATAGATCACAAGGATTGTTAGGCATATCCCAAAAGGCTTTTATCAATAAAGTTTTAAAAAGATATAAAATGGACAAATGTTCTATAGGTATAGTTCCAATTCAAAAAGGAGATAAATATGGTAGTATGCAATGTCCAAAGAATGATTTGGAATGAAAACAAGCGGCAATAATTCCTTATGCATCTGTTGTTAGGAGTTTGATGTATCTTCAAACTTACACAATACCTGACATCAGTTTTAGTGTTGGGATGTTAGGCAGATATCAAAGTAATCTAGGATTGGATCACTGGAAGGCTACACTGGAAGGCTACCATGAAAGTTTTGAGATACCTGCAGAGAGTAAAGGACCACATGCTCACTTATAGAAGGCCCAATCAGTTAAAGGTGGTTGGTTATTCAGATTCAGATTATGCTAGATGTGTTGATACAAGAAAATCTACATTTGATTACCTATTTCTATTAGCCGAAGGGGCAATCTCATGGAAAAGAGCAAAGCAGTCTGTCATTGCTGCATTGACTATGGAAGCAGAATTTATAGCTTGCTTTAAGGCCACAATTCATGGCTTATGGCTATGAAATTTTATTTCAGGGCTTCAAGTTGTCAATACTATTAATAGGCTGCAAAAAATTTACTGTGACAACTCTACAACAATCTTCTTGTCAAAGAACGATAAGTATTCAAAGGATGCAAAACACATAGAGATCAAATACTTGGCCGTTAAAGAAGAAGTTAAAAAACAAAGGGTGTTAATCGAACATATTGGTATAAAACTGATGATTGCAGATCCATTAACAAAAGGATTAGCACCCAATATTTTTAGAGAGCATGTTGAAAGAATGGGCATTATAGGACATCGTGATTAAGATTATTTTATTTTTTTGTATGACACTCTCGAGCTCAATTATAGTGTTTCTGATATTTCTTATTTTCTATATTGTATACATAATTGAAATAGAATTATGTTAACATGAATTAATTATGTAGTACATGGAAGGGACTATGACAAGATGATGGTGTACAATCGCCATGACTAATTAATTTTTAATTTAATAATGTGATGTAAAGGTACAATCAACATAATGAAGACTTAGAATAACGTTATCGTGCACATTTTGTTTAATCTAAGTTATTAAGAATATATATGGGCCAAGTGGGAGAATGTTAGAATTTATGGCCCAATATGTAACTTTCATTAAGAAGAGTAGTGTTTTTAATTTAAATGACATGACTTTTCATGATGGGATATTTTGATGGGAGGCATCCATTAATGGTTCATGATGAGGTATGATCCTCTTTCTGCCTTTTATATATATAAGTGAAAATTAAAGGAAAATATATACTTTCACATTTTTTCACAATCATTGCATCATAAAGTAAAAGGTTAAGAAAGAGAAATTATATTCTCTTGAAGAAATAAGGTTGGATTGGAGGGATAAAATGTCTATTAAAGAATTAAAGAATATTATTCATTGGAATTCAATACGTTATTATGGTTATGGAGAAAAGTATGCATCGTTTATTTATTGTGAAAATCATGAAGTTCAAAGATCTTGAATTGATGTTGATGAAAGAATCATGTAAATTATAAAATCATCTTACAGTAGATCCATCGAAAGAGACAACAACAACAACAGTAAACTAAGGTTATTTATGAACACTTCTTCTGCTTAGAATTGCCAAATAGTAGCAAGAAGAGCATGGGCCAGTCTAGTCATCTTCCAATTGCACCATATTAAGTGGAGCCTCTAATATGTCTGGTATAAGTCCTTGCTATATATAAGAACCAAGGGGTGGTTAGTGGATTCAATATTGGAACTAGTAATCCCTTTAACCCTCTCAATGGAATCAGTGATAATAGCACAATCAGTAAGCCCTTATCAATTGCAAGCTTCATTACCTAAAATATAGCCCATAATTGCATCTCTAAGGAGAAATTGTGCGAAGATTTTCCAAATAAAATCCCCTATGCAATGTGTAAAGGTATCCACTTGTAAGCTGGCACAACCAGCAAAGGGATGGCTGACTTTAAAAGCCCCATACAGAATATTCAAGTAGAGTGCTTGGGAGGGAATGGAAAAATGGACATGGTTTGGTCAACATTCATAGCTTAATGCCGTTGCATTGTGGCCTAGAACTCAGTGGCAGTTGAGTGAGCATGAGGAATCTAGGCTAAGTTAGGGGAGCTATGATCAAAACAACACTAATTTCGTTCCTTCCAAATGCACTAAAGAAAACCAAAAACCGACATTGGGAAGGATATACGAGTCTATACGGCAAAGACTTAGAAATCAGAGCATTAATGCACACCCAATCATAAAACAAGTGGTTATAGGGTACAATAAACTGAGAGGTGGTACTCTTAAAGTGCTGCCACACATTAGTAATCCATGTACATTCCATAACAATATGTTCATGAGATTCTTCATGTGTACCACATAGAGTACAAGTCGTGTTTATTGGAAGGCCTCACTGAGCAAACGCAGTTTTTGTTGGTAGTGCATTAAGAAAGCTTTGCCAAATGAAGTACTTGATGCACAGCCCATAAGGCAATTTCCATATCCAAAGATAGAAACATCACATTGTGGGTAAGTCTTCACAAGATAGAACTTCATATGTTGATTTGATAGTTAGCTAAGCACTAATGTCATGGTTCCACGAAATCATATCGGGTCCAAGGCTATCAGGATCAAGTAGGATTTAACCTAACTTATCCCTTATAAGATCATCTAAGGGTTACTTGATGGATTCCTCCTGCCATTCTGGAGATGGAGAGACACAATCTTTAATGGTGAGAGTCATATCTTGCTACCAAAGAGGACCATATAGCCAAGAAAAAACTCAGTCAGCAGAATACTAAGAGGCAATCTAGAAGGAAGTAACAATGTTCGTCCTTGGTCAAATGGAACAATTGTTATCTACCCAAAACGTCATGGCTACAGCCTATTTAATAGTGCAAGAGCAACCCAATTTATGTAAGGGTAGTTGAGCGATAGAGCGACAGCATAATTTTTCTCACACAAGTTGTCCACTCAAGATCTAGCTTCCAAGCATCCAACCAGTCTTACCCCATTTTAAGTTAAAAGATCTTATTAACACCTGAAGTAAGATAGCATTATCACTGGCACTACAAGAAGGAATAAAACTAGATTGGGCAGAGGGATGAGGTGGTTAAGATATGGGCACAATCATTGGACTAGAAGTTTGGTGACCACTTTATAGAGGGTAGAGCACAGACTAAACGGCCAGAAGCCCTTAAGAGAATTGGCTCCTAGCTTTTTAGGGATTAAAGTGATGGGGGTTTTTTTGAAATCTGGATACATTTTGCCAGTAAGTAAATCTATCGGATATGCTAGCAAATGGACGGCCCATAACATGCCACATTTTCTGGAAAAAATGGAACGGTAACCATTTAAGCTTGGACTCTTTAGGAGGCTAATACTGAACATAGCCTCACAAATGTCAATAGCCATGATGGGTGCATCTAGCTCAGACATTGTAGCATTGTCAAAGGTCACTCCTTGGACATCAAGGAGATCGTTAAGTAAGGGAACTACTAATTTTCCCAATGAGAAGAGGGTAGAGTAGTACTAAACAACATGGTTAACTACTACCTTACCTTCTATGAGTCAGTTACCCTCGGTGTCAAAAATCCCAATAATTCGAGATCTAGATCGTCTGGCTATAGCAGAATTGTGGAAGAACTTGGTATTTCTCTCACCATGTATTCTCCACTTTGTGTGAGATTTAGTTGCCCATAAGAGCTCCTTATTGTGAAGAATATGTTAGAATCCTCATTTACTACAATGCAATTCTCGCAAACAACTTTCCACAATATCATTTCTTCATTTATTCAGTTGGCTTCAGCTATACAAGCTTAATTACTATATTAATGGCATTAAAAAACAAAATCAAGACAGCCATGACAACTTAAACTAAGTGAGATTTAACCCCACTTAGGCAAAAGCCCTAGCATTTTTTAGGAAGATGATGATGATGATGATGATAAGCTAGTATGAAAAATCAAATAAGAGCTAAGAGAGGAAATAAACCAAAAAGAAACATAAAAATATACAACAATAATTTTAGAACAATATAATTGCTATTATAAAAGTTTAATTTTGAAAATGTAATATTATATACTATTAAGAGTAAATATATAGTAGAGAAATGCAAGAAATTAAAAAAAATTAGAGTTATAAAAAAAATTCCAATATATTTATATGTTATATGTAATCAGATTCCACAAAATATATCGAAGCTACCCATAATTTTTTGGTGAAGATCTCAACAAAGTGCTTTTCTTAATTGGTTGACATCAAATTCTAAGAGGCCTTGGTCATGCAAGAGGCATTGTGTGTCAGTCTTCAATGTTGGTTAATAGCCTAAATGTGTTGATATTACTTTTATACGAAGGTCTTGGTAGAGGGTTTTTTTTTTTTTTTTTCCCTTGCTTACCTGCATTGGAAGTTAATTAGTGGATTAGAGTTTTAGATGAGATAGGTAGAGGTGATCCATAAGGGGGAGACAAACAACTGGGCCCTAACAACTAGGAGGCTATTTACGAGATTGATACTTTTGTTGATTGGTATGAACATGGTCTACTTGATATCTCCATACATTCATTGTGGAATGTTAGGGAGTTGTATTGGAGAAATATTTCAAAATGAGGGAGTCACAAGGTAGCCATTCCCTCTTTTACCGTTGTGTTGAGTCCAAGTGTTATGAAGAATATGTCACATGTTACCTAGTTTTTACGGGAAAGCTCATGCCATGCTCACCCTTGTGATTCGACAAGATCGAGTAGCTTCCGTTTGGTAGTTTGGAGAAGAATTAGCTCACCGCAAGAACAGGTAGGAAGTTATAGTGGTATAAGGTAGGTCGATTAAGAAGGTCGTTAGTGCTTGGACATTATCATCTAGTCCTTTTAAAGAATCCAATCAAGGAAGACTAGGGATGTCTAAGTACTTTCCTCTAGTGATGATGAGCCTACGGATGATGTGGCCTGACCTATTGATATACCTTTAGGCTTTGCTTTGGGCAGGGTGCCTTTGTCTGTTGATCCTTCTAGGCTCCCAAGTAGTGAAGGGGCACCTTCTTTTGTTATGTTGTTGATTTTCAAGTTGTCAAGGAAGCATATGGTTTGTTTTGTTAACCATCATGACCATGGGATAGTATTGGTGGATTGATGAAGTCTTACTGCTCTTCCTGTTCTATAAGGGTAGTTTTGTTTTATGTTTTATGATGTAAATTTTTATTTATTGCCTGCATTCATTTATGGCTTCATCATTAATTTGGTCATTAGTTTTCCTCGGTAGTTTTCCATGCATGTATCTAATATGATGGAGACATGGCATAAGCTCTCTAATATTTTCTAGACTTTAGTGCTTTTAGTAGGGCTGGTAAGGGTAACAAAGGCTAGTTTAACAATAAATTTTATACACAGAGAAGGATGTTGAATGAAAAAAAAGTTCAACAAGCTCCGACATAATATTTAGAGTACCAACATTAGTTGGGGGTTATTCTACTAGCCTTTACGAAGAAACATCAAGGTACCAAAGTACGTACTCAGAGCCTAGATGATACAAATAAAGGGCTTAGTGATTAGCTGTTGATATGCTTGATTGCTTTGATACCAAATTATGATGTGCCTAAAACCTTAGACACAGTGATCTCAATTGGGCATGCAGCGGATCTCAATTTCAAAGGCTTAAACAAAATAGAAAATGGTGTTTTAAGGGTTTTTTGTATTTTGATTGAAAGGAAATAAAATGGATATGATTTACGTTGATAAGGATATGACACACCAAACCAACTCAAAATACACTAACCCTAGGACGATATGACTCATGAAATAGGGATCACGGTTTATTCACCACAATTTGTAAATAGATTGATAAGAATAGGTTATTCACCACGATCGCAAGGATCAATAAGAACGAGATCTCGCCACAATCAAACAATTGATTGATAAGAGAAAATAGAGAGAAAATTCTCCTTAGGTTTTCAATAACATCCAAAAACTTAAAGAGACTATTACATAAAATGGTATTTACAGTAAAAACCCTAAAATAAGGCAAAAACTATTAAAAACTAGTGAAAATAATAAATGATAGTTCGGCCAAATACATAAGTTACCGACCTAGAAAGAAAGATGACGGCTTATAATTGAACGATGGCGGCCTATAATTCAAAGATGGTGACCTAAGTGGCAGCCTACATGACATGATGCTCCAGTCTTCATCTGATCGTCCTTCTGAACCACCAACACGTGTAGTTCATTGAAGTCATAATATATGGATGGAACATCGACCAAATTAGCTTCTTCTGACTCCAAATTGTCTGATAGAACTCGCATGTTAAGATTTTGTAATTCTCGAGCTTGGCCTCTAGTGATGTGTCTTGTAACCTGATTAACCATCTTGTCTTCTTCACTTGCTTCCTTTGCTGAGCTTCCTTTCACTCCTTTAAGTAGGATCGATAGATGAAGTCATGAATCAATTCCCATGATCTTCCCGGGCTTGTTGAAGATTTGCCTTAAATCTTGAAGGGAAATATGTCCACCCAGATCAAATAAAAATCTGCAAAAATCAAACAATGTGAAATAAAAGTGCAAGATCGGCTCATAAACTGTCTCCAAGGCTTGATTTATGAACCTTCTCTTGACCAATGATTCCCATGGAAGCATAACATCAAGTCCTAGCACCTCCAACCACATGGTGCCATAATAGTTATCCATAATTAAAGGCTTTCTAGAAAAGTCGAACTACTCATCATGAATCCAATCAATGGAATTCTTAGGAACTCTATGACAAGTGTCTAGCAAATATTACTCTTGCAGCTTCAATAGCTTTTGTTTCCCACAGTTGCCTCCTTTGAAGTAAATAACATCAAACTCCTCATTGTCATCTATAGATCCTTCATAAGATAATTCAAGAATCACAGAACCCAACAGTAGTAAGTCAACATCATGTCTATCTCTAACAATCAACTCACAAACAGGTAATACATGGAACATGGTATACACTGATATGCTACCACACCACATTCTAATACTCTGCCAATAGATAAAACCATCTAATAAGCTCCAGTGAATGTCAACAAATATCTTATAAGATCTTACAGGAATAATGACATCACAATAATCCACAATCCTTAGCAAACCCATCAACGCATCAAAATATATTGGATGAACTATAGGAAAATCAATATGAAAATACCTGAACGTCTCATTAGCTACTAATGTGAGTGGCTCTAAATCAGGTACACATATATCAAGAGATGATTTTGGGTCAACATCACAATCTCTACTATAAATGAGTTCCACTTGCATCTCATGATCATCTTCTGAACTGTCTTCAATAACATCACTGCTACCCACCTCAACCAAACGATTTTGCTTGGAATGATTTTCTTGTGAATCAATTATTATCGAGGCCTGCAGTAGTTCCATCTGCTTGGCTATTTTAAAAGTCAAGATCGAGATTTCTTTCATTGAGGCTACCCATATAGCTTCCTACAATGTCTGGAAATGCTGGTAACCAATTGCCTTGGCAATTTCATCATGTAGGCCATTAACAAATCTATTGATGGTATGTGTAATAGGTTCATATATGTCACTATGCCTCAACAAAACCTCATATCTATGAGTATATTCCTTAACACATATCTCACCTTGCTTCAGGGCCAATAACTCTTGATATTGTTCGTCATAATAAGATGATGGAACAAACCTTCTCTTGGCCAGTCTTCTCATATAGCCCCATATCATACCATCATAACATCCTTTTGTGTTCATCTATAATATATTAATATCCCACCATTCTCTTGCAAGCTTTGTAAACTTCCTAGCAATTGCATACCCTACATTACAATTAGGGTGCATGAGTTTCTCAATAACCTGTGTCACCTGAAATTCCCAATCCAAATACTCTCCAGGGGTGCCATGACCATCAAATTTAGTTAGATGTGTTTTTATCACATTCAATATCTCAGGGCTAGGGTAAATCTCATGATGATATCTATAATCCATGACTCTAATTCAATCTCATATGCTTTCATATCACAATAACACCACAAACCTTAATTTTCAATCTCAATAGTAATCACAATAAGACTACCAATAATTCACAATCACCACAAACCCTAATTCAATTCTTCACACAAAACAACACAAACCCTAATAACATAAAAATCAAATCTTGTGCTTACCAATCGTCTCGTCACTGCAACTGTGCTCTGAAAGATTAGAACTTTTGTACTTATAGATATAAAAGATTGAAACTTTTCAGTTATGTTCGTCCTGTTATCGCAATCTGAAACTCTAATACCAAATTATGATATGTTTGATTGCTCTTATACCAAATTATGATGTGCTTAAAACCTTAGATACAATGATCTCAATTTCAAAAGCTTAAAAAAAATAAAAAATGGTGTTTTAAGGGTTTTTTGTATTTTGATTGAAAGGAAATAAAATGGATATGATTGACGTTGATAAGAATATGACACACCGAACGAACTCGAAATACACTAACCCTAGGACGATATGACTCATGAAATAGGGATCACGGTTTGTTCACCACAATTTGTAAATAGATTGATAAGAACAGGTTGTTCACCATGATTGCAAGGATCAATAAGAATGAGATCTCGCCATAATCAAACAATGGATTGATAAGAGAAAATAGAGAGAAAATTCTCACTAGGGTTTCAATAACATCTAAAAACTTAGAGTCTATTACATAAAATGGTATTTATAGTAAAAACCCTTAAACAAGGCAAAATCTATTAAAAACTAGTGAAAATAATAAATGATAGTTCGGCTAAATACATAAGCTAACGACCTAGAAAGTAAGATAGCGGCCTATAATTCAAAGATGGCGACCTAAGTGGCAGCCTACATGCCATGATGCTCCAGTCTTCATCTGCTCGTCCTTCTGAACTACCGACATATGTAGTTCATTGAAGTCATAATATATTGATGGAACATCAACCAAATTAGCTTTTTTCTGACTCCAAATTGTCTGACAGAACTCGCATGTTAAGATTTTGTAATTCTCGAGCTTGGCCTCTAGTGATGGGTCTTGTAACCTGATTGACCATCTTGTCTTCTGCACTTGCTTCCTTTGCTGAGCTTCCTTTCACTCCTACAAGTAGACCGATAGATGAAGTCATGAATCAATTCTCATCAGCTGTACTAAAATAAGATCGAGCTATCCCAAGCAATGAAGGCTTTTGGTGATGCTTAAGGTAAGATGAAGCAGCCAGAGGAGTAGATGAAAAGTCTGAGAGGCTAACCTTATAGGTAAGTTAAAGGATTCTCGCAAGAAGCATGTGGGGGTAGTGTAGCATTATAAACATGGTTAGATTATCCTAGAGGTTGTTTGCTCTAGGGTTACTACAAACTACACAAAAGAGTCATTTGTACAAAGATGATTGTACCAATGCGAAGAAGTTGATGACTTTTGTGCTATTGGTCGAGATTCAAAGTTCTTATCTCGATCTTTATTTTGTCAAGGTGGAGTTACCTGGGTCATTGCTTAATTAGATTTCTTTTACCTCTTTGACTACTTCTACCTTTACCTTAGCTCATTCATTAAGGGTTTCCTCAATTTGGAAGACCTCTTGTTAGGCTAAGGCCATTAGAGATATGTCCCTAAAAGAGTTTCGCTGCCCATTTCAAATTCCAATTACTTTGGGCATTAAAAACTTCCCCTTAAAATGTATTGGTGATCCTACAATCCTAAAGAATGGTTGGCTAGGTTGCTTGAGTATTACATTGTAAGGGGACGACAGTTGACTAATACAAATTATATGTTGTGTGTGGTTGTATCAATCTTGTTGAGTTACGCTAGTCGTGTAATAATGCCCTATGCTTTAACAGCATGGTTATTGAAGTTGTAGAGATTATGGTCACATAGCTTTAGATGCTTTTGCAACTTAGGCAACATCTTTTCATAGTTATTAAGGATGATATTGGCCCTTCTTTTAGTGTCGATCATTTCCATTTTAATGTCGAAATTGGCAATTTTGTTTGAGTAATGAGAGTACCCTAATGTTAGAGTTGGATACCTTTGAGGTATTTCTTGGAAAAGGAGATGAAGTTGTCTATCTTCTACTTTTTAGTGCACAGATTTAGTATCTACTCTTTCTTTATGGTGTTATGAAGGTAGTTCATGGGTCCGCCCCTGTGGGGTCCTCCGATGATCATATTTATGGTCCCATGGGGATGTAATCATGGTTACCATTGATGTTGGGTTTTTCATCCCTCCTATAGTGATCAAGTTCTTTGTGTCATCATTTGATAAGTCGGCGCTTGTCATAGCTTAGGTCGATGATGTACTCTTTGAGTTATCTTTATTAAACTACATCTTGTAGGGCAATTCTAAGTTGATTAGATTCATTAGTGGTGTGTCCACAATCCATATGGTACTCGTAATGTTTTCTAGAGTTCCTCTAGATAGTATTGGGTCTCATCTTGGATAGAGGAGGCAAGATGTTCCTATTGTAGACTTCAAGGAATACCTTCTTTAGCGATTTAGAAGATGGTGTGAACTCCGACTTAGTTGAGAATAGCCTCTTCCTATCATTGTCTTCTTGGTTCCAAGCCGAGCTTTAACAGAGAGGCGATCCCTTCGATACCCATTATTATGTGACTGTGGTTTAGGACACTCTATCTCTTGGAGATCTCTTGCAACATCATCCTTAATAATGTATTTCTTGGCCTTTTCTCCAAGCTGCTCTGAGATATTAGGTATGTTTCTCACCAATGACTTGAATATGAAACTGGAGGAATCCACTCCTTATGTGACAACATTTAGGGTGACAACCTCATTATTATTAGGGATCTCGAGGACTTTGATAAAATGAACAATGTAGTCTTGGAGGGGCTTGATCTTTTCCTGTTTTATCTCATCAGGCATAATGTGTCCTTCTTAGGTGGCTTGCTTGTGATGAAGAGTGTTTTGAATATTTCTTCAAATTCTGTAAAGTTGTCATAATGTTTAAGGTGAATTAGATAAACTACGTGCTCACTACCTTGCAGAAGGTTCCACGAAAAGCCTTGCATATGGTGGCATCATTGAATCCATATAGGACCATGCAGGTTTTAAAGTAGGTGACATAATTTATTAGATCAATTGTGTCATCTTGGTGATTTAAGGATAAGAGGTGGAGATTCGTAGGGAAAAGCTCTTGTTGTATGGCTTTTGAGAATGGACTAATCGTGACTTCATTGTCCTATCCCATGTTTTTTGATGTTCTTTGCATTAAGGAACTTATTGTTGATGAGTGCTTCTAACTTCATTTTAATCATATCTTTGGATGATTTTGCCACAATAATCGGTCAGGTGTCCGATCGCCACTAGTCCTCAACTCTTGCCAGTAACAGTAGCAGGTAGTGATTAGGATTCGTTTATTGTGAGTACAATGGTTAGTTCTTTGCTAGGGGTGCTCGCAAGTTGTTCCTTAGGAAATTTAGAGAGGAACTCCATCTCTTGTTGTCCCCTATAATCGAAGAGGGATTCATTTCCTTTTCAATTACTGTGAATTGATTTCTCTATTGTTTGTTGCTCTGGAGCACTTCTAGATATTTACCTTTCATATGTTGGTACATGTTCTTTAATTAGGAAAAATAGTATTCTAGCAGAATCATAGTTGTTATCGTGCCTTCGTGTTGGCCCTTAATGGAATAGGTTTCTTGCACTACACTTTTCTCCTGGTTCTCATTATTATATTTAATTGCAATAGTCTATAAGAAAATTGATTTTTTTTCCTACAAACAATGCAAAATATTCAAAGCGAATTTCGATTAACACTTAAGGATCTCTTTGAACTGTAATCTACTCTAATAGAAGTCGAATAGGCCTATAGTATGGCACGATAGGACTTGCAAGATAGTTATGTTTTAGTGGGTGTTAAGGATGTGCCTAACTTGGTCACTCTGATGCTTAAATTAGTAAGTGGGTAAGAGTGCACAATATAGAGATGGGAAAGAGAGTAGAGAGAGAGAACCTAGTCTTTAAATTGTCTAGGTAGAGCTTATATAGTCAAGTACCATTTTCCTTTTAGGATAGGGAATTTACCTACAATAGGAAATTGTCTCTTGATTATCGAAGGAAATGCACATATGAATTTTAGGCAAGTATAACATGATTATTCATGAATCATTTTAGAAATGACTCTTTCTTTGGGAAGGTCTTGAGTTTAGTTTCCTTTTTATCTAAAATAGTAAGGAGGTTAGACCTGACGGTTCCTCCTATATGGGTAAGCCATCAACGTGAAGCCATCAAGGTCCATGCTGAGCTGAATACATTGTTAAGGCAATTGGTCATAGGTTAAGCAAGTTGGATTGGACTTATGAGGCACATAACAGAAATTGGAAATCAACATTAATTAAATAACCTAATAGCAAATTTTTGATAGGGACAATAATAAAAGGATGAAGGAAATGTTCATTGGCTAATTGGAAAATGTTCACCAGTCTTAAAGAGCATGATAGTTTGGGCATGAAGGATTTGTGCTTGTTTAGTCTTTTGCTTCTTACAAAACTTTCTTAGCATATTCAGGACCAACCAAATGCTTTTATGGGAAATTATGAAGGGAATTCATTTCCTTAAGATAGAGTTTAAGAATGCTACAAAAGGTGGGAAAGCTTTTTGGGGATGAGTTAATATATTAGATGAATGTGATACCTCATTCAATGGTGGGTTGTAGCTAGTTAGTAAGATAAAACCTATTAAAGTTTGATAAAATAAATGGATATCTTCTCTTGAAAAATTTAAGATAATAAATTTGAATCTGTGAATGAATCTTAACATGGTTAAATATTTGATTATGGAAGAAGGATAGATTTTAGGATTTGAGAAGTATATCAAGTTTAATTACTTTAGAAGGAAAAAAAAAAGCGATTCAAAAGGTTTATATACCTATGCAAAACAAAGAGATTAACATGTTTAGCCTTACAAAAAAAGGAATTGTACTACTAAGTTAGCTTATTTCTTCTCATACAGTTAGAGGGATTTATCATTATCCTTGGCATCGTTCACCTCAATAGTTTTTTTTGCAATGGAAGGGACAATAACTTTTTACTTTAGTTGTACAATTGAAAATATGTCCTTTTTTATGTTGCCCAAACACAACTTCCTTACAAGTAATGGTAAGTTTGGGCAAATGAAGAGCTCAACTGGTGGAGAATGTGCTTTCTATAGAGATCTATAATTTGGTAGAATATGTGCTAATCCTTTTCTCTTGGGTAGAAATTGTATTGTTTGCAAACATAGGTTTGATAATAGAAAAGAGAGAGGTGGGGAAGTTCTGGGTGTAGTTGAAATCGTGTCAAGAAAGCTACGACCTTTAGAGTTGATAAAGATGAGATTTGTGCTTAGGTGGCATGGTGATAGGAATCATGGTTCACTTGGACCGATAACTTGATCTAGAGCTAAAGGATTGATGAACTTAGCTCAGTAGATCATTATCAATGAGTTGAATGAAGACAAGTTGGTGTATTTTAGTGGATATATGATGCACATTGGTGATGGGCATGGTATGGTATTTTTAACTTTGAAGAAATTACTCAATTTAAAGTAAAGATCATCAAAGTTATATATCACACCCATGACAAAGATAATGATGAGAGCAAATCAAGAAAATCAAGTTACGGCAGAGATCGCCATCCCCATCATGGTCGTGACATTGCCGATGACCCATGTTATCATGCCCACAATGAATTTAATGAGAAGAATTGTTTTTTGATCAATGAGATCACGGCCTGAGTCACGACCATGATCACCAGAGTGACTTTCTATTTTAGATTTTTATTTTTACTTTGTTATTCTATTTATTTGACTTTTTATGTTTCATATTTACCTTACCTAACTTATAATAGTATATAGGGGTCGTTTAGGCTATGTTAACAGTAGTTTTATGAAAGTTTTTGCCCTCTCAAACATTGAGTTGTCTTTTTTGACCAAATTGATTCCTGAATAAGATTGAGTTTTCTTATCAAGATTATTCTTTGTTGCTTCTTTTCATCATGCATAACATCAATAGAATAGAACAACTAGTTCGTTTATATCATTAGCACATATATCCAAGGATAGATCATTCATATCCCTTTTTAAATTTAGTTTTCTTAAATCATAAAAACCCAAAAACATACTATAGACCTAGAGTGAAATAAAGCACTAGATCCACAAATCACTCATATCTGCTATCTATATCACGTGGGCATATCAAAAGGAGAGATGTGAGGTGATTTTTGGAGAAAAAAAGTTAGAACCAAAGGATATTATGAGTAGAGTGAGATTTTATATTAATGAGTGAAGAAAACCGAGGAAGAAGGAGGAGTGTAGTACTTTACAATCCTGCAACATTGATGAGTACATGGGTTACAAGAAATGAAGATGATATTTTAATTAATGTAGGTGGCCCCTTTTCAACACATGAAGCACCTAATTTTGCGGCTAACATGGCTAGAAATGTGAATGATGTGGTTTGAGGTATTGCAAAACTGGTTGAAGTAAATTGTCTTGAAATGATGGATTTGTGGCAAATTTCTTGACATTGAATTAGGTCTAATTGAAGGGTTGTGCCTCAACTACAATAGCTTCCAATGCATGTAACAAGGTGAAAGTTGTAATTACTAATAGTAAGTCGATAGGTTAGGCTTGTAGTCCCTAGATTGATGAGATTAAGCATTTTATGAATAAGTGTATTCGTTTTAGGCTAAAATTAATTTCTAGAAATGCAAAATTAGTAGCTAATTAGGTAATTGGAAATACTACGAGGCAAATGTGTGTCCTGCGATGTTAGTGTTTCCTCGACTTTTCTTGGTTTACTTAAGTTAGAATTTATTTTTACTGGTTACTATAGAAAAAAATTGGATTTATAAATCCATGAGAAAATTATTTACACAAATCAAATCATATAAAAATGGATTAATATCATAAAATGGTACTTGAACTTTGACAAAATATGCAATTAATTATTTAGATTTTGAAACTGATTAGTTTAGTATTTAAAAGAACTTTTTATGCATACTAATATTATTTATGTCAAGCTCTTTTAGTAACTAAATTGATCAATTTCAAAGTTTTCTAAATACTTTATTGATTAATTTCAAAGTTTAAGTATCTAACTAGATATTTTGTCAAAGTTCAAGAATTAATAGTAATTTTGTGCTTCACTCGCTTACTTTGAATTTAGCATTCCTAGTCAAAATTGTATGATGGAATATAGGTGAGGCAAACTTACTTGCTATTTAATGATGGAATTTAGAGTTTAGAAGTAGATCAAGATCCTTAGTTAAAAGTTAATTGGTTATGATTCTAAGCTTAATGTGTTATATATTCTCTTTTTAAAATTTTTGAGAGCTCATTTAATCTCTTGTGAAAAGACAAATGAAATCATTCACTAGGTGATTCTCCTTGATGATCGTTTAGAAAAAAGAACGAACGAAATAAAATAAAAAGGCTTAATTAGTAAGGGCGAACTTTGGCCCCTTAGAAAAGTGAATTATGAATCCTCTACTGACAATAAAAATCTAATAAAAAGCAAGTTTGGTTGATATGAGTGGGTCTTGATCCCTTAGAAGAGCGAGATTTGTTCTTCACTATTAACTCAAAAAAAAAAAACACAAAAGAAAATGAGCCTATTGACTCAGGTAAGAAAGTTCGAGGGATGCCCTCTCTTAGAAGGGATAATGTTTGTTAACTTGGATGACAAATCTGGAATTATCTGCCAAAAACTCGCTACAAGGCTTAAGAAGCTTACTTAAAAATTGGAAAGGAACAAATGAAGATACTGGGGAGATCAATTAAAAGGAGAAAATACAGGGAAAAGGTAGATGCAATATACTTTCACTTTAGATTATTATGCTTAGAAAAATGGTTGAATGGATTGTATACTCTTACGTAGGTGATTGAAGTGTAATTGGATCTCTTTTGATCTACTTGACTTTGTACTTACTTTATAACTTTAGAAGTTGTTATTAAATAGTGACAGTAAAGCTTGACTTACCTGAATTAGTTTTAGGATTTTGATTTTGGTACGTTAAGTACAAGTATAATAGGTTTGAGTAGAAGGCACAAAAGTTTAAAGTTGCTATGTTTGGAATTGAAAATTTGAAAGCTATTATGTGACTTGAATTTTCATTGAGCTTATAGGTGTAATTGATGATACACGTCATTGTTCTTAATTATTTCCTTGAGGACAAGCAAATGGTTAAGTGTGGGGAAACTTAATAAGTTTCAAAAGACTCTTATTATTTGCCTAGAGACTAGTCGCAAAGTAAGATTAGGGCTTTAAATTTAATTTGATTGATTGCGATTAGTTAAACACATCGTTAAATAGCAAATAAGTTTTCCCATCTAGAATTTCATCATACAATTTGACTAGTTTGCTAAATTCAAAATAAGCTTGCCTCAACTAAATTCCATTATACAATTGTGCACTTTTTAGAACTAACGATGTGTCAATGTTCCTATTACCATTTTCCCTTTTATCCAATTTTTACTTTTTTCAATGTATCGAATTATGTTGTCTGGAGAAACATTATATGGATTAGGTGATATTAACAATTCAATCATATCTTTGTTTAGAATACAATACACATTAAAGACAGATGTCTTCGCAAGTAAATTACTATAAAATGTGAATACCCTAAAAAAAAATTCAAGTAGAGAGGTGCTTTTGACCTTTTGGTAGTGCAGTATGAGGAGAAGTTGGTCCGTTTTATTGAATTTGCATCATGTAGGACATTCTTTTCACCTTATGACTTCCTTCTCTAACATTAATTGGAAAATTGTCTTCATCCTCTTTGTTGTTTCTCAGATTTTTCAATTATTATTGAGATACTCTCGTTTGTCATCTTACATGATATAAATTAATGTAAACAGACCAAGCGAAGCATATACAACCAATGGAAAGTAAAAGGTTGTCCTACGACACAAGCTAATTTCGTCATGAAGGTAACAACCATGCATAATAAGAATCCAAAGAGAACATATCAAATCTTGTTGGTCACCCCGGTTCGTGAATATTTTTTTCTACTGACTAATTTGCTCGGTCAAAAAAATTTTCATTTACATGTGAAACCATTCCCATTTGAATAATATAATAATAATGTATCAATTGAAGCACCATTTGATAGGATCTGTACAAGTCGTTAAGTCAAGTAACCTCGTCGGCAACGACACGCACAAGCCTTTTGTTTCGCTGCTAATTGCTTGATGCACAGAGACCAAGTACATGAAGGTCTTATCCAAACCGTTTGGCCCTTTCATCTTTTCTTACTATGAATTTATATTCTTTTCATCCAATAGGAATTGATTTAGTTTGTCTGGATAACATCGAATTTTCTTAAAGAATAAGTCTGAGATATGAAAGACCTGGAAAACACCATTAGTGGAACTTTGGTCCACTGGAATCGTTATATTTATATGAATGACTGAGATATCCGGTTTCTTAACTAAGCAGCATTAATATTCTAGTTAACTTAAATATCAACAGTGCCGCAGCGTTTCCTATTACCAGCGCCACTTTTGCTCCAAAATTTTTACCATATTATTATGGTGTCGTTAGTTGAAGCCAGTTTGAAAAATGTCATTGTGACAAATGTCATTTTTATGAACTAGAATGCAAATTGCTGTTATATAAAGAAGAAAAAAAAGCTCATTTGCTACTCAAACTTTGACGAAGTGGATAATCAGATATATGAAAAAGTTTAATTTTATGCCTAATTAAACTTTTTTTTGCCCTTTTAACATATCTAAACTTCATATCTAATTAAAATTTTTGTGCTTCGTTTCACCACCCCAATCTTTTATTATTTTTCGAAGTAGTCGACACATATTAGACAGTGATTGAGTGTGTAGTGTTTAGGGGACAAAAGCTTTAATTAGGTATGAAATTAAACATTTTAAAAATTCAAGTACCTAACTGTCCATTTTATCAAAGCTCGGGAACCAAAAGAAGTCTTTTTGCTATTAAAAATGGCATTATGCTTTAGAATTTTACAATATTTAGTAAAATTTATATAATACTTGCTCGATGCTACATTGATTACACATAATGGTAAGTTGATTAACTATTTAACTACGTTGGCTAGACGTTGATGATCTTGCGAAAAGATAAAGACCACCTTTAAAAATTTATTATAAATGCAAGTCTAATAAGAAATGCTAACAAGATAAAGCCCATTTTTGAAAGCTGTGATAAAATGCAAAAAACACCTCCTAAACTTTAAAAGTGATACAGATTGACCCTCTGAACTTTAATATGTGGTTTTTGATCCCCTAAACTATAAATAATTTACAATTAAGGATATTTTGTACTTTTCTATCAAAAAGGTATAAAAAATTTATTGTTATAAGTGTTTTTTTTTTTTTTTTTTTGTATGGAATTTGTATAAATTTGTATAGAATTGTATAAAAAAAGATAGAAAGAAGGGAAAGGATGTCCTTATTTATAAATTTTTATAGTCCAAGAATTAAAAATCATACTTTTAAAGTTTCGATGGATCAATCTGTATCACTCCTACAATTTAAGGGGTGTTTTTGTATTTTCCACTAAAAACTATCCAAAATTTTATGGTGTATGATAAGAGGAATTTTACTCTCTTTTTTTTTCCTCTTTAATAAAAAGCTAATGCTCATTAACATCGGTAATTATGCATTTTCCATTCACTAAAGAATAGTATTTAACACCGTGAGTGGAAATAAAAGTAAAGGTGTAAGAAAGAGCTAGCTTGTTCAAACTTCTGTCTAACACACTAATTGGTATATATAAATAATTTAGTGTCAGCATCAATTGCCAACGGCCACAGGATGACAGGAGTGAGGTCGACCAATTTTCCGAATTTAATAGAAGAGTGTTTGTTCTCTCTCCTTTCTCACCTTCACGAGTACATATAACAAACCAATTTTTTTATATGAGGACACAGTTTTTCTTACCTTTGAAAGCATGGTCGTTAGTAAAGGATTCAATTAACGCAAAGCAAGACATAACCAACGATCTCGGTCGTCAAGGTTTGATTTCTGGTTGGACAGATATAACGATTATTTTTTTTATACAACTGCGAGTTGCAAAGTTCAAAAAGCAATGATGTCACACAAAACCTAGACCAATTAAATTATGGATCTTTTGTTTTCGTGTTTCTGTTTAAGAAGTGACACCATGTCAGCTAAACAACTGATTTGCTTGCAACAATGGGTTTTCACCCAATACATCTAAAACCAGCCTTCGTGGCCATCTATGTATTGCTTTCGAATTGCCACTGATATGATTTGTCCCTTCAACTTCGTGCAACGTAATTGGTAGCTTGTGACGGGGAGCTTTTCCCCCAGCTGGATGGAACAAAAGTTTGCAATTTTTAATTTAGAGTCAAGATATTATAATTAATTTTTTTTTAAATTACTATTGGAATAAGTGATTATATTGGGTTAATGTAAAATTTGACACCTCAACATTATCCAGTACTCCAGTGATGAGGAGAATATACATATCATCTAACATATAATTATCCAGTCTTAACGTGGATATACATATTGGGCCTTGTCAAAGGCCTACCCGAATCCACACATGTTCCAAGCCTTTCCCAGTTCAGAATTTTTCAAATTAAACTTTTGGACTTGATAATATATAAAAGGTTTCTAATCAACACTTTGGCAATGTGGGACAAATAAAAACTCCTTCTTGTCATAATTGTTTATCTCCTTCTTTGTTTCTCCTCTAAACTCTCTCTCTCTCTATGACACTCTCTCTATGACAAAGGAACCATAGTTAAAGCCAAGGTTGTCAGAACCGGTCTGGACCACCCGGTTCGAACCGGCTCGACCGGAACCAGCAATGAAGGCGGGCCGAGTTCGACGGTTAGTTCATTTTTTACGAGAACTAGACTGACCTGGTCGACCCGGGTGGTCGAACCGGGTTGAACCGGTCGACTCGGACCGGTTGACCCGGATCCAAAAATAAAAATAAAAAATAAATTAAAAAATTAGAAATTTAAATATTTATTTATACTTTATTATAAATTTATAAAATATATTCATTAAATCATATTTATTTAATAATTAATTGATGAATTTGATCCAAATATAGATTTAATTGAGTGATTACACACATATTGGTCTTTTATAATTAAATTATCCCTTATATTTTTATTTTTTGTGACCCTGGTTCGACCCCCGATGGAACCCGGTCCGACCCCTCGACCCCTAACCCCCCAGCTTGTCCTAGTCAAACCCCAGTCCGGTTCTGACAACATTGGTTAAAGCAGAAACTTTCAAACGCTCATATCTTAAATATATTTAGTAGAAACCCAAGCAACATGAATATTTCATGACGAGCTACTGCACATCAATAGAAACACCAGCTAGACATTCATGCCAACGATCAACTCAACATCACCGACCTACCATGATCGGATTGGTCCACATAACAGAGGCTCAACTAGGATCCTCTACCATATTGACCTGTTTTGTTTCTATTGAGCTGACCCACCATCAGTCCGAGCTATAACAAAGTTAATCAGCTGCTACACATCTGAGACTTGAACTTGTAGACCACCAAGCTCCAATAACGCAACAAAAGCAATAGAAGCAGCATCACGTATAATTGCTAAATTTTGAGCAGGAAAGCGAATTTGGTTGACCAAAGAGGGGCATGTTTAGTAGATGAAGACAGATGGATGATGACAAGGCGATGAAGGAGCAAAAGAGGTCTCCACCATCACTTGTAGATGAAACACCTTCAATCAACCAATTTGCTTATTGCGAATTAATTTAAATATCATCCAATTTTCTTTCTTCTTATTCAAATTAAACAAACTCCACCGATAGTCGTTGTTGCTTGCTTTGTTTTTTATTCGTGTAACAAAGCATGATTCTCCCTCACATATGAAATTGCTAATTAATCTTATGTGTGGATGGCGTTAATAATGTGTGGATGGCATTGGTGGTGGTGGGTATGCATGGATGGTATCGGTGATGGCAGTATGTGGGGATGGCATCGATGTAGGGAGGCTCATGTTTTGTTTTGAGTTAGTATGTGTTATTCTTAGCCATTGTGTTAGAAAATTGATATTATTTTGCACCAATATCCAAGTCATTAGCTTTGGATCATCAATAGAGTTACTATGTTATGGTTGTTAACAAATAGGTTCTTAGCGTGTTAAGTATATTCCAAGGAGCTCATCATCTTCTTCGAGTCGAAGAAAGCTGAGAGAGCCAAGTCATGGTAAATGATTAGAGGTTCAAGGTGTGAAGATCATCCTTGCTTTTCATTTTCCCTTTCCTTATAGTAATTTGAAGCTCTCATTGGTTTCTATTGAACAACTTTGTCCCATATTGGCAAAATGTTCAAATTGAACCTTCTATATATTATCCAGTTCTAAACTCATGTCCGAAAAGATTGAATTGGTCAAAGGTTTGGACACTTGAGGCTAACATAGGCTTTTGAGGCCCAGTAAATATAAATTTCTTTTGAAAAATAAGATAATATTAATTGTAATAAAATAAATTAAATTATAATAAAAACATGAAAATAAAGGCATTAGGATAAAAAGATTAAAAAAATTGCCACGTCAGAGACACATGTCATGTGGTGATTGGTTCGTATGTCTACGTCAGTACTAGAGTTAACACCGTTAATAGAGGTATGAAAATGGACATAAAAAGTTTAATCAGATACTAAAATTGAACTTTTGAAAGTTTAGGTACCTATTTGAATTTTCAGGCAAAGTTAGGCACAAAATTTGACATTAAACCTTCTATTTATTTTTCCATTATAATATTTTATTTTATAATGATTAATATTCTCACAAACATCAAAAAGCCATGGGCTTGCTTTCAAAGAACCATCATTAACCCATGCCCATAACCCTAATTTTTCTTGTTACTTGAACCATGTGCCTTCATTTACACAATTCATACTAGTGAGACTCATAAAAGATTAGCGATGTGGGACTATCATTGTGGAAGCTTGAACAATTATCAAGATGTTTTTGCTTGCTAGTGGAGATAAACTTGAACAATTGTTGGTGCTTTGCTCTATTTTAGCATTATAGAAACAAAGCATTAACTCTCAAGAAATTACACTTGCCATCCTTGACATATTCAAGCACAACAAACCAAACTGATTAGCCTAAACCAGCAGACTAACAATGGTTGAAGAAGAAGATTACACTTTCCATCCTTGAACAATTGAAGCCTCAATGCTTTCTTCTTCGATGTCATTACGTGCACCGCCATTTCTCCAACGTCACAAAAGCAAGCCTCAATACTACACCTATGATTAATGAACAATTATGTGAAAGAAAGAGAAACAAAAATTTTTAAGAAGATGAAGAGTGAGAACTGGGAACCCTTTCTTTGTAACACAATATCATATGTGGCTTCTGGCATCTTCCTTTTCAGCACATGAACTTCATGAACAGATCCAACCTTATCATTAGCATCAACAAGCAAGCTTATTACCTCTCTTTTATCTACATGATGATCGACTGCTTCCCATCTAGGATCACTAAGGTTATATGTCCATGATCCTCGAAACGAAGAGAAACCTAGAAAAGTGGAATACCAGCAATATCATTCACCTCATCAAACCTAGACCTCAACACTAATGCAAATCAAAATCTAACCCTATCCTAGCAACCTCAACACTATCGTAAAACACATTCACCTCATCAATCCTAGGCCTTAACCTATCAGCCCTATGCTCCCCCAAAACCAATAAACTAATTCTCTTCTTAGTGAAAAAATCATCATCATAACCATCAACATGATAACTCTCATTGCATTAAATAGGTGTAGATGTATCCCTAAAAATTCATCATAAGACTTTAATCATGTGAATGGCTAATATTTTGCCAACGCTTATTTAACTCCACCTACTTTTAGATTCAATCGCTATAAAGCCAGTTACTTCAACCCGTGCCAATTCTAATGCCAACTTTGAGCATTTTAGTAAGAGTGAAAATGGGGTACTGGAGTTAGATGAAGTAAAGCTAGATCTACCACCGCGACTCAAACCAACCACCACCATCTCTGCCTCATACAACTAAACTCACTACTGTGACTACAGACAAAACACAAACTGAGTTCCCAAAACCAAAACCCCAACCTCAATCATAATTTGTAGTATAACCATGGAAAGTACAAACCAAACCAATTCTCTCCTTAATCATGAACTAGTAGTTGTCTTCAAAGAAGAGAGAGAGAGAGAGAGAGAGAGGAGAGAGAGAACAAGATAGAGATAGATCTAAAGATCATCAATGTTCACCATCCATTATTTGATAGAGAGAATGAGTGGTTTGTGGTGTTTATGGGTAATGATAAAGAGAGAGTGAGTGGTTTGCAGTTATAAGTCACACAATAAGAATGACAATAATGACTTTGTATTAGAGAAACAATATGTGTGTGTGTGTGTGTGTGTGTGTGTGTTGAGACAGAAGAGAGATAGACGAAGAACTAGAGAGAAAGAGAGAGAGAGTCTAAAAGGATATGTTTTGAGAGTAAGAATGGAGAGAAGTGACGACTAAAGTTCTTGTACGGAAAACATTTTAAGTTTGTCCTAAGTCCCACAGAGAAAACATTTTGAGTAATAGACTTGTATATAAAATAAAACTAGAGCAAGTTGTAATTGAAGAACAAAGATCCAGGGAGAAATAATGGGCTTACTAAATTGGATAACGTAGCCATATAAGAAAAGTAGAGTTGGTTTTAAATATAAATTTAAATCCATTTTAGAAAGTGAAATAATATTAATTATAATAAATTAATAAAATTATAATGATAATATTAAAAATTTAAAAAATTTGCACGTTAGAAAAGAAAAATGAGATAAAAATTGATAATTTGTCACGTTAGATGATACATGTCACATTATGATTGATCTATATATCTACGTCAACAACAAAGTTAACATCGTTAAACATTTGAAAAATTTGCTCAGGTACTGAAAGTTAACTTTTGAAAGTTTAGGTACCTAATTGAATTTTTGAGCAAAGTTGAGGTAACAAATTCGACATTAACCCGATAATATTTTATGATTAAACATGATCTTGAAGGTGATTAATTTTTATCTTTTTTATATTAATTTGACTTTTCTTTTCTAATAGCATCTTAAAAAAAATGAAAGAAGAAGTATACACTTACACATCCTATTATTGTAAATTAAATACCTATGTGTGTGTATATGTGTGTATCATTTTGACATATATTAACTTTTATGTTGATTGAAATAATTAAATAAGGATGGGAATTTTAAATAGAATATGTATGCACAAATGGATAAAAGACTAGAATCATCATAGACATGAAATAATAATTAGCTTTATTTTAAAGGATTTATGAGATATTAAACTTATGAGAATTGTTTTATGATATGGGCTATTTTCCTTTTTAATTTCCCCCACTTCCCTAATGTTGCATTATGGATTAATGATCATAGATGGTCAAGATTAACTCTTCTCCTTTTAAACCCTTAGACTTATTTGTCTTCTTCCCTTTATCCTTATATAGAATAACATTAACTCTTATAATAAGACTAAAACCCAATTATTGTGATACAAATATTAACAGCACTTTCCAAAATCATCATTTAAACAATGGGAACTTTTACCATCTTGTCAATAGGACTGTTTAGTTAATAATCTATATAATAGTTGATATATTAAGTATTTTAGTTGTACGACCATGATTGTACATAAATTTGAGCCATTAAAAAATAACAAGAATGGTAGAATGCCACATTTACTTTTTCACAAATGGAAGTTGAGTTTTCTAGAGAGCTTGAGAAAGGTTCATAGTCGGCATTGTCGAATGATGAGAATAAATTAATGAAGAAAGTTAGAAATAGGAAGGACAAGGCGGGGGAGGATGTTCACGTTTTCTCCTTCAAAGAAAAGCTTTTGGAAAATGTGAGAAATATGATGGAAAATGTGAATCAGTTTTTGGATATTGAGATCAATAAAGAAGATATCAAGTAGATCTAAATAGCGACATGCCATCAATTTGTTTTTCTGATAGAGTCCATAATCTGATGGCAAATTCTATGAAACAGACTATGGTTGTGAGACTTCTTGGAAAGAGCATTGATTATAAAATGCTTCATAATCAAATTAAGAATATGTAGAAGCCGCAAGGAGAATTTCATATTGTGGATTTAGACAATAGATACTTTCTGGTTAGACTCATGAATGTAGATGATTATTCACGTGCTTTCCTTGATGATCCCTAGACTATAATGAGTCATCATCTTAGTGTTCAATCACAGAGTCATTCATTTAACCCTAAAGAAGAGAATCTTTCATCTGCTGTAGCTTGGATTCATTTTCTCGATATGCCTATACATTATTACTAGAAGAATGTCCTTAAAGCCATTGCGAGATCTATCGGTAAATTTATTAAAGTTGACTACAATACAACAGCATCTCAATGAGGAAAATTTGCTTGTATGGTTGTCCAATTGGACCTAAGGACATCGTTAGTTTCAAAAATCCCAATTGGCGAGAGAGTTTAGGCAGTAGAGTATGAAGATACCCTTTATTTGTTATATATGTGGGATCTATGGCCATATTAGTGAGTCATGTATGATGAAGAAAGATAGGGATGGAAAAGAAGTTGACAACAATGGTAGCGAAGTATAGAATATTGATTGGATGATGGTGGAGCTAATGAAGAATTCAAATTTGCTAGGTCCCTAGATCCATGCAACAAAAAAAGGAAAGAGAAATAATAAAGGAAACCCCAATAATGCTGGTAAATCAATTAGCAAGAATTCTTTCCATGCTTGGTTTAATATTTTAGCAAATCTTAAGGAGGAGAATGTTGAAAAAAATAACGAAGATAATTTGTTAATGGAACCTGATATGATCTTATTAACCAACTAAAATTGATTAATTCATTTGTGGCTAGAGAGACTGTAGTGGAGAAGATATCAAATTATAATAGGGATAATGACGAAAATGGTACTTGAACTTTTGCAAAAAGATTAATCAAGTACCTGAAGTTTGGTTTTGAACAACTTGGTACCTGAATAAAGTTTTTGCTGACATTTTCATACCTAAAGTTTGATTTTGAACAATTTAGTGCCTGAATAAACTTTTCGTGGACTTTTTTCAAACCTCATTTCACTTGCTCCAAGTATAAAAAAGTCAACAAAAGTTTGTTCAAGTACCAAATTGTTCAAAACCAAACTTCAGATATGAAAAATGGCAACAAAAACTTTGTTCAGATATCAAATTATTCAAAACTAAACTTCAAGTACATAATTGTTCTTTTTGTGAAAGTTTAGGTACTATTTTCGTCATTTACCCATTATAATAAGAAGAGTAGTAATGGGATAAACTCATTTAGGAAGTAATAAGTCCAGGGGCCTTGAAACAAACTATATTGCCTTGCTTTACTATGAAGGAAAACATAGATCCAAATAGGAACAAGCCCTTTATTAAAGTCAATCAAGTGAATATACATCTTGAAAGATCTTCTCTTTTGGCCCACATTATGGAGAATACTATTCTAGACGATAATAACCATATAATGGTCGTTCTAGGGAAACCAACTCTGACAAGGAAAGAACCCTCTTGCTTTCTCACCAACTACTCCAATCCTTCAATACTCCATTGGTTGGTAAGTAAGGGCAGGCCCCCAGATAAGCAGAACCACTTCAAATTGAAACATAAACTCAAATTCAAGAATGATCGTAGTAAGGGATCGACTATAAGAAAATCGACCCATAAGTTAGCCAACTTGGATTATATGCTTGAAGTTGAGGTTAAGGAGATGTAGTTCTATGACTTAAAGGAGTTTCAAGAAGTGATGGTTGAAACCACTGAATGATTTGGCTGCTAAGGGTGTTCATGGATCGGTTAACCGATCTATAACCTTATTTTTTGAACCTAACCATAATGATTGGTTTTTTAATATCCCAATCCTTAATTGATCCATTATAAACGATTAAACAGTTAATTTTTTCAATTTTCAGTGTTTAACCGTTTAACGTAATGGTTTCAACAAACCTTATTTTTTAGCCTTTATCATAAAGTTTTTTTAAATTATTATTATTATTATTACAAGAGCTAAAAAAAAGGAAAATCAAATTAAGGAAAACAGAAAAAATAAGTCTTTGAATTTCTAAATTAACTCCCATCAAACATAGGAAAATAGTACTTTAAAAAAATCCAAGAAACATTAACATATAAAATCAAATGTGTATATATATATATATATATTTTTTTTTAAAACATAATTTATGTATATAAAATTTTATATATATATTTATAAATATTGAAAACGGTTAACCGTTAACCATCGATTTTTTATAGTTATAAACCCAAACCGAAACCGAAAACAAAAAAAAAAAATGAAAACCTTAATCTTAAACCAAAACCAATTAACCCATTAACCATATTATTCTAATTGGTTTTCTAGTTTTGATTTGGTTTTTTGGTTTCATCGGTTTTTTTACACACTCCTATTGGCTGGATATGCTAAGCCTTTTTTCTTTTTTTTCCCCTGTTTTCATGGTTTTATCTCTTGTGTGCTGGAATTGCTAAGGAGCGGCAAAAAACTCATTCAGTCGTGTTGTCAAATCCCTTACCAGATTGCACAAAATTAGATTTATGGCATTACTGGAGCCTCATATTAGTGGTATTTAGGGATAAAAGCAATTAAGAGATTGGGCTTTCCTTTCTCGCACAGGATTGAAAGGTGTGGCTATACAACTGGAATTTAGCTTTTTGGTTTGATGATGTGAAAATTCAAATTATTAGTAATGACTAGCAATTTATTCATGTGAGGTTGTGTTGGTAGGATAATTTTTCCTTTTTGTTAACTATTGTCTATGGGCGTCCAAATGCTTCTATTAGGAGGATTTTGTGGGAAAAATTATCTTCATTAGTTGCTAATGTCTCAGGTCCATGGCTTATTGCCGATGACTTTGATGCCATTATGTATAAGGAAGAAAGGATAAGTAATGAGAGTAAAAGGAATCTAGTTTGTAAGAAATTCATTAACTGGGTAAATAGGAGTGTTTTGAAAGATACTAGATTCACTCAAACTAAATTCACTTAGTCTAGGGGGTTTTGTCATGATAGACACGATCGTGCTCTAATTAATCGAGATTGGCATTTTGGTTTTGAAGATCTTTTGGTAAGTCATCTTCACCGTGTGGGCTCTGACCATTCTCCTTTGCTTATCAAAATCTTTTCTAAGGATGTGGTGCTGGTTCTTGTAAAGAGATTTTGTAATCTCGTAGCTTAGGATACGCATCCAGATTAGAAAGGAATTTTTAAGGAATAATTAGAATAATCTTATCCCTTTTGTGCAAATGATTTTCGAGTTTGCTAATAAGGCAGATACATGGAATAAAGGGACATTTGGTAATATATTTCAAAGGAAAAAAATGGGTGCTAGTGAGACTGGATGGGATTAAAAAAGCTTTGGAATCTCATTTTAATGTCACTCTACATAGGATTGAGAAGAACTCAAAGAAGAATTTGAACATATTTTGATGCATGAAGATTTACTTTAGCGTCAACAATCTAATATGAGTTGGTCTGCTTTTGGGGATAGCAATATATCTTTTTTCCACAAGAAAGTTAGGGGAATGGCTAAAAGCAACCATGTTGTTGGGATCAAATTGGATAGTGGTCAATGATATACTGATCTTCGAATATTAAAGGAAGAAGCTATCCATTTTTTTAAGAGTATTTATACTAATGATGATATTTCATAGATGAATAATGGATTGAGAGGCTATTTTCCTAAGTTATTTGAAGATCAGATTCAGGAATTGAGTATTCCTATTTGTGATAAAGAAATTTTTCGTGTTGTGATGGATAGGGGAATGTTGAAAGCTACTAGTACGAATGAGTTTAATCCACATTTCTTCTAGAAAAATTGGAAATTGGAGGGATCCTCTTTATGCTATATGGTTCGTAATACCTTTAATTCTAGATATTTTGATGTCAATATTAATATGACATTGATATGCCTGATTCTTAAGATTATGTATCCAGAAAGTTTCAAACAATTAAGGTTATTACCAAGGTTATTGCGAATAGACTAAAGTTGATCATGGGCTACTTGACTTATCCTGCACAGTCTAGTTTTGTATCGGGTAGAACTATTGTTGACAACATTGTTATTGCATAAGAAGTTCTCCATTCAATGAAAATGATGAAAGGAAAGATGGGTAGATGGCTATTAAAATAGGTCTAGAGAAAGCATATGGTCAGCTAAGTTAGAGGTGCACTAAAAATACACTTAATGTGAGTCAAAGGGATATGGAGTAGATTAGTAGTACTTTAGTATTGAAACAATAGAGAATCTGGATTACTATTTAGGTGTTCCATTTATACACGTTAGAGTTACAAATGCTACATACAGCTAAGTAGGTTGCTAATGTTAAGAAGAGAGTGACTAAGTAGAACCCACATCATATTTCTTTAGCAAGCAGAATAATATTAAGTCAATCTGTGCTATCCTCCATCCCAATTTACTCCATGCAAGCTACAGCTATCCCTAAGGGGTTAGGTGGTGAGATTGATAAATAAGGAGACAATTTTATATAGGGGTCTAGTGATGGTAAAGCTCGCATCAACTTTGTTAAATGGGATGATATTTGCCAACCTAAGAAGAATGGTGAACTGAGTATTAGGCACATGAAGGACATGAATAGTGCTCTACTGATTAAAGTAGGTTGACGTTTACTATATAACATGATGTCCCTTTAGACTCAGGTTATGAGAGCAAAGTACAATTTAGTAGGCTTATCAACCTGGTAGGATTTGAATTGTAATGGAGGATCTCATTCTAGAGGCATATATGTAAAACATGGAGAGTGGCTCTTAATGGAGGGAAATGGCTTATTAGTAATGGCCTTAGAGTGAATTTTTGGAAGGATAAATAGCTTGATATTGAAGGTTCCCTATTAGATTATGCCATCGATGCTATTCCTACTTTGGAAGCTTTCGTTGTTGAGTTTTGTTCTCTAGACAATTCTTGGAATTGGCAGTTTATCAACTCCTTATTGCCTTAGAGATTGTTATACATATTGCCGCAATCTGGGATTAGGACCGTTTTATTTGAGGTATTTCTTCTTTAGGTAATTTTACTATAGCTTCTACCTATGAATTATTGAATAAGAATAAATGGAATGATGGGGACCTAAAATGGGAAGTTATGTGGAAGTGGTCAGGTCTTGAGAGAACTTTGACATTTTTATGACTTTTATTTTGGGATGCATTGTTAACTAATGAGATAAGGAGGTCTAGACACTTGACTAATGACAAAAGTTGCTTGTGGGTCGATTACTAAAAATGCCTATCAGTGATGCATGAATGCCATAAGGCTATATATGTGTGGTGTAAACTAATTCTTGCTAATAATTTTGTCGAGTTAATACTCGATGATCTAGAACAATGGTTGTTAGTTAATTTGCAAGATCAGGGAATGGTACATGGAGTCGAGTGGAGAATACTTTTTGTTGTTACGTGCTAGTTGCTTTGGAACTAGCGGAATAAAGAAGTATTAGTAGAGGAACAAGTTAATGAGCAATCATTACCCTAATAGATTTTTCCATGGTGGAGATTCATTTGGCAACTCTTTTTGGGCATCTGGTAAGAATAACGTATAGCAAACACTCTGCTTATAAGTTGGTCTTTCCCTTAAGAGGCTTAACATAGGTGGCGGGCAAATCAAAATTTACATAGCACTATGGATGGCATTCTTAGAGATAGTAATGACAAACATCTAGGTAGCATTATGATGAAGATTGGTAAGAGTACAGCTTTAGCAGCTGAGTTATGGGGTGCTCTATAAGGGTTGAAACTTGCGAGAAGGTTAGGGGTTAATCGTTTGATTCTTGAGATGGATAATATGATGACAATTAACTTATTGCCTGAGAAATGTACTATAGACCAAAAAACATGGTGATATTCTTAGTCCCATATATAAGTTACTTCAAAGTGATTGAGAGGTGCAAATACAACATACATACTGGGAAGGTAATCGATGTGTTAATCGTTTGCAAAAGAAGCCTATAGTTTTCCTATTGTGTTGCCTCTCTCTTTTTCCCCGTAGTTGTATTTTTTATATTTTGCAACAAGATGTAATTGGGATTAGTTTTCGTAGAAACTGTATTGTTTGATCTTTTGGGCTTGTTCTGCCCTCTTTAATAAAACAATAATAATAATAATAACAACAACAAGAACAACTCCATTAAAAAAAAATGATAGAACAATAGAATGCTCCATAAAGACAACTACTTTGTTCTTTTCATTTTACTCTTTAAAGTAAGCTTTTCGTTTAAAAAATGGTCCACCTAAAAAAGTCCTAGTTCTCTCCTGGAGGGAGGTGACACAAGGGGTCGGGCTCCATAGTGATCTTCTTCATATTGTCATCCCCCTACAAGAAGGATGTGGTTCCATAGTGCGTAGCAAATGATGGATCAACGGGCATGTCAACCAAAAGTGGGAGGAAGTGGAGCAGGAAATTGGAGCAAAATCTTAAGTGGCGTGCTGCGCGGGGTAAGGTTGGTCATGCCAATATCAAAACTAGGAATAAGGGGGGTCTCAAAATCCACAAAAATCAGCAATACCCATGAAGCCAAAATTATTATTTCGGGGAGACAGTGTGCCCATTTGTTCTAAGTCAATGTCGAGAGGTTGAAATAGCTTCTATGTCACCCTCCCTCATCATCCAAGGAGATGGCAATCAAGATATATGGGGCGAATCTCGTTACCGACATGGAATAGGAGTTTGATCTCGTTTCGTTAGCTTAATGAGCAGTAAAACTTGCCTCATATATCATGTTCGCATATTTATAAATAAGTAAGAAAGTTTTCCCCCCCATGTCTATGCCTTTATCCAAATTTCTTTTCTCAGTGACCAAAATATAAGTATGGCAGTTTTGAGTAGCCTAAATGACACGACCTTACTCACATCCCCAGCTGGAAACGAACTCCGTATTCGCTGTAAAGTAATTGGCAAAACAAAAATAAGGGAAATCAAATAACGTACGGTGAGATATAAATTGTAAATAGAAACGTTTTAATTAATACTTAAGTAATGATTCCATCATTCCTATTTATGCACTACGTGTTCAAATTAAAGTGGGATCCTTACTGTATATGTTCAAATTAACTTTGTTATGTTTATGATCTATATAGTCTGAAAACTAATATGAGAGGTTTATGATCTATATAGTCTGAAAACTAATATGAGAGATTATAAGTGAGTCAGTTAAGTTATTTAGTATTTTCCTACTTGATCTGCATCAACAAGATTCTTTTTTTTTTTTTAATAGATAGATTTATTCAATATGATAGAAACAAATATAAAAGATTTAAATTTTGGATAAAGTTTGATGGAACTTGAAAGATTCATGTAAAGCCTAAAAGGCACATAATTAACCTGTCATGCAATTGAAGGACTATCATATATTCAATTTGAGAAGGACGTAAATATTTAATCAACATATTTTTGACCTCGGAGTGGGAGAAAATCACCGACCCAAAGTCAAATTGGTGGGTGGATAAATAGCTTTTTTCAACACTGGGTACGGACACTTGCAATCCGAGAAATATCTGTTGATGTAATGCCTACCTTCTATCATCGAACACTTGCAATCTCCTCTTCATAGTTGAATCGATTGTTAATTTATATGATGACAATGGACGACTAAAAACTCTGCGCTACAGATGGTTTTGGAAATGATCAACAATAAGAAACAATAATAAGAAAAGTTTCTTGCATGGACTGTGCGGTTTTAGATATGAGAGACAAACTATTATATATATATATATATATATAGTCTTCGATCACAAATATGTAATCATCATCATCATCATAATATATAGATATATATATAAACTTTGTTCTTTGGGAAAAAAAAAAAAGTGCAACTTACAAGAAGTATACACTGACGGCTTTATTGGGAAGGAAGATGTAGAATAAAATATTCTACAGCCTGGTTGATTGATTTTCAATAAGCTGGTTTTCCATACAAGAGTCCGAAAATTTCTAAAGAAGAGAATGAGTGGAATGGCATAATCCCACTCCCACTTTAGTTGCACCTCGATGGTCATTGATGCTAACAACAGTGGAGATTTTTAGTTTTGAAATCGATATAATGTCATAAATAGTACCTAAATTTTAGTAAAATATGAAACTAGATACTTGAACTTTAAAATTGATTAATTTAGTTAAATTCTTCTAGGTACTAAATTGATCAATTTTAAAGTTTAGGTATATAATTATATATTTTGTCAAAATTTAGATACCTTTCATGACATTAGCCCTTTGAAATATGAGAAAAGTGTTGGATTTTGGTATGTGAGGCTAGACCTTGAATCAGGCCGACCAGCCCAAACCCACTGGGTCAAGGATCAAGGCAACCTTGACTAGGAATTGGCTAGAGTCTAAAGCAGTCTAGGCTGATCCGAGTAGCCTACCAGTTCACGGATTAGGTTACTGTTGAACTTGAGTTCAATGTGATTTTTTATGAGACAATTTAATGCACAATCACCTATTTATTTATTGTAAACTATACTTAATTAGTCAAATATATATATATATATATTGTGTGTGTGTGTGTGTGTGTTGTGTTGTGTGGTGTGTGTGTCTGTGTGTGTGCATGCTTTGTGCATGTTTTCATAGAAATAGTGATTGTCGAGGGAAGGCATAATAGTTGATCAAGGTTCAACTAGGCCAAAGGCTCGACAGGCTCAAAGAATGCACAATCAGTAGTTGAGGAGTTGGTCGAGACTTAAACAAGTTAAGAGGTCAAGGCTTGACAAGTTAAATCCGACGCATGATAAGCTTGAGAAGCAAACCGACTTGTTAAGGGTCCAGCTTTGGGCTTGACATAAGCTTGACATGAAAAAATGATTGAGGCTCAACTAAATTAGTACAAGGCTCAGCAAAAGCTTAACGGAGCAAGTATTGTCATGGGTCACATCGAGGCTTTAACGTGATGAAGCTTAAGACGCGACAAGTGAAAATTTGAGGCTTGAAGAAGTGCTTATTTGGACGGCTATTGCATGTCAAGTTTGGGCTCGAAAAGTGAGGCACGACGAAGCATTTGAGGTGTGACAATTGAAAAATTGAGGTTTGAAGAGGCATGCGTGTGAAAGGTTGTCGCGAGTCAAGTTTGGAAGCGACAAGTGAGGCACAACGAAGAGCCATTGGAATGCATTTAATGCATTGAAAATTATAGACATTGTGTCTAACGGACTTTTGAATTTTCAAAGGCTGTTTATATGCAAAGTCCTGAAGACCAACAAGAAGAACGAAGTGCAAATTATTTTACATGCTCATTAGCTACGATCAAACAAATTCTTTTTCTTGTTCTCTTGTACATAACATTTGCAAATATTAAGAGGGAGAAAAATACTCTAGTACTTAGTTTTTTTATTGCTATTCATACAAAAGCACTTAAAGAGAGAAATAAAATATTTCTTATTTTCTGTGTGTGTAATATTACTCATCTTAAGCTAACTCCTTAAAATTAATATAGTGGTGGTGAAGACCTCAAAAGAGGTAATTTGGTGGAACGTGGAGAGTAAGCAAAGAGCCGAGCTCTACATTAAATATTTGTCTTACTTCTTCTCTTTTAATATTTTGTATTTATTATCTTTTTATCCACAACAATTTATTTAATTTTTTTTATTTTGCTGCTTTAATTTTTCAAATTTTTAAAATTCAAGTTTTAGGCAAAATATTCAATTCAAACACACCCTCCCCCCACCCTCCGCCACACACCCCCTACCCCCCCCCCCCTCTTCCTTTTTTGAGTATTTCTAGTGTATATTTTCAATTTGTATCAAAGTCAGTCTCTATTTTTTCTGTGCTTAATTACATAATAGAGTAAAGATCATGGTACCTAATAATTAGGATTTCTTGAGGGGCAAGTTATAATAAACCTCCACTTCTAAATGGGGGTAATTACCCCTACTAGAAGTATAAAATGAAAATATTTTTAAAAGCCCAAAACAGAGATTAACATGGAATGTTATTGAAAATGGGCCTTTTAAAATTGAAGGAAATCAGAAGTTGATTTTATGGAAGAAGATTGGAAAAAAGCATAATTTAAACAAAATTGCATTGAATATTTTACATTGCAGATTAAACGAAAGTGATTTTAATAGAATTTGTACATGTTCTTCTAAAAAAGAAATTTAGGATGAGCTTCAAAAGACATCTGAAGGAATATCCAAAGTTAAAGACACTAAAATAAGCCTCTTATGTGGAGAGTTTGAAAATTTTAACATGCTCCCAAATGAAACTATTAATGAAATGCACAACAGATTTATTAACATCATAAATCTTCTAAGTATGCTTAGGAAGAACTTTATTAACTTAGAAATTAACTCTAAACTTCTCAGGTCACTTCCGAAAGATTGGGAAGCCAAGAGGACAGTAATTGAGGAAGTAAGAGATCTTAGTGCCTTACGCAAAGAAGAGCTTTTAGGTGCACTTAAAACCTATGAGCTCATCAAGAAGTAAGGTAAAGAGGGCAACAAAAAGACAATCGCTCTAAAAGCCACAAGACAAGATTCAAGTGATAAAGAAGATAAAGATGATCAAGAGGATCTTGCTTTAATGGCCAAGAAGTTCAGGAAATTTATGAGGACGAAGTCCAAGAAAATGGAGGATGATAGCAACTCCTCCAAGCATAAAAGAAAGGAAATAATCACACGCTACAATCGCCAAAAGGCATGGCACATACAACAGTATTATCCTCTGCTTAAAAAATGATTGAAGGAGGAGAAAAAGAAGGCATACATGGCAACTTGGAGTAATGAGGACTCATCATATTTTATATGACGAGAATGTATGCTTCATGGCCTTGGACAATGAGGTAACATCTCCTTGTTCTCCTTTATGTAGTGAACTGCATGCTATGTACGAGACTGTTTGCTGTAAATTATTAAAACTAAAAAAAGAAATAGCATGTTGAAATCTTTAATGTCTGAAATTAGACAATGAGGCAAATCTGGCCATATTGCACATAATTGTGCAATAAGAAAATCACTTCATTTAAATCATCGAAGCAAGCTGGTTTGGATTCCCAAGAGAGAGGTTCTTATTCCATCTAACCAAAAAAGACCCAAATTAAATGAGTACCAAAGAAGTAATGATTTGTTTTGCAAGGATCATCAAGTGGAAGCAACAAATGGTACTTGGAAAGTAGATACTCTAGACATATAACTGGAGACATGTCCAAGTTTACAACACTTGACTTAAAAGATTAAGGGAGTATTACCTTTAGGGATAATAGAAAATCAACCGTTTTCAGAGAAGGTGACATTCTCATTAATTAAGATTAATGTATTAAAAATGTTTTGCTTGTGATAATTTGAAACATAATTTGTTAAGTGTTTGCCAATTGTGCGACGATGGTTTTAAAGCAACATTTTTTGCCAAAAAGTATCCTATGAAAGAATTAACAATAACCAAGCATATTTTGAAGGATATAGATAAGAAAATGTTTACAAAATCAATTTTGATGTTTTCAGATCTTCAAATGAAACTTGTCTATACTTTGAAAATGACAATAGTTGGCTATGACATAGAAAAATAGGACATTTTAGCATGGATATCATTTCAAAACTTGTTAAAAATGATCTTGTCAAAAGATTACCAAAGTTAATATTTTAAAAGACAAGATCCGCCATGCATGTCAAAAGGGGAAATAAACTAAGACTTTTTTAAGTCTGAGGATATCATTTCCACATTTAGGCCATTAAAAGTATTACATATGGATTTATTTGGTCCTACCAAACCTTAAGCTTGGGAGGAAGAAATATACCTTGATTATTGTTAATGATATCACTAGATACACATGGACTTTCTGCATTGCATCTAAAGATGAAACCAATCATTTCTTTTTTGGATATTAGAAGAAAGTCTAAAATGAAAAAGGTCTTAATGTTATTACAATTCAAAGTGATTATGGAGGAGAGTTTGAAAATCATGAAATGAAAAATTTTTGCAATGATTTTGGTATTGAACATACATTTTTACCTCCTAGAACCCCACAACAAAATGGTGTAGCCTAAAGAAAAACAAAACATTAATTGAAATAGCTATAACTATGTTATGCGAAAATAATTTGTGTCATGACCCTACATAGGGGCCTATTAGATTTACTCTAAAGCCATTATATCACGTATGTAACCGTAACATGAAGACCGCTTTGCAAGTCAGAGATTGCAAAACTTCTAATTTTGTATTCTCTTCATATGTTATACATATGTTTATATTTAGAAAAATATTTTTTGATACCGATATTTCAACAAATCACAAGACCGTAGAGAATCAGATATCCTACCAAAGATGAAACAAGGTAAAGCAACTTAGGTTATCTATGATCCACTATCAAAGGAGATTATAGAGGAAATAAATCAAGTTTTAGGTCTTTTCTCTTAACTAGGTTTAGTCCATAGACATTTTAACCCTCTAATTATCATGACTTGATCTTTGACACACTCTGTGCTTAGTTCCTATCTTAATCCCGACATTATGATTTTCCTGCAAAAACAAACTATTGGGAGGTAAGCACAACTAGCTTAGTGAGAATTATTTTCACAAATAAAGTACTCAAGTAATCAATAATCAGATAAGTTATTTAAACAAGCATATAAAATGCAATCAAACACATAAGCAACAATATATATGATTTTTCGGGAATCATATATTGAATGGATTTACCCTTCCATTCGTTGGTTAGGTGTTCTAGGCAACAAGGCCATAATTCGCAAATAAAGTTTTTGTAGTTTTTTATGAGCTGCCACTAGTAGCTAAATTGTAGTTATTTTGGGTGTCCACCCACCATTTTATTTCAGGCAATCAAAGCCATAGAGTAGATTTCCGAGTTCTATGAGCCTCATTACTATGCCCTTGTCCCTCCAAGAGTATAGTAATGAATGCAATGCGACTCTCTACGTGTCATGCATGAATCATTTTATTTAAGTAGTCATTGCATAATATTAGACATTTTAAAAGCGATCATAGAGTTCACAAACATATCATTTCTATACTGAATCTGTAAGCCCCGAAAAATTTCAATAAATAATTCCAATATGAACTTCGAAAATAAACCATAAAAATCAGTCCAAATTAAAAACGAATTTCGACAAGTCCTAAATCACGAACGAATCCAGAAATTTCTTAATCTTGAGAAAATGGAAATACTTAAAAATAAAATAAGAACTCAACAGTCTTCAAATTCAAAACCACGACGTACGACAAATTCTATATTTAACTCCGACTTATAAAATCGGGTAATATAAAGCCCAAAAAACAAATTATTAAAAAGTAAATAATGATTAACCTTCGGAAATAAAACTTAATTCAAGAATTCTGAAAACGTTAAAAGATATTAAATACTTACAAAAATAAAATTTAAGATAAATTTCTCAAATCAAATATGTTGTATAAACATAAAATATCAGTTTCCAAATTGGTAAAGATTTAAACCGGAAAATCACCCGGAAACCCTAAGTAGAATACAAAAGTTTAAGTCCGGCAATCTAGCGCCCCTAACCCTAGAGGCCGAAACGTAGTTTAAATGTGTAGAATAGCTTGTAGTAATATAAGTTTACTTAAAAAGATTAGATTGGTAAATTTTTTACCTATTTCGAACCCGTTCGGATACAGACTTCGAAAAGCGTGTCCTAGGGCTTGAGATATCAAAAATATATCATTAGTACCGTTAGACTCGTAATTTCATAATATTTTCAAATATATCAGTTATATAATTTTTTGGGTTATAAAAGTTACAGTTATAACTTTTTTATCGGTATTTCATTACTACAGGTAATTAATTAGTCTTTTGCACTATTCACTTTTATTTCATTACACAATTTTATTATTCTTATAAAGCCTTATATTTTTAGATAAATATTTTATATTATAGAAAACTTTGTCTTTTTAAAGTTTAGTTCGTTTCGAGTTTTTACGGGATCAGTTTCTGTTTAAGACCCGATACAAAAAATAAAATAAAATAAATTAATTTAATAATTAAAAAATATTTGAAAAATATTATTATTTTCATAAAATAATTTTTTAGAATTTTTTGAGTTATAAAAATATCATTTATAGCCCATAATCACGTATTTTGATCATATCGGTAACATATTTGTTAAAATACTAAAATAATTCAATTAATTATTTAATTTTATTTATGAAAATTCTGCCACTCCTTTAAAATTTGTCCTTAATTTTATTGTATATATTTTCCCAATAAAAAGTACTATTTCAACCCATATTTTAAGTACACTTCATTTGTCACTTCTACACATTAATCAAGTTTTCTTTCACTCATTTGACACTCTATTTCCCCACAATGGCGGCTGACCACACCCCTAATAATAGCCTCTTTTCTTTTCTTTTAATTAGTTATTCAATGATTTAAAGCCTCTTTTAGTTAGCACATTAAATGATGCAAGTTACATTTTCAAATTTCAAGTTACAAGACAATTTAATCTCTCTCCCTCTCTTACTACCATTCACGTGAACCCCCTCCCCCAAAATCTTCCTTGTTTTATTTTTTTTTTCTTCTTTCATTCATTTAATATACTCATTTTCTCTCTCTATTTCATTTACTCCTTTTACCTTTTTTCATTCCTTAACTTTTTCTCTCTCTTTTTCCTCTCTTTTCTTCTTCATTTTGTTCTTGTTCCTTCAAAAACACAAGCTGCTCCCATTCCATTTTTGAGCTCCCACACATATTTCTTCAAGATTTTTGAATAAAACTCTTATCCAAAGCTTCCATAGGTGATATAGGTAAAATATAATGAGAGTTTCATGCATCAAATGACATTTCATAAGCTTAAAAGTTAAGGATGATGATGCCAAAATGAAACCCTTCTCTTCTCTATGATTATTATCTTGTATCATTATTATTTTCTTGTTTAAAGTAGTTATATTTTGTAGATCTAACTTTTTGAAGCTTTGATTTTCGTTTATGCCATAGATCTTGTTATTTGAGTTATTATTTTTGCTATTGCTTATGATTTATACATATATTCATCATCCACATGTCTATCTTAGTGATTCATGCATTTAAAACTAGTGTAGTAAACTAGATCTAGTGTTTTGAGTTCATAAATGCATTATACTTTTGTTTTATGTTCATGAACAACTTGTAGTAGCATGATGATAGTAGGAAAGTTTTAGAAAGCTCAATATCTATTTTATTTTCAACAAATATCATTTTTGAAAATTCGGATGAAAATGGAACCATATTTAGAAAAGTTGTTTTTCAACTTCAAAATATGTATTTTTCATTTAAAATGAAGGGCTTAGGGTCTAGACAACATAAATGAATGATTTTGATAAGTAAAGTTTAGATCTATGAGTTTATGGTTTACTACCATGGATTTCTTTTATGTTTATGTTCATATTAAATATAGATCTTGGTTTTGAACTCAAACAAAAATAGTGAAATTCGTATTTTGGCAAGACCACTATTTAAAAACCACTTTTCAAATGTCAAAATGTAATTTTTACTTAAGATAATAAAGGCTTAATGTATGTTTATCATCAAGACTTCTTTTTACAAGAATCAAAGGTGATTCTCAAAAGTTATTTTCAAAGTAAAAATCTCATTTTCGGATTTTGGCCAAGGCATATTTTAAAAACATGTTTTCCAACTCAAAAATGAAGTTTTTATTTAAGAAATGAAAGGCTCTTAAGATAGGATATGTAACGAATGGTTTTTCTTAAGTTTAGATAGATTTTATCAAAAGATATTTTCCAAAAATTGTAAATTCGGATCACAACCAAGACTAATTTTGAAAACCCACATATATACTCAAAAACTCATATTTTATGTGAAAAATGAAGGGCATAGGTAATAGGTATCATTAAGTGGTGATTTTTACAAGTAAATGAGTTTTGATGAGATTAATGTGTAAAACAAGAAGTAGAATCAAGATGGAAAATTTTGAGTTAGTAGTCAACTTGTAAAATTCGTAACTTTGGATGATGCCTATATAAACACCTAGTATTCAAGCTCAAAACAAATGTTTTATGTGTTAAATGAAGTCTTTAGGTAATTTATTTAGTAAAGCCTTAAATTTTGATGCATTAAACAAGTTTTTCCCAAAGGAATCATTCAAAAAGTGGACTTTCTAAAATTCGGATTTTTGAGTAAATCCTATTTGAAAACATATTTGCAAAGTGTAAAATGCAAATTTTTATATAAAAATGAAGTCCTTAGTGGTTATGTATGGTTGAGCCTTAATTTTCTAAATATCAAATGATTTTTACTTAAAGGAATCACTCAAAAAACTAATTTTCACAAAATTCGGATTTTGAGATCAACCCTACTTCAAAACATGTTTACAAAGTGTAAATGAAAATTTTTATGTAGAAATGAAGGTCATAAGTAATTGATATAATTAATACTCAATTAAAAAAAATAATTATATTTTCTTAAGAAATAAATTCAAAACAAATGGAAATTATCAAAGTTAGAAAACTAGATTTTTCATAAGTAGTTATTATGGTCTTACAAAATAAAAAGTTATAAAATTTTCTTTTAGCAAAAATCATCAAGATCATACATACATTAAGCTCATCTCATGTCATTCATATTAGGAAATCATTCATATTGCATGTATAGCTAATCTATATAGTAGGAACATTTTAAACATTTACGAAACTATTTTTCGGAATTGGAAATTGCTACTGATCAGAACTGATCGGACCTTTTCGAAGCTTCAAAGTTTTCAAAACTTAAATATAATGTTAGAAATACATAGATATTTCTAAGTAGATAGAAATAGATATATGATTTGCAAAATTCCTAGTTAAAATGACCAAGTTACGGCCGTTTTAAGTTGGAATTCCCGTTTATGACGAGAATTGCGAATTTGATAGTTTCTATAAGATAGTTTGGATTAGTTAAGTAACAAAATACTTATTAGAGTATTTCTTCCTTTTTAAGTGAACCTAAAATCGACGATTCCCTACCACCGGATTACTTTTACTAAAAGACCGGTGATCCAATGGCCGAGTGAATCTTCTTCTTATTTTGTGACCTTGCTTGTGCTTATAGCTAGTCGTATTAGAAGTATAAGAACAAGATAAAAAATCGATATGAATGGGGATGGGATACATGATGAGACTGTGATGAATGTATGCCAAAGAATACTAAAGCATATCGAAACCATGATTTAATTGGATAACTGCACTGTTCATAGTATTTCTGTTATGTGTATGATATTGGTTGGTCACTCTATAGAATGTATAAATATTTTGACCTAAGCAAAAATTTAAATTGGTCATGCATTACATCGGACATATTGCATTTGGTAGCATGCTACTCCTACGCAGGTCGATCGGTATGGTCCGATGACTCGTTGGGATAACAAGGCTGGTATCAGAGCTCATTCATGAGAACTAAGACGCATCGGGGACGCATTCCATGTGTGAGCCTAGCCGAGACGAGTGCTATGAGCCGAGGGCTTGGGAACTAGCAGCGGTCGTGTAGACTTCAATACCATCCCTAACCCAAGATATGGAGGGCGTAAATCCGTTCTGTGTGTGGGTTCCAGATACCCATGCATAATTGCTTGCTCATGTGTTTGTTCATGCATAGCATATGGCTAATTTATAACTTGCTTATTATGGTACAAAATTAAGAGAATTCTTACTAAGCTAGTGTAGTTTATACCCCAATAAATGTTTGAATGAACAGGTCATCTCAAGAATGCTAAATGGGGACCGAGATGGTTGGAGCCGAGAATGACTTTGGGATTCCGGCAAGAAATGAGAATGCTTGAAGTTATTTGCTAGGTTTTATTATTTGCCTTGTAATAGTTTTATGTAGTAAAATCTTTTGATGAATTGTAATTGAAGTTTAATGTGTTGTATTTTAAAGAATAGTGAATTGAAATTCCTTTACATTATTCTCAAGTTGTATCAACATAAAATGCATTACTCCGATGAGTCTCTTCCATGTGCTAGACGCCTTGTACATAGTATGAAAGCCTTCGCGTGACTGAAGTGGTCATTCTTAGGCTTTAATATTGTGTACAGCGGACTGCCACGTTTAGGGTATCTTTCGGGGCGTGACAGAATCATACAATGATTATTCAACAATTACTGCATCGATATACTTAACATAATTTCAATCATATACATAAGGCATATGCTATTATGTTTTTATCTTTTCCTAATTCTAGTGCCATTAATCTATAAGTAAAAACATAAGTACAAAATGTAGGAAATTAAATTCACTTGTCCTTAGTGTAACCCTTAGTCGGAGTGGTCCCTAAGGAAAGATACGTCAAATTCCTTGTTACCTTAACAAAAGAAATGTCCAAATTGAGTATTTCATATTGATTCTACTTAAATTTTTAACTATATTTTATTATTCTCATTAAAATTCGGATTATGTGAAATTTCAACTTAAAATGGTCATAACTTGCTCATTTTAACTTGGAATTTCGCATATTAGATGTTATTTTCTACCTAATTGAAAAGATCTATCTATTTCTAAGGTTATTTTTAACATTTAAAGTCATTTAGGTTTTGAAACGGGTCGGAACAAAGCTGACACGAAATTTCCATCCTTCAAATTGTATTTTTCTAACGTCTATTTTATCCAAAAAAATTCTACAGCAAACACATAGTTATTTATATATTTAGAAAATCCTTTAAGATAGATATATACTCATGTTGTACGCATGATTCTAGTAATGTTGTCCCAACAATGGTTTTTCATAAAACAGTTTATTTTAGGAGTTTAAAACATGAAGTTTACAAAATCTCTTTTTAAGTTGATGGGAAGAAAATTAAAATTTTGAACTTGTTACAAATGAGTGCCTACCCATTTTATCTATTATTTTTATATTTTCTTAAAAATAAATCTACTTCTTAAAATTCAATTCTTTAAGTTGTCTATCGATTTTATTTCCTAAGTGGATTTTTAACTAGTAAGCTGCACTTAAACTTGATTTATAAAATTTGTTTGGTTCTTAGTATTTTTCAAAGTGTTGGTATAAATCCTATAAATAAGTTCGTAAGAAAAATTTTCATATCAAAGAATTATCAATATTAAAATTCATAAAAATTTACTTTAACAATTTAGAACCAATTTAGTTGAACCATCATCCGATGTTTTAGTGAAAAATTCCCCTATGTATAGTATTATTATTTATCATATGAAAAATGATCTTGTTTATTTTTACTACAATACATATATTGTTAGTTCCAATATATTTTTTATATTATTAACACTACTACTATAAATTGTAATAATAGTTTGTCATATACTTATTATGTATCATGTGTCTAAGATAACCACATGATTAATTTAGTAATGTAGAATATTTTATGGGTATTATTTTAGAACATTTGTATTTTATTATAATTCCTTGTGTTATATTTTGAATATTTCCAGGGAGTTATGAGTATTTTTAATTATAAGTGCATAAGAAAATATGTATTTGTGATTGTTTTGGAAATTTACTCATTAAACATTATTTGATTCTATGTATTTAATGAATCTAGAGATATATTTATTTTTATTTGTTGAAGTTGAAGTTTTGCTGGTTGATTAATTATGTTATTTCTTATTAAATAATTTTCAGGGCATAATTATTGTTTTTCGAATTATTTTTCAAAATTGATTGGTAGTTCTTTTTCATTTAGTGGAGTTTCTAATTGCTCATGATTGCAAAGGCTTAAAGAAATTTTGTTAATGAAGATTGGAATTTCTTAAACTATAATTGTACTATTTATATTTTATTATTCTTAAATTGCCATTTGCGACTTTACTCATTCTCTTTTTTTTTTTTTCAAGATTTTATAACCTATTATTGTTAATCATCAAAATTAGATTATGAAATATTAGTGGATTTACAATTTGCCAAAATATTTTTGTGCTAAAGTTATGAATATAGCATGTATATTTCAAACAGAATTTTTATAAGACTAATTTAAAAAAAAAAAAAAAAAAAACCCTCTTTGAGCTTTAAAAAGGAAAAAGGCCTAACATATTATATTTTCATCCTTTTGGCACAAAATGTTACACATTAAATAATGGCAAAGAATAGTTGGCTAAATTCGACCAAAAAAGTAAGGAAGGAATTCTTGGGATATTCTTCAACAAGTAAAGCTTATAGAATTTTTAACAAAAGAACCTTAATTGTTGAAGAATCTACTCATGTTGTTTTTTATGATTCTTTGCCTGATGCATGCTCATATGATGATGTCGATGATGTAGGTACATATTTAAATAGAATTTCTCTTGAAAATAGTAATAAAGAAGATAATGAACATAAATTGAATGCTGATATGCATGAATCTAATAATAATGATTTGCTAAGGAATGGAAGTATACTAAATCGCATCCTAAAGGTTTAATAGTTGGAGAGCCTTCTAATCGTGTTCAAACAAGATCATCTTTAAGGAACTTAAGCAATCTAGTTTTCTTATCACAATTTGAGCCTAGAAATGTTGATGAAGCCTTAAAAGATGAATTTTGGATAAATGCTATGCAAGATGAATTAAACCAATGCATAAGAAATGATGTATGCTTTTTGGTTTCTAGACTTGAAAGTAGACATGTTATAGGAATCAAATAAGTTTAGAAACAAGCTTGATGAATCTGGTTTAATAACAAGAAATAAGGCTAGATTGGCTACTAAATGTTACAATTAAGAAGAAAGAATTGATTTTGATGAGACCTTTACTCCGGTTGCTCAACTAAAATCTATAAGAATGCTTTTGGTATTTGCTGCATTTAAAAATTTTACACGTTTTCAAATGATGTCAAAAGTGCATTCTTAAATGGTTTTATTAAAGAAGAAGTCTATGTGGAGTAATGTCACGCCCCGTAGGGTATCCTAAACGTAACAGCCCGCCACATACTAAGTAAGACTCTCGAGTTCCCTACCCGGGGCCTTCGGAAGTCTTAAGTAGATGTAAAGCGTTCCTTTACGACAATAGAATACTTCAACAAATGGAGTTAAACAGTTTAACAAGGCATTCATTAGCCATAGATAATAAATCAAAACGCATAAATTTTAAGGTTTACAAAATCTAAGGGGCATTCCCCCGCAAAAGAATAACAGTCTATTACAGTCATCCAGAGTCCTTAGTTTCCAATGGAAGTCTATACAAAAGAAATGAATCAAACTTCTATGGGAAACTCCTATCTCCGGTACCTGCGCTGTGGCTTGTCTTGGCCTAAGCCATATAAACTCATGCTGCAAAAGATAAACACTATCGGGGCGTAAGCTAACTAGCTTAGTGAGTAATACTTCCATAACACAATTAGATACAATCATTCAAGCAAGTGATTATTCAAGCAAGTGTATGCACCATACAAATGAAATCAACAAACATATGACCAACCGGAAATCATATGTGGATGGACTTGCGCCCTCCATCCCGGGTTAGCAGATTAACGAATCCTGCGGTACGACGCCGTTTAAGCTCACGGTCAACTGATTAAAAGCTCGTTTTATGGATCACGATTAACCTCACATTCGTTTTATGGATCACGATTAACCTCACATTCGTTTTATGGGTCACGAAAAACCAACCAATGCAAATGCTCCAACCCCATTGTGACATGAATGAACTCATTTATAGTCGGAGTCGAATAGTCATTAATTCAATTCTTTTAAGTGACCAACAAGTATTCGCAGACATTCATCATAAGATTCTAGTAAAACAGTCAATATCTTAACACCCGGTTTCGATATACCTTAAGCTCCATTTCACATATCAACAATCAACAACATAAATAATTCCCACATACCCCATCATGCTTGTACAATTCCTTTTATCTTTGCCTACATCACTAGTGCCACTACATTACATTCACAAGCATTAATTGAGAGTGGAAGTAACTCACTCGGCCATGGGCACCAAACTTCTTAATAATATAATCGGAGGTAGAGTGTCGTCCTGCTCGGAATCACCTACCAATCAAGAATAATCCCTATGAGATTCTCACCATGTAATTAAATCAAACTATACATCTAGACTAGTTGAATTCGGATTTCTCGCTATATTTGGAAGTTCCGACTTAAAACGGCCATAACTTGGTCATTTTAACTCGGAATTTCGCAAACTTTATATCGATCTTCATCTACTTCGAAAGATCTATCTAATTCAAGTATTAAATCCAAGTTTTGAAAATAATAGGGTCACGGAACAGTGGGATCAGTTCTGTCCCGCAATTGATCCAATCTGAAAATTGCTTTGCTTTGATAAAAAGTATTCCTATGTGATTCATGCATGAATGATAGGAATGAACTACTAATGTGTATGCCATGTAATGAACTACTTGTGCATGGTCATGATGATTTTTGTAGTAATAAACTTTTAGGAACTCCTAAGTGTTGGGGAAAGTTTCATAAAGGCTAATTCTAAGAAGTTATTTCCCACATTATACTCCTTAGGGTTTCTTTGGTTTTTAATCTTGTAATCTACTTATTATTTAACTAAAATAGGTTCTCAAAGTCTATAATAGTCATGGCCTCCATTCATGCACAAAAATTCACATTTTTCATTTGGTAAACATGTTTTCAAATAAGCTATTTGTAAAAATCCGAATTTTCCAAATTTTCTTTTCTTACATTTTTCTTAAGGGAAATCTAGTCTAATGCATTAAAAATTGGGGCTTCAATGTATACATTATCTAAGGACTTCATTTAGCTTATAAAACATTTTAGACTTAAATACTAAGTGTTTATTTAGGCATTACACAAAGTTACGAATTTGACTACACAATTAAAGTCAACACTTTCATTCTAACTTCACCTCTTGTTTTTCTTATTTTTATTATGCCTAACTCATCTAAACTCATGAAAATAATTCCTTCAACATGTCTATTACACATACCCTTCATTTTTCTTATGAAATATAAGTTTAAAATTGATTTTGGAGGTCTTTAGGGTAGGGTTTCCATTTCATCCGAATTTTCAACTTTCCATATCTAACAAAGTCCTTCCTTTTTCAATGGTCTTGCCTTCTACATGTCAAGATATACTATCTATCATCACTATATATGAACAAGACTACATTTTTGTGGTCATCAATGCATGAAAATGAAAATAGCTCTATGATCATACATGTAAATGACAATGTGGGTAGCTAAACTTTAGATCTACTAAGTATGATGCATAAATCATGGATCTCATGGCATGAATAACAATATATATGCAAGATCACTACTTTACATGCATGAACAAGGTGAGATCTTAACATAAGCTCATCTAAACACTAGATCCATGTCTTGTGATGGCTTGTTATTCTTGTTCATGTGTTTTCATGTCCCTAGCATGAGCTCATTGGGATTAAATGAGAAAACACACAAGATATAGCTTTGCCATTACAAGAGTAGGAAGAAACAAAGCTTAAATACACATACCAATGAGTCTTGAAGTGAAATGGAGAAGAACAAAGTTGGAAATGTGAGGAAGGGGAGGGGAAGCTCACGGCACAAGGGAGAAAGAGAGAGTTTTTCTCTTTTCAAAAGTTAAAATGAGAGAAAATGAGAGAGAGAGAGAATATTAGTATATATATAAGGTTTAGGGTTTAGTTAATAAAATGAAGTAAAAAAATACAATTGAGGGAAAAAGAGGGAGGGGCGCCGGCCTCCATGATGTGTGTGTGTGTGTGAGTTTAAAATTTGTTTTTGTAATTTAGTAAATGAAAATGTAATAAATGTAATAATTATTAAAAGACAAAATTTCTTGGAAAAGAAAATTGAAATGAGTAGTTGTAAGGATGTAAGAATAGGGTATGGGTAGTGTGTAGTGTAGGTTGTACTTGTGAATAGTAGACAAGACATCTACTTTACCGGTTGTTCCGAAAACACGGGAAAAGCTATAACTGTAATCTTTATAGCTCGGAAAATTATGAAATTGATATTTTTGGAATCCTTATAAAATTACGGTTCTAATGAATATTCCGGAATATTTTTCTGAATCCGTGGCCCGGGGCACGCTTTTCCGTAATTGGGCTCGGGAAGGCCCGGAATTGAAAAATTCCCGAATTTAAAACTTTCAAAGGTTTGAAATGTACTTTGGAACAACAATTCAATTCATTACTCCAATATTTATTTTACTATGAAACCGAAGGAAAGCCGGATTTAGGGTTCCTAGGCTCATTCACTAACTCAATCTGATCGGATTAGGGTTTCGTTCCAACTCCTGGGGTTTTCTAGCTACTGAGAATTTCCGGGGTTTACAACCTCCCCACCTTAAATAAAGTTTTGTCCTCAAAACGGAACTGACGTACCTTGTCCTTCAAATATCTCGGGGTACTTCTCCGGATTTCATCCTCCGCTTCCCAGGTGGCTTCTTCAAAAGCATGATTCCTCCATAATACTTTCACGTAGTGAATGTCTTTGTTTCGTAGCTTTTGAGTTTTCTTATCCAATATCTTTACTGGGTGTTCTTCATAGGTCAGGTTTTCCTTAAGCTGGATTGGTTCCAGTTCCAGAATCCTCTCTGGATCGGCAACATACCTCCTCAAAACTGACACATGGAACACATTGTGAATCCCGGACAAATTAGGTGGTAGGGCTAGCCGATACGCCAGGTTTCCAACTCTTTCTAAGATCTCAAAAGGTCCAATGTATCTCGGGCTTAACTTCCCTTGGTACGCATCCTCTTGATACTTTTGATCGGGTTTATCTTCAGGTACACATGATCACCCACTTTAAATTCAAGCTCCCGTCTTTTCAAGTCTGCCCAGCTCTTTTGTCGATCCTGGGCTTCCTTCATTTTCCGCTGAATCAACCTCACCTTATCCGCGGCTTCCTGTACCAATTCCGGCCCAATTGCTACCTTTTCCACCTCATCCCAAAACAAAGGGGACCTACAACGCCGTCCATACAAAGCTTCATACGGGGCATCTGGATAGTGGAGTGATAGCTGTTATTATAGGCAAACTCGATAAGGTGAACATGACTATCCCAATTCCCTTTGAATTCCAGGGCACACGCTTAACATATCTTCTAGGGTTTGGATCGTCCGCTCAGACTGTCCGTCGGTCTGGGATGGTAAGCCGTACTGAAATGTATTTAGTACCCAAGCTCTTCTGTAAGCTCGTCCAAAACTTAGACACAAATCTGGGTCTCTATCTGAGATGATCCCCGCAGGTATGCCATGTAATCTTACGATCTCTCTGATGTAATCTTGGCTAACTTTCCATTGAATAGGTCATATTTATGGGTAGGAAATGCGCCGACTTAGTTAACCGATCCACTATTACCCATATTGCATCACAACCGATGGAGTCTTGGGAAAGCCACAAACAAAATCCATGGATATTTGATCCCACTTCCATTCAGGAATGGGTAAGGGCTTTAGCATCCGCCCGGTCTCTGGTGCTCTACCTTCACCTGTTGGCATACTGCGCACTTCATCACATAATTTGCCACATCTCGCTTCATCCCATTCCACCAATAGCAACTTTTCAAATCTTGGTACATTTTGGTGCTCCCAGATGATGGTATACCCGGAGTTATGGCCACACCATATCTCCTTCTTCACTCCACACCTTGGTACGCACACCTTCCGTTCATCCGGATCACGTCTTCCTCATCCACGGCAAAGTCAAGGTACTTTCCCGCTTGGGTTTCCCTTTTTATCTTTGTATCACTCGTCATACCTTGTGCTTCTTTGATTCTTTCCACGAGGGTTGGTTCCAGCACCAAGTTAGATATCTCCAGCTCAGCACTTCGATCTGAACTCGATCCTTAACTTCTCAAATTCCTTAATCAACTCCTTCTGGCTTGTAATCAAAGCGGCTACCTCCCATGATTCTTCCGACTTAGGGCGTCCGCGACTGCATTACTCTTCCTGGACAGTAATTTATCCCAGGTCATAATCTTTTATTAATTCCAGCCACCTCCTTTGCCGCATGTTCAACTCCTTCTGTGTGAACAGGTATTTAAGGCTTTTATGATCGTGTATATCTCACACCGTTGTCCATACAGTAATGTCGCCATAACTTCAAGGCAAAGACAACTGCAGCTAGCTCCAAGTCATGCGTAGGGTATTCTGCTCATGCGGTCTCAATTGCCGAGAGCATACGCAATGACCTTCCGTTCTTGCATCAAGACGCATCCAAGACCATTTCTCGAAGCATCACTATGTACCGTGTAAGACTTTTCCGGATCTGGTAAAACCAAAATCGGTGCCGAGACCAGTCGTCGCTTTAGTTCCTGGAAACTTTGTTCTCTCTTGTCTGTCCAAATGAATTTTTCGTTCTTTTGAGTCAATTGAGTCAACGGCTTAGCTATCTTTGAAAAATCCTTCACAAATTTGCGATAGTAGCCAGCCAATCCCAAGAAACTCCTCACTTCAGTAACGGTTTGTGGTGGCTTCCAATCCACTATTGCCTTGATCTTTTCGGGATCAACTGATATCCCATCACCCGTTACCACATGTCCGAGGAAGGATATCCTGTCTAACCAAAAGTCACACTTGGACAGCTTGGCGTACAGCTTGTTATCTCGTAAGGTTTGCAATGCCAAACGGAGATGCTCCTCATGTTGCTCCTGGTCTTTGAATATATGAGGATGTCGTCTATAAAGACTATCACACATTTATCCAAAAGCGGCTTATAGACTCTATTCATTAAGTCCATAAATGCAGCCGGTGCATTAGTCAGTCCAAATGACATTACCAAAAACTCGTAGTGCCCATAACGAGTACGAAAAGCTGTCTTAGGCACATCCTCAGGCTTAATCCTTAGCTGATGATACCCCGAACGTAAGTCAATACGTGAGAACACACAAGCTCCTTGTAGCTGGTCAAATAAATCGTCGATTCTTGGTAAGGGATATCGATTTTTGACAGTCACCTTATTCAATTCCCGGTAGTCGATACACAACCTCATCGATCCGTCCTTCTTCTTCACAAAAAGACGGGTGCGCCCCATGGCGACACACTTGGTCTTATAAATTTCTGGTCCAGAAGTTCTTGTAACTGCGTCTTTAGCTCCTTCAACTCAGCCGGTGCCATCCGGTATGGCGCTTTAGATATTGGTTCGGTGTTTGGAGCCAACACAATCTCAAAGTCGATTTCTCTTCTTGGCGGTAATCCCGGCAAAATTTCTGGGAACACATCCAAGTATTCATTCACCACTGGAATATTCTTTTCCTCACGGTTTTCCCCTTCATCCAAGACCCTCAATCGGTATCATTTCCTCATCCTCCATCATCACTCGAACGAGCTTAGATCAATCCTTTTGGGACTAAGGCCTCTCCCATAAATTCTACTTTTTCTCCCGATTGATCATAAAAACATACAGTCCTCTTTTGGCAATCCACTATTGCCTTTACTTTACTTAACCAATTCATCCCGAGGATAACTTCGTATTTATTCATTTCAGCACAATTAGATCACTTTTGGAGTGGTGATCATGGATTTCCAATGGACAGTCTTTTATAGATCTCGGGTGACACACACTCCCCGTGGGGGTCTTAATCCTCAAGCTAACCATGGTTGTGGCTATGGGCAATCCGAGTCGGTTGCCAAACTATAGTGATGAACGAGTGGGTCGCTCCCGTGTCAAACAAGGCATAGGCTTCCACGTTATTTACTTGTATATGTCCTGAGGTCACAAACACCCATCACATATGAACCTTAAAATATTCGTAAGGCTATCCATATAGGGTCTCTACTTCCAGCTTTCCATAATATATACAATTTCATTTAAACAGCAATCAATTTAAACAACTTAATTTCAACTTAGGAGGGTTTCTGTTACTAACCTGTCACCAGGCCACCATCAAACTCTCGCTTGATCCAAAGCTGCCAACTCTACGTCCTCATCTTCGTCTTCTTCCACCATCCATTGGCCTTCAAATTGTACAGCCTCATCCCGTGCATCGCGGAAGCTGCTCGACTTCCGCTCTTGTTACCAGACCTCAAGGGGTTGGTATTGCTCGAGGCTCCGAAGGGTCGGGTGGCCACCTCTTTCGCTGTGAACACTCGGAAGCTAAGTGCCCTTTCTCTTTGCAAATAAAGCAAGTTACTGCCAGCTTCTTTGGGCATGTAAAAACCATGTGGCCAGCATCGCCACAAAAATAGCACTTGTTCCTCAACTGGGCATTGCCTAGGTGCATGTGTTCCCTTACATTTCCAACATGTGACGTTGGCTTTGAATTGGGTGGCTTGTGCTAGACTCCTCTTTAAACCCTTGGTACGGCCTGTACCGTTTACCTTGAACCCTGAGCTCGAGGCATCAAACGGCCTCTTCCCGAATACTCTCTTTTCGGGCTCCTGATACTTCTTTTCTAGCCCCTTCAATGACTCGAGCCTTTTCTACCATCTCGGGATAGGTTCTTACTCCGAACTCTTCTAGCTTGATTCGCAGTTCTCGTCCAAGCCTCCCAGAAATACCTGCTTCTTTAATTCCTCACTATCCCTGAAAGATTCAGGGGCATACTGCAGCAGGTGAACAAATTCAGTTTCATATTGCTCTACCGTTCTCCCTTTCTGCTTTACATGAAGGAAGTCCGCACTATACTTCACCCTCAAGCTAGAGGGAAAGTAATTATTCAAGAATTCCCGGCGGAAGGTTTCCCAGGTGGCCGGGGAGGTCAAATTCCTTCTCTTGGAGTCCCACCAGACTCGAGCATTGTATCTTAACATATACGTCCCATATTCTAGCTGCAAGTAAGGTGGAATCTCGTATGCAGCAAAAGAACGTTCCACTTGGGCCAACCAATCCTCAGCTTCATCCGGCTTGCCGAATGCCCCATCAAAGTACCTGTTGCTCTTAATGAAGTCCGGTAAAGAGCTTCGGTGGGGTCTCCTGTATGGCGGGGGTGGCGGCAACCGCACATTATAGGAGTGCTCCTTGTGGAGCAGGTGCCTCCGCAGTCATTTCCCGATGATCTGCGGGCGGCGGATGTGGTGCTGAATCCCGAGCACTCTGACTTGGGGTGGGTTCTGTACTGGATTTTGATTCTGATGAAGGTGTTCAGAGATTGGCCAATTGCCCAATCGCATTTAGTACATCGCCCTGTTGGTTTTGGGGTGCTACTCCTTGGGGGTCAGGTTGTTGTATAGCCGGTTGATCGGCTTCATTAGGATTAGACCCTTGTCCTTGGTTCCGAGTTCGTCGGTTACGTCTGTTTACACAATGTTTAATGGAGTTTTAGCATTTAGGGTTTTTAGGTTTCAAAGGGAAGATTAATAACAAGCTCAGAAGTTGCGAGAATCTGAATTTAAACTCAGAAGGAAAAGGAATACATAACTCCATAAAGTCATAAGATGAGTCAAAATATCAATCCATAAAAGAAAATAAGGAATAATTAAAAGAACCACAAGGGAAATAAGAATCCACACATATGTAACTAATTGATATTTCACAACATAATGCGAATGAGTGATGCTTATGCAATCTATATGCAGTTAATGTTCTCTTATGTATCATGACTAGAATGCGTGCTTTTCACAATCCATTTCTTTAAAACAAAAGTGATCCTTTTCATTTCTTTAGCGAGCCATACAAATATTACATCAACTTTTAGTTCCCAAAATTTGGCTAGCTAAGCTCCTTCCTATTCTAATCAATTTCCCTATTCCCGAAAACATGACAAAATACAGGGAAAAAGAACAACAAAACACTAACTATCCTGAAATCCTAAGGCAATTTGGCATCCCGCATTGCCTACTACAAAATAAGAAAATCAGGATTCCGCTTGGACTTTATGGGTTAGCTAACATCCCGGTCTCTAATCATCACTAGAGCTGTCGGGGGTCGGGCTAGGAAGTCGTCTCCTGCTGGTAGAACCACCATCGTCCTGTCGGACGAACAAGCTAAGATACTCCCTGGTGGTCATCCTCCGCTTCCTAGCGGGTCGAACTAGAGGCTCCTGATCCTCACTTTTCTTCTCCTCTTCTTCTTCTTCAGTCCCTTGCCCCTCATGCGGGCTTACTTCTTCCTCTCCTCTTATCTCGGGCTCACCTAGGCGGTTCACCTCTACTTCAGGTTCTCTCACAGGCTCATCTGCCACATTCTCAGTCTCCATAGGCACTGGGGCCTCGGGTTCTACTACTGCTAGGTCAAGCACAGGTGGGTTCTCACCCTCCACATACACATCTCTCCATAGCCTGGAATCTACCTCGGGTTCTACCCTCCCACTCTCTGGTATCTCCAACATCCGGTTAAAATCCCATATAATTTGATCGGGTTCTGGGTTTACCTGCACTTCTGGTTCAACAGGCGGGGTAGGGGTCCTAGGCACCTCATTTTGTTCCCAGTTCGGATCCTCCTCGGGATCCTCCTCCTCCTCCTCTTTCTTCTTCCTCTTCAATCACAGGTGCTCCATTCAGCTGCATACCTATATCCATAGCTGGAGGTGGAGCTATTACACGGGGGGGGAGGATGTCCAGATAGATTGCATGCCAGGTGATATGATTCCATGCATCAGCTATGTTCCAGTCATGGTGATCAAATAAGTTATCATGAGCATAAACATTAAGGGCCCTATGGGGATCCATACCCTAAAATCTGGAGGGGTTCGGTTTCCTCCACTTTTCAAGATAAACGTGGCTCTTGTCATGGGCTCACGCCCGTAATCAACCATGATCCTCTCTAATGTATAGATGTCTCTAACTTCGTCCAGCTCCTTCTTCCCATAGGATCATAACTCAATTGATCCACTACTGAAGCCCATCTGGTATATCTCAGCCCATCCTTCCATAACCTGTACATTTCCCCTAGGGTCCGGGGATGTCGGGCAAGGCAAAATCTTCACACAGTTCTCTAGCCTCAGTCTATATTCTACCATGGTTTCATCATTTCTTTTGTAAAATTCCTTGCCCTTTCCCTAGTCTCACCCAGAGAGACCTACATCAAACAATACTACTAATTAGACTCAGCAAGAAAACGTTTTTAACTCCATTTAACCTAGTATTAGATTTCTAGGTCCGTTTATTTTAATTCTATTGTCTTGTTTTATAACCTAGTGCTCTGATACCAACTTAAACTGTCACGCCCCGTAGGGTATCCTAAACGTAACAGTCCGCCACATACTAAGTAAGACTCTCGAGTTCCCTAACCGGGGCCTTCGGAGTCTTAAGTAGATGTAAAGCGTTCCCTTACGACAATAGAATACTTCAACAAATGGAGTTAACAGTTTAACAAGGCATTCATTAGCCATAGATAATAAATCAAAACGCATAAATTTAAGGTTTACAAAATCTAAGGGGCATTCCCCCGCAAAAGAATAACAGTCTATTACAGTCATCCAGAGTCCTTAGTTTCCAATGGAAGTCTATACAAAAGAAATGAATCAAACTTCTATGGGAAACTCCTATCTCCGGTACCTGCGCTGTGGCTTGTCTTGGCCTAAGCCATATAAACTCATGCTGCAAAAGATAAACACTATCGGGGCGTAAGCTAACTAGCTTAGTGAGTAATACTTCCATAACGCAATTAATACAATCATTCAAGCAAGTGATTATTCAAGCAAGTGTATGCACCATACAAATGAAATCAACAAACATATGACCAACCGGAAATCATATGTGGATGGACTTGCGCCCTCCATCCCGGGTTAGCAGATTAACGAATCCTGCGGTACGACGCCGTTTAAGCTCACGGTCAACTGATTAAAAGCTCGTTTTATGGATCACGATTAACCTCACATTCGTTTTATGGATCACGATTAACCTCACATTCGTTTTATGGGTCACGAAAAACCAACCAATGCAAATGCTCCAACCCCATTGTGACATGAATGAACTCATTTATAGTCGGAGTCGAATAGTCATTAATTCGATTCTTTTAAGTGACCAACAAGTATCGCAGACATTCATCATATGATTCTATAAAACATCAATATCTTAACACCCGGTTTCGATACCTTAAGCTCCATTTCACATATCAACAATTCAACAACATAAATAATTCCCACATACCCCATCATGCTTGTACAATTCTTTTATCTTTGCCTACATCACTAGTGCCACTACATTACATTCACAAGCATTAATTGAGAGTGGAAGTAACTCACTCGGCCATGGGTCACCAAACTCTTAATAATAATCGGGTGGTAGAGAGTCGTCCTGCTCGGAATCACCTACCAATCAAGAATAATCCCTATGAGATTCTCACCATGTAATTAAATCAAACTATACATCTAGACTAGTTGAATTCGGATTTCTCGCTATATTTGGAAGTTCCGACTTAAAACGGCCATAACTTGGTCATTTTAACTCGGAATTTCGCAAACTTTATATCGATCTTCATCTACTTCGAAAGATCTATCTAATTCAAGTATTAAATCCAAGTTTTGAAAATAATAGGGTCACGGAACAGTGGGATCAGTTCTGTCCCGCAATTGATCCAATCTTTGAAAATGTGCTTTGCTTTGATAAAAATGTTCCTAGTGATTCATGCATGAATGATTTAGGAATGAACTACTAATGTGTATGCCATGTAATGAACTCAATTGTGCATGGTCATGATGATTTTTGTAGTAATAAACTTTTAGGAACTCCTAAGTGTTGGGGAAAGTTTCATAAAGGCTAATTCTAAGAAGTTATTTCCCACATTATACTCCTTAGGGTTTCTTTGGTTTTTAATCTTGTAATCTACTTATTATTTAACTAAAATAGGTTCTCAAAGTCTATAATAGTCATGGCCTCCATTCATGCACAAAAATTCACATTTTTCATTTGGTAAACATGTTTTCAATAAGCTATTTGTAAAAATCCGAATTTTCCAAATTTTCTTTTCTTACATTTTTCTTAAGGGAAATCTAGTCTAATGCATTAAAAATTGGGGCTTCAATGTATACATTATCTAAGGACTTCATTTAGCTTATAAAAACCATTTTAGACTTAAATACTAAGTGTTTATTAGGCATTACACAAAGTTACGAATTTGACTACACATTTAAAGTCAACATTTTTCATCTAACTTCACCTCTTGTTTTTTATTTTTATTATGCCTAAACTCATCTAAACTCAAATAATTCCTTCAACATGTCTATTACACATACCCTTCATTTTTCTTATGAAATATAAGTTTAAAATTGATTTTGGAGGTCTTTAGGGTAGGGTTTCCATTTCATCCGAATTTTCAACTTTCCATATCTAACAAAGTCCTTCCTTTTTCAATGTCTTGCCATCTATATGTGGAGATATACTATCTACATCACTATACATGAACAAGACTACATTTTTGTGGTCATCAATGCATGAAAATGAAAATAGCTCTATGATCATACATGTAAATGACAATGTGGGTAGCTAAACTTTAGATCTACTAAGTATGATGCATAAATCATGGATCTCATGGCATGAATAACAATATATATGCAAGATCACTACTTTACATGCATGAACAAGGTGAGATCTTAACATAAGCTCATCTAAACACTAGATCCATGTCTTGTGATGGCTTGTTATTCTTGTTCATGTGTTTTCATGTCCCTAGCATGAGCTCATTGGGATTAAATGAGAAAACACACAAGATATAGCTTTGCCATTACAAGAGTAGGAAGAAACAAAGCTTAAATACACATACCAATGAGTCTTGAAGTGAAATGGAGAAGAAACAAGTTGGAAATGTGAGGAAGGGGAGGGGGCAAGCTCACGGCACAGAAAAGGAGAAAGAGGAGAGTTTTTCTCTTTTTCAAAAGTTAAAATGAGGAGAAAATGAGAGAGAGAGAGAATATTAGTATATATATGAAGTGTTTTAGGGTTGATTAATAAAATGAAGTAAAAAAAATACTTCAATTGAGGGGAAAAAGAGGGAGGGGCGCCGGCCTCCCTTGTGTGTGTGTGTGTGTGTTTAAAATTTGTTTTTTGTAATTTAGTAAATGAAAATGTAATAAATGTAAATTATTAAAAGACAAAATTTCTTGGAAAAGAAAATTGAAATGAGTAGTTGTAAGGATGTAAGAATAGGGTATGGGTAGTGTGTAGTGTAGGTTGTACTTGTGAATAGTAGACAAGACATCTACTTTACCGGTTGTTCCGAAAACACGGGAAAAGCTATAACTGTAATCTTTATAGCTCGGAAAATTATGAAATTGATATTTTTGGAATTCTTATAAAATTACGGTTCTAATGAATATTCCGGAATATTTTTCTGAATCCGTGGCCCGGGGCACGCTTTTCCGTAATGGGTTCGGGAAGGCCCGGAATTGAAAAATTCCCGAATTAAAACTTTCAAAGGTTTGAAATGTCCTTTGGAACAACAATTCAATTCATTTACTCCATAATATTATTTACTATGAAACGAAGGAAAGCCGGATTTAGGGTTCCTAGGCTCCATTCACTAATCTCAATCTGACCGGATTAAGGTTTCGTTTCCAACTCCTGAGGTTTCCTAGCTACTGAGAATTTCCGGGGTTTACAAGTAACCACCTGGTTTTGAAAATAATGAATTTCTCAATTATGTTTTTAAATTGAACAAAGCTCTTTATGGACTAAAATAAGCTTTTAGAGCCTGGTATGAAAGACTTAACAGCTTCCTAATAAAGAATGGGTTTTTAGAGGAAAAATTGATACAACTTTATTTATTAAAAATCACAAGTCAGATACATTAATTGTTCAAATTTATATTGATGACATTCTGTTTAGAGTTATAAATATGAGTCTTATAAAAGATTTAGTTGAGTCGATGAAAAATGAATTTGAAATGATATGATGGGAGAACCCAATTATTTTCTTAGTCACCAAATCAAACAATCTGAAAATGGAATCTTTATCAATCAAGCTAAATATACAAAAGAATTATTGAACAGGTTCAAAATGGATATTTGCAAATCAAAACCAACACCTATGAGCACAAGTTTAAAGCTCGATAAAGATGAAAAAGGAAAAAATATTTGTAAAAAGATGTATAGAGGCATGATAGGTAGTTTATTATGTCACGCCCCGAGGGTACCCTAGTAGTAGTAAACAAGTTATACTTGAATACCATCACTAGATTACCTTCAGAGAATGACAGGTTTTCAAAACAACAGGATCTTTTAAGTTGCTTGATAAGAAATAACAAATATATGAAAGAAATAACTTAGTAAATAAACATTACAAAACTATTACAAACCATATAGTTCTTTTGTAGTACACAACTAAATAATCTAATCTAATAGTACATAACCATCAAATTAAAATAGATCTGTAGACCTCTAGCTTCAAAGCTCTTACCGGAGCCATATTCCTGGATGTAACTAACCAGGGTCGTAAAGTGAACCTGAAAAGACTGTAGGAGTATGAGTGAATAACCAGACATACCATACATCACACAAGTCATTAACAAATCATATGCAATGCAAGCACTCAACCATATGCACAGATACAAGTTTGGATGATCTAGAATCCAAACAAAAAAAAGATTTACGCCCTCTTTTTAATGGGTTGAAGAACCAAATCTTAATGACCCACCTGCCCAGGAGAGACTAAGTACACAGGAGCATCAGCAATTTCTCATTTTAAGTTATCACTCTTAATATAGTTGATTAAACTTACCATCTCCTACAACTTCCTTAGAAACTCCCTAAGTATTAATCATTTCAAAGCGATTCTATGGGCGACGTTCTTCAGTGACTTTTAGTTCCTCATAGGACCGCCAGACCAAAGAGAACCTTGGAAGACTCACACATTAGATCAACCAAGCGAAAATAGAGATCCGAAATATTAATACGTAGCAGGCTGTCACAACCATATATGCAATAATGCAATTTGTGCAATGCATGATTCATATTATTTTGTTAAGTCAAAAAGTCTTAATCAATTTTGAGGTGACCATACATTACACACAATCATCATTATACTACTGTACAACACCAATCATTGCATTATCGCTTGTATAAAGATATTTTAACAATCATACAATCAAATCATATCATACTTTCAACAAACATTCATTTGATTATCTTGCATTACATATTTGACTATTTACAATCACAACCAGTACAATATGACTGAATTACTCACCTGCTCATGCTATCTCAATCGTAGTAATCTACTGGTAGATCTTCTAATGAGTCAAAGTCACCTATTTAAAACAAAGTATTCATCAATACAATCTAGCTAAATTCCTATATGTGCTTTGTGTCCTATACTTGATATTTTGGTAATTATTAGTACTTAGTGTCGTCGTGTTTCTCTTATTTTATCTCGCATAATTGTTTTGTTATTTTTAGAAGTCACATTACTCAAGAAATTAGTTTATTTCAATTTCCATTCTTGCCTATTTTATCTGTTTAGAACAAATATTTCAATTATTTATAAATTTCATTAACACTAAATATTTTTCTTAGTTCTAGGGTTTTAAAAGTTATTAGATGTTAATTCTAAATAGACTTAAATACTTGTCTTATAGTCACTATCTAATACATATTTGTTTAACATACATATATATATACTTAGTAGATATATTATATACATATATATATAATTTCAGTTTAGGTCAGAAAAGCTTTCGTTGGAGAAAATTTGGCTGTACGCCGGCTCAAGGTCGCCGGCCTTCAATCCCAGGTGCCGGTGTAAAATTGTTTTTGAAGAAAATTTCATATCGAGTGCACCGGTGTTGAAAGCCGCCGGCTTTCAACGTACGCCGGCTCTACGCCGTCGGCGTAGATCTCCAGGAAGCCGGCTTACGTTCATGTTTTATATGAAAATTATTTTACGTAGCCTCTGATCAGTATAAGCCGCCGGCCTATCCATATAAGCCGCTGGCGTTCAGCGTTTATACTGCCAGCCTTGAGACAGTATTGCACTGTTCATCATCTTCCTCCTCGATTCGATTCTTTTTCTTTGATTTTTATACGTTAAAAACTTACTTAAACTACTTCTAAGTGTTTATATATCATATATAAGGATATATAACAACTTTCAACACGTTTAAAAACATAAATATATAGATCTCGATTTTGTGAAAGTAAAACTAGGGTTTTGAAGTTTTACCTTGTTGGAGCTCGTTTGATGTAATCGAAGCTCGTGTTTGTGTTTATTTAGTTCCTAAGATGATTATAAGTCAGTTACAATTCATATATTTGAACGAAAATCCTTTGAATCATGTCAACTTACCTTTGAACTCGTTTTTGAGGGTTTTTGGCTTTGTTTTTCCTTTGATCCGAGTTTAGGTGTTATGATTTGTTTGTTCTTTGTTTTCAGTTCGTTTTAGTGGATATTTGGGAGTCTATTTCGTGCTATGGGACTTGGAATGAATGGGTTTTGTTTGTTCTTCATTAAGGTCCTTTATTTTATATATATATATATATATATATATATATAAGGGAGAAGAAGGAGGGTGCTGTGGCTGCTCCTCCAAATTTTCCTCCAATTTCACCTCCTTAGGCTGTTGTTTTCACTGCATTAAATGTTAGGTTGAGGTGGCATTCCATGATTATCCTTGGGTTGCTTTTGTTGAAATTTTGGATACATTATTGAGCACAATTCCAGCTCTCTCTTCTCCAACATAATCTCCACCAAAAAACAGCAGCCAAACATATATATATATATATATATATTAGTTTATTGTTTTAATTAAGTTTTGAGTTAATTAAACGAGTTATACGGGTATACATTAGCTAATATTTGAAAGTTTTTGTACAAAAATATGTATATAAAGTTATACAAAACACTTAGATTTTCAAATAATACAAATTTAGGTTATATATATACGTAGTTATTTATTCGTATAATTTTATCTCCCGCGATTTGGATTTCTTAAGCTCGTTAGGTCAATTTTTGTTTCAGACCTCAATAGCTTAAGAAAACTCGGTTTAGAACAATAGCTTGATCCAATTATTTGTTTGAAGTTTAGATTTTGAGTTATTTGACAGTTTATATTTTCGTTGTGTATTTAAAATCTTAACGGTTCATTTTTTTATTATCGTTTTCTATTTAGGAGCATAAATAGTTTTTTATGTAATATTGGACTTAATACAGAAATCAAACTATATATATATATCTGTAGTTTCGATACTGAACATAAATTGTTATTAGTAGCTTTTAATTTTAATTAGGAATCTTGAATTTAGGGTTTAAGTCTAAATATAAACTCATTACTACTCGTTATTCTAATCTCGAATCATTATCGAGGTCAAAAACAATAATTGAATCTCTATATTCATGTTTTCAATTTAAATCTATTTGTATACTAGGTTTCCGGTCTAGATTTTAGATCATATTGAATTAGTTATTCAAGATACAAAATTTCATTTTTGGTATTAACTAGGGTTAAAGAATTTCTTTATTCGGTTCCTAAATCTTTCATTTATCCAAAATCTAAATATTATTCTATTATTAGACTTCAATCAGAATCTAAATCTATTATCTAGTTTATACAATCTATTATAAAGTCGGGTACTAATGTGAAAAAAATTCCCGGGGTTTACATATTATATATGATAGTTTTTAGGCCTGACATCATGTCTTCTGTATTTGCATGTGCACGATTTTAATTCTAGCCAATCACACTCGAATGCAGTAAAATGCATTTTTAGGTATCTTGCTAGCATGATTGAAATTGGTTTGTGGTATCTAAAATTTACCTTTTTTACTTCTTTCAATTTTATTGGATACTTTGATTCTAACTTTGCTGGATGCAAAGTAGATCGGAAAAGCACAAGTAGCATATGCGATTTTTTTTTTAAATTCTTTAATATCTTGGCACTCAAAGAAACAAAACTCGATTGCACTCTCAACTGTTGAGACTGAGTATATTGCAGCTGGTAGTTATTGTAGACAAATTTTATGGACAAATCTTGCTTGATTATGGTTTGAATTGTGAAAATGTTCCCTTCTTTGTGATAATACAAGTATTATAAATTTGACAAAAATCTTATGCAACATTCAAGGACCAAGCATATCAAGATTAAACATCATTTCATTAGAGATCATGTTCTAAACAAATATATCAGCTTGGAATTTATTGGTACAAATAATCATATTACTGATATTTTTACTAAACCCTTGAGTGAAGATCATTTTTGCACTTTAAGAAGAGAATTGGGAATGATCAAGAAAGATAAGTGCTAAGTATTATTGAATCAAGTTGACTTAGAATAGAATTTTGGGCTACATATGATATATGCCTAAAAATTTAGTCTATGCATGTATTGGATCTATTTATGTGCTAATTTGTGATAATCTGGTTTGATTGCTGCTTTTTTGTGAAGATTAATGATCTATTATGATTGCATATCTACTTCATGTGAGCTTGAAATTTGGTGAAGTCCTCATATGATGAGGCAAATGTGGTGAATTCCTATTATGTATAGGCATTATGATATGAAGTCCTCAAGTGTTGTGGCATTTGTGGTGAAGTCCTATCTGTGAATAGGTAAAGTAGTGAAGTCCCATTTGAGTATAGGCATGTGGTGAAATCCTATTGGAGAATAGGAAAGTGTGGTGAAGTCCTATGTGAGCTTAGGCAAGTGTGGTTATGTCCTATCTGAGTATAGACATGTGGTGAAATCCTATGGTAGTATAGGTAAATGTGGTGAAGTCCTATGATTCATAGGCATGTATGTGAAGTCCTATCCGAGTATTAGCAAGTGATGTGAAGTCCTACATGGATGTAGGCAAGTATGAAGTCCTCTATTAAGGCATCTGTGAAGTCCTCTGTGATGAGGCATTTGTTTGAGCTAATTGTGTTGTATATCTATGCATCTTTCTTTACTTGCATATATTAAATCTGTCATGTATGTGTTTTTGATGAGTACAAAAGGGGAGACGTGAGTGCACAATTATCTATATACATGAAGTATGTTTTCAAAGTGGGAGAAATTTGACATATTAAGTGTAGTTTGTATTTTCCCAACATTAAGCATAAAAAATATGTTTTGAAAACTGGAAAATTAAAATTTTCTTAAAAACCTGGATGCTTAATTGAGGGGGAGTATGTTGTAGTGAATATGAGTTAATTGTGCATAAATTGTCCTTATCAAAAAGGGGAAGATTGTTGAACTTAAGAGTTTAATGTGACTTTTTATGAGACAATTTAATGCACAATCAACTATTTACTTATTGTAAACTATACTTAATTAATCAAATATATGTGTGTGTGTGTGTGTGTGTGTGTGCACGCGCATGTGCGCTTTGTGCATGTTTTTTGCAAGTTTTAGCAAGAATAGTGATTGTCGAGGGCAAGCCATAACGGTTGATCAAGGTTAAACTAAGCCAAAGGCTTGACAGGTTCAAAGAACACACAAACAGTGGTTGAAGGCTTAATAGAGGCTTAAACAAGTTAAGAGGTCAACACTCAATCAAGGCTTGACAAGTTAAATCTGACGCATGATAAGCTTGAGAAGCAAACCGACTTGTCAAGGGTCAAACTTTGGGCTCGACATGCAAAAATGATTGAGGCTTCACCAACTTAGTACAAGGCTCGACAAAGCTTAAGGGAGCAAGTGCTATCGTGGGTCACATCGAGGATTAGACGTGATGAAGCTTAGGCCGCAACAAGTGAAAATTCGAGGCTCGAAGAAGTGCTTGCGTGAAAGGTTATCGCAGGTCAAGTTTGGGCACGATAAGTGAGGTGTGACGAAGTATTTGAGGTGCAACAAGTGAAAAATTGAGGCTCAAAGAAGCACGCTTGTGAAAGGTTGTCCCTGGTTAAGTTTGGGTGCAACTACTGAGGCGCAACAGAGCCGACATGAACGAAAAAGAGCTATTAGAGTGCATTTAATGCATGAGAGATTATAGACGTTGTGTCTAACGAACTTTTTAATTTTCAAAAGCTATTTATATACAAAGTCCAAAAGACCAACAAGAAGAACGAAGTGCAAAATTATTTTACTAGCTCATTAACTGCAATGAAACAAATTCTTTTTCTTATTCTCTTGTGCATAATATTTGCAAATATTAAGAGAGAGAAAAATACTTTAGTGCTTAGTTCTTTTTATTGATATCTATACAAAAGCACTTGGAGAGTGAAAGGAAATATTTCTTATTTCCTATGTGTATAATATGCTCATCTTGACGCTAATCTTTGAAATTAATATAATAGTAGTGAATACCTCAAAAGAGACAATTTGGTGGACCGTGGAGAGTAGGCAAAGAGTCAAACTCCATATTAAATATTTGTCTTGCTTCTTCTCTTTAAATATTTCGTATTTATTATATTTTTATCCATTGCAAATTTCTTTTTTAATTCTGCTGCTTTAATTTTTCAAATTTTTAAAATTCAAGTTTTGGACAAAATACTCAATTCACACATCATGCCCACCTCACCACCCCCCCTTCTTGAGTATTTCTAATGTATATTTCAATTATGGCCCATTAAACCGTATAATCTCTTTCTTTTTTTTTTTTTCAAATAATCCTCTCCCTCTCTATGTTCTAAATTTCCCAAAACTTTTCCTCTATCTTCTTCTTCTTCTTTTTCTCCTCTCTCTCTCTCTCTTTCTCTTATTTATTTATTTATTTTTTGTACAAGCTCTTATCCTTCATTTTGAATAAGCTAAATAGAACTGGAAAAAATCAATCCAATGAAAGATTCATGCTTGCTTCGTCATGGAGATTATATAGTATTCATCTTCTTCCTCAAGATCTCTCTCTAGATTCCCTTTTTCACTTTCTAGACGTACCACTATAAGACCCAACAAACGTATCGAAATCCCAAGCCCCTATGCATTGAACCCATAACCTACAATGCATCCCAAAGAAGACATAGTTAGAATTTCATCTTCTTTTGCATTAAACCAATAGGGTTACCATTAACAAAACTAAACCCCCCCTCTCTCTCTCTCTCTCTCCTTTAAGAAACCTAGAAAATAAGCAAGTGAAATTTACTTTCACGTGAATAAAATGTTGAATTTTGGCAAATGATTGGACATCTTGCATTATACATTATACTAGCTTTTACATTCTTTGGTTTGGGTTTTTGTTTCTTTTTTTTTTTTTTTATATTGGATACCTACCGAAGAGTGGTGGTCTTGAACTGCCAATGACCCAGGGAATCACTAAGTCATCTGATGGGTCATGACCCATTTTGGGACAATGGGTGTGACCCATCAGTGCTGCGTCGGGCCAAGTCACGAGTCCGGCCCGACACGTACCTAAGCCTATGTGAGGCACATCAATGCATGGATGAGGAGCTCACCCATTCATAAAGGCTATTAGGGTTTCCTACCCTAAACACACCAAATTTCCAAACAAGTCGAGGAATTCCAAACGTTTGAATCAAGAAAAGAAATAACAAAATGCTATTAATTTAAGTAAGAGTCAGAATAATAGTTTAGAATTACTAAGGATTAAAAATAATCAAATTACTATGAACGTAAAATTTTTATTTTCAAAACCTACTATACATGTAATAATATAATAAATGAAAGATACCAATCCAAAAATTGACAAACAATACGGTTGAAACTTTACTACGCACATGTAAATTGAATTGGAAAATCTAATTTCCTCCCCTAGCAATGGTCTTATTATTAGATAAATTATACATCTTTCTCATTAATGTTGTGATGAGGATCAAATAGTATCAACATTAGAGCCCATTAAGTTTAAGTTCAATAATCCATTTCAAGAAATTGGAGGCTTATTCACTGGAGTTCTAATGATTAAAACGTGAATCAAGCGAACTAAGCAAGCCTATAAAGTAGTTTGGGATACAAGAGATTAAAGATTTTCGAGTGTTAAAGCTGATGAAGCTATACACAGTCGGCCTAGAATGGAAAGATGGCCCTTGAAGAATTAAGTTGTACACTGGTTCAAAGGCCACCGGCCTTCATCCCTATGCAGCCAACATAAACCTCTAAGCCACCAACCTTCTTGTCTCATAAATAATTTCAGTTTCTTGTTTTTCTTTTAAAGGCTACCAGCTTATGTAAGACGACAGCAACAATTGTTTTATGTCCTTTGGGTTTCCTTTTTATAATTATAAGTAGTCCTTTGCTTTGTAATTGAAAGATAGTTTATGTTTGATGAATGAAAATTGAGAGAGTTTTCTCTTTGAATTCTTGATTGATTTCTATCCAAACTTATCGGGAATTTCCCATGGCGTTTACCCTTGAATTATCAATCGGTTTGCCATCACCAATTGTAGCGTCTTCACTTTACCAAGGTTCTTGCTTTTGTATAAGCAACGGGTCGTGGTTTCCATTAGTTTTTAGATGATCCAGGGTTGGCTTCCAATTTGGATTACAGGTTTCATCACAAGTTGGTGGAGTTCGTATCATGCTGCCCATTTGAGTAGATGGTTAAAGGAGGGTAATGACTTCTTTTGACAAAATTTGAGCTACACCATGTATGGTGCCTTCCTCTCATCTATGAAACCAATAAATATTTGTTAGTTAGTTTTCTTAGAGATGGTGATCCAACTAAAGTAGTCACATATGTGTTACACAAGTATTATATTACATATGATCTTGGAATGGTGATGCATAGATGACTTTTAGTGCAATGATTGGAAGAAAATGACAAAAAGGGGGTATAGAGAATAGTAATGTATTAACTACACAAGTGACATATAAGGGGGTCAAGGATACCTTAAATGCCAACCATGTTATTTTTAAGCAAATGACATAGATAAACTTCATAATTTACTTGTTTGTTTTTTTAGAGAAAATTTTGCATAGTTGAATTTTTTTTTTTTTTTGAAATTTTGTCAAATGATTAGGGACAACTAAGTATTTATAAGCTCTTAAACTTAATGATAACTATCAAATCATCTTAGTAATAGGTGGATGAGATGAAGTAAGCTCATTTCATGGTTATTTTAAATGGGTTTTCTAAGGGTCTAAGACCATTAGCCTAACCTCCTGATTGGTTAAGCTTGCTTGAGAAAAGTTAAAGGTGAATGAATTAGTTTGATAATCTATATTTTAAACTCACCAAGCCAAATCTCTCTGTCATCCTATATATGAATCTGACTTTCTAGGTCGGAGCAAAACCTAAATAATTATATATAAAAGGTTTGACCTAATATTTGATATAGAAATTTTGTCTATAGTCTTTGTCTTCCTCCCTTTCACACTACAACATAATAATCGTTACTTTTATACTTCATTCCGTCATAACTTATTCCAATACCAAATAATTTCAATTCCATTGATTTATTAAGATCCTTATGTAATAAATTTAGATGAAGTTGTACTTTAAAGTAGCATTGAAACAAAAATCTATATTAGCTTTGTTCTCTATTCTTTTCAAAATTCTAAGTTTGTCAATTCCATTCCACTTTCCAGAATTGTTATAGAAACAAATAGAAATCAAATTTGAAGTTTTGTTTTGTGTGTCTTATGTTCTTTAACACAAAAATCAACCAAAAACAAGTGAAATTGAAAAATTTAGAAATGTTTTCACAAAATCAATAAGTATAGGAATATAAGAACGTCAAAATGAAATTTAACATATTTAGCTTGAGTTAATCTCAATGACTAGAATAGCATATTAACATACTTATAGAAATCAATCGCCAATTGCTAGCACAAAAGTGCCTGCTAAAGGGATTCAAGGATTAATTTAAGGATTTCTTACTAATCCTTCTAATGCAAAAAAGTTATATTTTGTCAATAAAATACCTTAAATAAAAATAAACTAATGGAATAAAATAAATTGGATGAATCTAAAATCTACACAACATCCAACACACTTGAGGTCTTATACTCTGCAACTTGTGAAGGACTCGTAAGTTAGCTTTCAACACTATCCCAAACATGGGCGCATACTTCACTCATTTTGTGCACAAAATTTTCAACACAACCCTAAGCACAAGCATGTATTTTGGTTATGTTGCACATGAAATCCTCTTGCTTTGCTTTTGTTTCCAACATGGCTTATGTTAATACTTGTGTATAATTTGCAATCCTCCACGACTATAACTAACAAATTATGCTCAAGACAACCGCTCTCATCATGTAATCCAGAACAAGAAACTAACTTAGTTTCATTTGGTTCCATTCTATTTTCAAGAACTCTAATGATAAAATTCTATAAACCCCTTGCTCATGCTCTAGTAATTGAACCTTAACTCGATTCCATCACACTTAGCCTATGTACTCCAGTAATAGCATAAATGTAAATACACTCCTATAAATAAAAGGTCAGCATGATATTGAACCAAAACTCAAAATTCAAACTCCAAGATATAAAGAACTATTGGATCTTGATAATCATAGTTCTATTTATATTGCCAAATTCTTTGACATTTAGCCTATATATACGCATGTAAATAGTTATATAGGTGAAAAATACCTTTGAAAATATAGTCCTTCTTAACTACGGACAAATTAAACTACTAGGTCGCAGGCAATTAGCTGGAATTTGTGAAAAATGGACACAAACTGCAGCAAGATGTACAAAGAACCTAAATCCTAGTCAAAAAAATACATGTGGTAATACTGTGAACTCACATTATTATTTAATTACATGCAATTTTTCACAGAAAACTCCATATCATTTATTTAATTGTTTGGGCATTTACACCATCTCATGGGATGTCACATTTGTTATTGCCCCTGGAGATACTGCCCTGGAAGTAGAAATTGATTGTCCTGTTGTGTACACGTGATTAACCAAAATGGACAATTTTTGGAAAGTTTTTTATAATGCTCCTATCAGCTCAAGCCCTCTAACCACGCGTCTAATACATGGAATGAATCCTATATGAAATGGTGATTTTATTTTGTCCTTGTTTATCTTTTTACTTTAATTATCTTTAAAATACTAAAATCTATAAGATTGTATAATCCATTACATCTCATTCCATTCCTTCACTTTTGTATGTATAAAAATGATTTATTATTCATTATCTCTATCCATTCTATTTTATAAAAATAGAATCCATATCATTCTAAACTATTTTTGCATACCGCACATAACATATGTTCCACCTCAATTGTGCTAATCAATGTACTAAGAGTTGATGGGGGTTTCATATGGATTAGCTAATTAAGATCCAGTAGCTCACTATGATTTTATCTTTTTCCATTCATTTCAATCCTTGGAGCATTGTTTAGAAGACATTATAACTCTCAGTAGAATAGGTTTTCCTTCTATCAGGATCCAAGCCTCCACTTTCTCCTAGTTGCAATACGAGCATTGTACAAAACATTTTAATAATAATTAAATCTTGGAAGGACATGCATTTAACCTTAAGTTTAGACATGCTAAGATTTGATACCAAATCGGAAATCAAACTCGAACCGCTATCGGCAGTTCTAGAACTAGAACCAGACTAGTTAACTGGTTAAACAACTATCGGTTTTTCAGTTTCTAAGCAGTTCTATAACCTAGAACAGAATAGAACCGGCAGTTCTAGAACCGATTCCATTGAAAAAAAATAGAGAAAAAAATTAAAAATATAGATTAAATATATAATTATTAATGTTTATATTATTTCACATGACTAGTAAAATTTATTGTCTATTTACAAGTATTTAATATGTTATTATCAACCACATAAATAAATAGAAGTTAAAATCATATATAATTTACTTTATATAAACTTCTCTTAAAAGCAAGATTCATTATATTAACAACAAGACTACTTTTTATATTTAATTTTCCTTTTATCCTCTAAAGCATTTTTGTAATCTAATATTACTAACTACAATCGATGATATTGATTGTGTTTGTATGTAAATAAATATGCATTCTAAACAAATTTTTAAAAATTTTGATTAAGTAGTTTAATACTTTTAGACTCAATAAATAACTATTTTGAGTTTAAAATTTATTTTATCAAAAATAAAATTGTTTAATTTTTTTTTTATTTTTACTTTAAAAAAATGCTATTCCACGACTTTAAAACTAAAACCAATCCCTCATTTTCAGGATCTAGAATTAACGGTTCAATTCCAATTCAGTTTAGTTGTGGAACCATACCTATATCCACTTACGCCCGGAGTCTTAGTTTTACTTAAAGTTCCCTCTTAATCTTTTTTCCCAAAAGGTCAGAGAAAACTAAGATAACAAATTTAAAGTGTATCTATAATTCATCGTAATTGTTGATTAGATGCTATTATGTAATTCAATTATTAAATAAAGAGAATAAAAGTTTTACTTAGGCATTATTCATCGTTAATGGGAATTAAGGAAAAGTTGTTGAAAATACATTACTAATTAACAAGAAAAGGAAGGAAAAGAAAAACAAGAGAGAGAAGAAAAAGAGAAAAAAGGATGTTAGCATCGATGCTGGTGAATCGCTCATTACCAACACATAAGGTTTGGTAAAAGGGGAACATAGATAAGTTAAAAAATAATTGATTTAGCTAAGTCCCGGTATATGAATACTAACTTTCTAATAGGATGAATAATTAAGGTTCAATTGATTCTCCTCTAACAGTAGAAATTGATAATAAAACAAAAAATCCATACATAAATATATATTTGGGAAAATTCACTATTCATGTATTGGTATTAACCTACCATATCATTTAAGATATAGCAAGAAAGACAAAAAGTGAAAAATAAAAGAATATTTTGCTAGCTCAGAGTCATTTAAAGCCATCTTAACTTCCACCTAACTCATTTTCTGAATCCCCTCAACCGCAAACGGTATTCCATGGTTCCCTTCCCTCGCCACAAATTGATACTTGCATTTTTTCCATTGGCCGTTTCACTAAACTTCTGATGATCTTGACTCCACATTATATTCCACGGAAGGCTGTTGGGTTTTGTTTGGGCGCTTATTTTTCCTAATATGGCAAAGGACGCAGCATTTAGATCATCTCTTCTCTGGTTAGCCTAGTCATTGTTGTGGTTGGGATGTGTACACTCTCATTTAAGAAAATGTTGGGCACTTATATTGTGGGTATGGTGGGAATAGCTGGCGTACTCTTGCCAGATTGGGACTTCTTTGATCGAGACTTCTCCAGATGGACTTCTCCAGTCACCGCGGAAGAGAGAGCAGCTCTTTCTGCTGGAAGAACAGGTTTCAAGAGGTGAGTCAACTTTTCAACTGTTGTTTGGTAATGTTCTTGTTTTCTTACAGATTTCTTGGGTTGCATCCTGTTATTTCCCTTGTGGGTCGGAACTTTTGGAGTTTCTGGATGGACTGGAATGGAAAACAGCTTTTTATTTCTTAGAAGGATATTTGTTCATGTTGCTGCATTGAGTAAGTTGGTCTATGTTCAAGTGCTATTTTATGGAAGTAATAATTGAAATATAAGGAGAAAGAATTTAGTAGGTAAAACATGGCGCGAGTAATATACGTGCTGATGGTTCCAACATCATAGGCACCGGAATTTCCGTCACGTGTAGCATTCCTTTGGTTGCAAGAAGGGTACACGACAATAAGGATTAGATGATATAATATAAGAAGTACTCATCAGTACAATATTCTTATACCATGTTTTCATTAATGGTACTATACAATAGTGAAGAAAATTTTTATTAAAAGATTTTATTTTTATTCAATTCTAATATTTTTATACTATAAAATATAAGGAATAAAAATTTTAAGTTTTATCAAGTCTGATGAAAACAGTATTGTCCAGTCTCATATATATTTTATAAATTAAATATGGTATAAGGATCTTTGTTAGTCTAATATTATAAAAAAATTGTATTTATTTCCACACAAAGCCTTTGACAAATTGTTAGGTATTTAATGATTGATAATTTTAGCCTTTGTGGATGATCAAATATTCAATCATGCCTAACCAAAGCATGTTTTCTAAGTTTCAGAATATGCAAACTAAACATTCTGTTGCCAATGAGAAAAATACCTAGTTATAGGAACTATGAATGTAAAGCAAATAAAGTGTAGGGAAAAGGAAAAAAAACTTCAATAATTTAGGCCATATGTTCTAAACTTGCGCTTAATAAAATGCTTGAAATTTGCATGCAGGTATAGGATCTATCCCGTCCGGTTAGTTCTTTACTCCTCGGTATATATATATGCCCTATACAAGTGGTGGTTGTTCGTCTCAAGATAGCTTATGGTCTATGGTACTTCTCGAGGGTTTCGTACAAGTTCGCGGTTTTTGTTGATGGGTTCCCCTTTCAAATACAAGACGTTTAGTTTTAGATCATGTCGATGTGTCCTTGTGGCAAGGAAAGGACGAATCATCAATTAACAATTCGTGTATAACATTAACGTTAATGTGTTTGATTGATGCGTAAGTATATGTATATATGTTGCGGATAAATTGAAGTGATTTTTTTACCATTACAACAGGAGAGGGAGATTGCGAAGATTCACCTCATTGCCGAGTTCTTCATTTTTCAAGCTCTGTTCTCTCCTCTTTCCATATCTCCAAGCTTGAAAAATGGGACTGTCTTTAGCTAAGTTGTTTAGCCGGCTATTTGCCAAGAAGGAGATGCGCATCCTCATGGTGGGTCTTGATGCTGCTGGTAAAACTACTATTCTCTACGAGCTTAAGCTTGGAGAGATTGTCAACACCATTCCCACAATTGGATTCAATGTTGAGACCGCTGAGTACAAGAACATCAGTTTATAGTTCGGGATGTTGGTGGCCAGGACAAGATCCGCCCTCCGTATCATAATCAAGAAAAGTATTATCAACAGTCTAAATGAAATCACATAACTTATAACACTTTTAAAATTCCTTAGCGTTAATTAAGGTTATAAAAATCATAAAGAAAACATAACACATAATGTAACTCATCCAATTTTGCAAAGGTCAATTAAATGTCAAGACTGGTGGTTAGATGGGTCGCCGAGAGCTTCCATGATCAAAGCGTGCAGCAGTCCATTTGAATGGGACGTTATGTTGTTTGGATAACATGGATAAATTTTCAAAGGTCAATGTGATATGCTGGCTCGTGTTGATGTTGGGTTTGGGCATCAAACTATGTTATTTTTTAGTTCCTTTCTTACTAGTAGAAACTCAAATTCTTGACAAATTATAGACTAACTTTCTAATAAGCTAAGTACATGTCTTAAAAAGCTTATGATACCTCTAAAATAATTGTAGAACCTTTCAAACCAAGTTGCTAAGACCAACTCTTTCTCAAGTAATAGGAATAAAAAGCATGCAATTCCCATCACTAAAATTGAATATCACTAACTAGTAGATCTTAATGTAAGGCATGATCGTTTGGGGTGGATAACACCCATTAAAATGTTGCAAAATATGGGGCAACTTTGGTCTTTTCCCCACTCAAAAGTCCAAATATAACTTAGGATCTATCCCGTTGCTAATTGATGTGTGTGAACCGTTTCACGGGAAAATTCACAATCATCTGGTGAATTTTATCTGATTCATAGACCATTGCGCTTTAAGCACAATTGTAAGTTTATTTTTAGCTCCCAAATGTCGCGGCTAGAGCCTATACCCGGTGTTTGTTGCTATTAGATAGTACAAAATGGTCAATAAGTTAAATTAGTTCTATACATTGCAACGAAGCAGTTAAATAAATAAATGCGCTATACAAAATATTGATTGTTTTGCCTCTGATAAAATTAGGGCTAGAACTTGATAGTCATTGAACCATTCCCTCGTGGATTTTGCAAAACACACTTACACTTAGCAGCCTTCTATCTTTCACCGTCAGATGCATCAATATCAATTATCTGCAACTGCATGATCAAAAAGCATAAGTGCCAACAGAAGATGACGGTAAATTTAAGTTAAAAACACTGTATTAAATATCAATTATCTCCATTGAAATTTGAAGATTTCCTTCTTTAGCCTTACTGAAAAACAAAAAATTATCTACCAAGAACAAGTGGGGCAAAATCAGGTTAGAACTTCTCATTTTCAATACAAAGGCTTGTTCGCACCAACTAGACTAAACATTCTTCTAGCCCCCAACATGAACAGAGCTTACCCTAACTAAATTCTATAGTACATATACAACACACACACAAAATCCAGCCAACCCAGTAGCGTCAAACATTCACATAATCTGATCATCCACTCATATCTAGGCTTTAACGGAGTTAGATCTTTTAGGGCCTTTGAATTTAAGGATCTTACAAGCTTCATATACCATGGCAACATTATTTTAAGCCAACCAATTTAAGACGAAAGCGTTGGTTCCTTGAGCCCCGCACAGTTTTGGGGGGTGGGGGTTGTTGGGTGGGTGGGTTACACACATACACAGCCAGCATTTCCTGTCTTAAAGACGGCTAAGCAATTCTAATATACCCTCCTTTTTCTGAAGTTGTGCTCCAGCTTTCTGATTCCCTTTCTCCGGTCTCAAATGTTTTTATGAGTATTTTCCAGTTACTTCATTCTCCGGAACACAAAGGCATGAAAGAAGATCCAGGAATTTTAGGTACAACCCTTTTGCAGTGTACATATCACAAAATTATATAGGATGTGGTTTTATGGGAAAAGTAATGACAATGGTCGAAGCATATGCACATCACGTTGTGAAAACTACATATTGACATGGATGTTTGCCTGCAGGCGGCAGAGGGATGGTGTATTTCCCAAGTGCATGACTAGCATAGCTACAACTTCAGGCCACATGCACAACGCATCTTCCCTTTGGACTATAGTGCTCTCGTTTTGGGATGAATCCATCACTTCATTTATGAAGCAAAATACCAATATTCTCATCAGGTTGGAGAAAAAATTTTGGGACGTTGATATACAAAGACGACCAGCTATACCTTCTCTACAAACAAAAAGAGAAATTGCAATCTAGATCATACAGCCAGATAAAACAGATCTCTGGGCATCCATATAGTTCTAAGACATATTTCTTCTCTGTTAACAGATCACCCATTACCTGGTCAGTTTAGGACCTTGAGATGATCCTGAAACAGAATGAGTATACTATGGTTCCTTTGTCAGAGAGATTGCTTTTGAGGGCTCCCATATAAATGGATGTCAAAAGAGATTAGTGGCTACCACAAATAGGCACACCCCTGCTTGAGCTTGCATCACCAATGGAAACGGTGGCAAGGGACTTCGATGCCCACACACCTGCATTCATTGCTCCTTCCTGCAAATTGCTTCTCTTGCTAGGCTCCCTTGGAGACTTAAACTGCTGTATGGTTCTGTTCAGATAAAACAGAAGATGATCTACCATGCTGAACAAGCTCATATTTGTTATGTAAGTCCTCCAAGCACGTTCAGTACAACGAAGCAGCACTGGATATAGGAAGTAAAGCAACCTCAAAAGCACAAATGCAGTAGCCAAAGCCAGGTAAGTCTCCTGTCGCAGCAAATTCTCAGGTGATCTAGCCCAGGAAAAGGGGCAGCTTTCTGGCTCAATAGTATCACGCTTCTCATGATTTGACAACACCTTGATTTCTTCAAGGGAGGTCCCCTCTAGTGATGATGATCTTATACCTAAAATGAAGACCAATTGAATTGAGAAATCCTAAAAAATAAAAAATAAAAAGGGGAGGAATTTACATAAACCACTGCTAGCAATTGAAAAAAGAGGACTCCCGATTTCCTAGCAGAGTTATGTGGATAGACAAAAAGCAAACCAGCATATATTTTATTACCTAAGGAAGGACATTGGAATAAGTAATGAAAAATTTTTAACTCAACACAAAAATAGATAGTATGTAAAAATATTTCCATGGTACAGAATTGCAAAGAACAAGCTCTTTCCCTCTTTCCAAGCACCAATGACTGACACTTGTGGGTTGTGTGGGTGGGTGGTGGGCAAGCAATTACTTCCATTCAAAACAGAAATGAGCACACAGCTCTGATGCCTTACCAGTTACATCTTGGTAAAAGTCAACAAGAGAACCAAGGTTCCGTGAACCATGGTACCGTACACGAATAGTTGAATTCAAAAGGAAAAATGTTGGAAATCCATGGACCCCATACTTAGAGAGAATGCTGCAAAAATCAATCAAAGTCATTTCCGAATTTGAAATCATAGAAAGATATATATGATTACGGACAGAATATGAAAGATATGGCAAACCTTGGACGGATGGATGATTCTTCAACAGCTAAATGAGGAATGGATGGATACAAAGAGGCGAGAAGTGAGAAATTCGGCCTAAACACCCGGGAGAAAGGACACCAGGAAGCATAGAAAAGCACGGCCACATAGGCATCACTATGCTTATGGACCGTGTTCAATGCTCTTTGCAAAGAAACCTCATCACCCTTCACAACGAAAAGTCAAAATATCAACAGAGATCATTACAAGAATACAACCTTATCAAACTCAACGCAGAGTAATATAAACACACACACACAAAATCACACACGCATATATACTAAGAATGCTTCTAGAGAGTAGATACGGTTTAGGCGAATGAAAAAAGATTACCCAGGAAAAATTCAATTATGATGGAGAGCAATTCGTTTTTTCATTACATAAACAAATTCGACAACCTCAAAAGTAAAATCCCAACCTTAAACACACTTTATTTGTTACAAATAAAATTCCCGGTAATTCAAATATCCCTAAATCCAACGCAATTCTCTGGTCTATAGTATAAAACCCCATATTAAATGAACATCAACATCAACCCAAGAAGAAAAACATAAAAATCTACAAAACTTCGGATCGAATCAGGAAAAATAATTAAAACTTTAAACTAAACATCATTAATACCTCCGTAACACCAACGAATGTAAGAGACCTGTGGCGGGGGTGTAATGAACAGTGAGAATCTCGAAACCCTAAGATCGAATCCGTAATCGATTCTCTCTCACACACGGCATCGGACGAGACATCCTAAGGGGCCATTTAAGGCGGAAGAGGACAGCCGTCCCCAAATCAGAAACACCGAGATCCCAGCCACCCAAAACCTATTCATCATCACGGGAAATTAACACCAACCCCAAATCGTCAAAATAATAAAATCTTGCTTAACTTCTCCCCAACATGTCAAGGAATATAAATTTGTCCAACAAAAAAGAAAGAAAAAAGGGAAAAAAATAAAAAGTTCGCTCTGGGTTCGTCCTGAGTGGTTATGGGAGGGAATAAAACAGTGAACGGAATTTATGGAGTGATTTACTTCAGGATAGGGAATTTTTTTTGGTTTGTAGTTATGATTGGAGGAATAGGGTAAAAATTGGAATCAGGTTTCTGAGGTGAGGACGATGAGAGAGAGATAGAGATAATGAAGGGGGTTTGGTTGGTAGGTACCTGGTAGCTATTGGCTTGGGTCTGGGTTCCGGTCCGGCTGCGGTTTTATTTGATTTGAGTTATTGCTAAATCATCGTCACTGATGGCGGCTTTTGTACATGTAAATTTTAATTAGTAAATCTCACTGCAAATGATAATATTTGAAGATAAATTCATTTAAGATATCAATTAATTTGAGTCCTACAAATACTTATCAATAGAAAAAAGTTTTTTGTGTTTTAATTAAATATACTCTTTTGTTGACACGTGTCCTTAGAAATCTAAATTGATTCACTTCTTAGAGACTTTACATAAACTTATCTATAAATATTGAAACATCTTTTTAATCATTCGAAATGTTACGATATTAAATAAACTTATCATTAAACATTATGACTTTTTAATGTAATTTATCCCTAAATTTAATATATAGATTGTATAGCAATATAGCATACATAGAAATATAACCCTTAAATTTTGAATTAGTTAGGATACACCTGGTAAACTTTAATATATTAGCGAATAATATTTAAAAAAAATTGAAAATGATGCCCTAAATCTACATTTTGGTTAAAAAACAACTTTCAAATTTATGAAAACTTTTTCTAACACTTCTTAAATCTCAACATATGTGCTAATTTATTTAACTAAAGAGTTAAGGGTAGTTTATCTAACCAACTTATCAAAATTGAAGGAGCTATTTGTAATATTTAAAAGTGTAAGAGTATATTCACACTTGTTTCAAAATTTATGAGTTATTTACAATTTTTGCCAAATGTAGGTATCGAATACTTATAATATATATATATAAAAAAAAAAATAGGTTATGGTTTTTAGTTTCAAAACTTCCTGACATTTTATTACATCTTATTTACCTTTTCTTTTTTGTTTATTATCATCTCACTCACAACCTCTTTAGTCTACTTCTTTTCCTTTACTTCCATCTCCCATCTCTCACATAGGCTTACATGTCTTCATTATTGCCTATGATACAATTACATTGATATAATTTTTATCTGTCTATATAATTTATATAAGAATCATTTCATTCATCTCACATTTTATCATATAACTATAGGTAAATACCGTAAATGGTAAGAGATATGAATGTGGGTTAGATACTCAAGTATTGTAGATGGAACATGTGAATAATTCTAGATACGAACAAGCAGCAATAGTCAGATCTATATAATGAGAATGAATGTGAGAAGGAGGGTTCACCGCCATCGATCAAAGTAGTTTTATGAATTTAGATTAGCCCGTATAAATTTGGATTGTTATATTATACTTTAATTTAAATATAGTAAAAATTATATATGCCATAGTGGAAAAAGAAGTCTCAGTTGCATCTCTTATTTTTAGGTTTTTTTCTTTTAATTATCTAGATACCAAATTAAATTTTTGTGCAAAGTTTTGTACCAAATTTGACATTTTTTTCTATTATTTATCATGTTTATACATGGAAAATTTGTTGCATTTAAAGAATAAAATCGATGAGTTTTATAAAAAATAGTAAAGTAAGGCACTAAACAATCACATTAATGAATATAAAACACTTTTAACTTAATTTTTTAATTATTTATGGAAATTAAAACATATCATTATAATAAGGTGTCATCTAATTTTACCAATACAAGCATAATTAAAATGCAGTTAAAAACTTTTCAAACAATTCAAATTCCAATTATGAAACATTTTAGTATCTCATTAATTGGCTATTATTTTTCTTGATTTGTGAATGGTAGAGTGACTTTGTATTTAAAAAATTAAAATTGAGAAGGTTTCATAAGTCTTATCTTTGGATGTAAATGATAAAAATACTTTCATATACTTAAAATTATAGACATTCAATATAAAGGATACCAAACATTTAATTTTGATTTAAAATTGGAATTTTTATATGGATTGAAACATGTCATTGAAGACAAATGTAACAATAAGTTTGAAGAACAAAAATGTAAAATATGAAAAGGTTAAAAACTTCCAAATCTATTTATAATTACTGTACATGTTACATTTTTGTCAATAAGTATGGTAATTATACATGCACTTTTACAACCATTTTTGTTAGAAATCATACTCCATATCCAAAGACTAATATTATAAAGAAAAACAAAATATATTAAAGTAAAGAAAATTCATGAATTTTGTTATAATTAACGTTAGATTGTTAAGCTAATTCTCAGTGGCAAACACATTGTCTTAGTTGTTATATCTTTGAAATACCACATTTTCCATGTGCTCAAATGGTGCCCTTTAGTGCTTGATGTCTTGGTGCTCTAGCAACACAACATGCCATGTGAATTGCAAGACACTCCACAACTTGAGTTTAAGAATGAGGGGTTAACCTTATCTAAAAAAACATTTGACTCAATCGACTTACACTTTATCTTATGTTCTTAATCTACTGTGCTATTTGCTTAATCAACAATGCACCTCCTTGGCTACTAAACCACCTTCTCTTGAGATTGGTTAGATATATTACTAATTGATACATTTATTAAGGTCATGATGGATCAACTCTAATCATCTTTTGATATCATGATTCCTATTATGTTCAAGATATACATAATTAAGGGACCATATGTGATATGAATCACACCAACCTGTAACGAAACCTAATACCTAAATCTGGAAATCAACCCTAAGATCCTCTAAGATCTAATAAAAACCTCGACCTGTTGCTTAACAAAGCAAGAACCTTAATGAACACCATGGATAAACCGATAAGTTCAAAAAAGTTCTTTCAAGAACTAAAGAGAAATTAACTCTCAAATTTGTATTCAATGATGTTATGTTTACACAAACAAGAGCCAAGGTCCATATATACTAACACAATGGAAACCTAAAAGACATAAAAGAATTAAATGGGCAGCCAATAAAAGCTGGAGATTTACAATACAAAAGCTAGTGGCCTTTAAAAGAAACAAAAGACACGAAACTGTGTAAAGTTTTAGGCCAGTGGTGTAAGTCCCTACACCGATGGTGTAGAATAAAGGTCAGTGGCGTTTAGAGGTGGCCTAAGGCTTGCTTGTCTATAGCATGTCTTGATCCATTCCTGTGTTAACTTTGAGGACATGGATCAGCTTTAGTTCATCCTTGGTGTTGTGCATGCCAACCTCCTCCTCTTGAACATCTTGGCTTAAGCCATTAAGTGCATCTTTGAATCTTTTAACTTGGGCTCGTGTAATCGATCTAGGCGGCATCTCAAGTAGATCTACACTCCATCTCTAACCTTGCCTCCATCATTCCCCTCCTCTTGAAAAGAATTTGTCCTCAAATCATCACCTGCATCAAAAGGACACAAATCAGTGACATTAAAAGTAGTACTTACATTATACTTACTAGGTAAATCTAGCTTTTAGGCATTGTCATTGATGCGCTTGAGAACTTGAAAAAGACCATCGCCTCTTAGAAGCAATTTAGAATGTCTATGTGCAGGAAATCTTTCTTTGCGCATGTGCACCCAAATCCAATCTCTTGGTTCAAAAACTACTTGACGATGCTTTTTGTTGGCTTGTTTTGCATGCTGCTCTGTCCTTCGCTCAAGGTTGAGCCTTGCCTAGAATCTGCTTAATAAATTCCAATTTCTTTTTTTACATCCAAATTAATATGTTCAGACATAAGTAAAGGAGATGAATCCAAAGAAGTTAACAGATTAAAACATACATAACCTCAAAAGGTGAAAATTAAGTAGTAAGATGTATAGTAAGGTTATAAGCAAACTCACATGTGGTAACGATTTTCTCATTTTTTTAATGTTCTTTTTAATGATAGCCATTAACAAAGTAGACAAATTCATGTTTACTACCTCGATATGGCCATTAGTTTGTGGGTGATAAGTAGTGGAAAACAATAACTTCGTTCCTAACTTATACCATAAGATCTTCCAAAAGTACCTCAAGAGCTTAGAATGTCTATCCGAAACAACAGTTCTAAATATACCATGTAATCTCACAACTCCCTAAAGAACAAATCTTCAACATGTGAAGCATCATCTGTCTTGTGGCATAAAATAAAATGTGTCACCTTTGAAAATCTATCCACAATCACAAAAATAGAATCTTTACCACTTGTTCTCATAAGTAAACCTAACACAAAGTCTATAGAAATATCAACCCAAGGTTCTCTAGGAATAGGTACTAGTGTGTAAAAGCAATGGGTTGCACTTGGGATTTAGCTTGCCTACATGTGACACATCTTATACAAATTCTCTCAACATTTCACTTCATGTAGATGTTCTTGGAAAACTCCCACGGTCTTAGCTACCCTAAAATGTCCCTTCAATCCCCCACCATAAAACTTCTTCACTAACAACTCCCTAATGGGGCAATTAGAAATGCACAATTTATTTTTCCTAAACAAATAACTATCATGCCTAAAGAACTTAGTACTAGCTAACTTTTCTCAACGTGCATAATTTTTAGAAAAATCTTGGTCCAAAGAATACAATTATTTAATATGTTCAAAACCAGGTAATTTAGCATCAAGAGTGGAGATTAGCACGTACTTCTGTGAAAGTGCATCACCAACAATCTTTTCCTTACCTTGATTGTAGCAGATGGCATATGGAAATGTCTCTATGAACTCCACCCATCGTGCATGCCTCTTGTCTAACTTATGTTGGCCCTTCAAATGCTTTAAGGACTCATGATCGGTAGAATCACAAACTCCTTAGGCCAAAGGTAATGTTGCCAAGTTTCCAAAGCCTTAACCAATACATACATCTTTTTGTCATAAACAGGGTATCTCAAGGCTACCCTACTAAGCTTTTTGCTTAAATATGCAATCGATCATCCTTTTTGCATAAGAACTGCTCCAATCCTTAAACCTAAAGCATTACATTCAATTTCAAAAATTTTGTGAAGTTAGGTAAAGCAAGCAGAGGAATATGAGTTAATTTGTCCTTGAACAATTGTAATGCTTTTTCTTGTTCCTCTCCCTACTTAAACCCAACATTCTTCTTGATGACTTCGGTTAAAGGTACAACTATGCTACTAAAGTCCTTCATAAACCATCGATAAAAGCTAGCAAGTCCATGTAAGCTTTGAACATTACTCACACTGGTCAAACTTAGCCATTCCTGGATCGCACGAACCTTCTCCTCATCAACCTGTATTCCTTGTACACAAAAAACAAAACCAAGAAACACAAGCTTATATGTACAAAATGTGCACTTCTTGAGGTTAGCAAATAATCTCTCCTTTCAAAGTACATCCAAAATAAACTTCAAATGAATTAAATGGTTATCCAAGTTCATGCTATAAATGAGGATATCATCAAAATAGAAAACCACAAATTTTCCAATAAAAGCACACAAAACATGGTTTATTAATTGCATAAAATGTTAGGTGCATTGTTTAATTCAAAAGGCATAACCAACTACTCATATAAACCATGTTTAATTTTAAGTGTAATTTTCCATTCATCTCCTTCTTTTATCCTAATATGATGATACCCACTTTTCAAATCAATTTTAGAAAATATACAAGATCCATATAACTCATCAAGCATATCATCTAAGCGAAGAATGAGATGAAGATACTTTATCGTTATATTGTTCATGGCTTGACAATCAACAACATTCTCCACAACCTATCCTTCTTAGGAATCAAAATTATTGGAACGGCGCATGGACTCATGCTTTCCCTCACGTACCCCTTGTCCATCAATTTTCTAACCTGCCTTTGGAGTTCCTTTGTTTCTTCGAGATTACTCCTATAAGCTAGTTAGTTTGGAATGATCGTGCTGAGCATAAAATTAATTTGATGTTCAATCCCTCATATTGGAGGTAATCCTTTTGGGATTTCCTTGGAAAAAATATTCTCAAACTCCTGCAAAAGAGAGACAACAAAACTAGGCAAAGAAGGGTAAAGTTGGTCAGTATTAAAAAGTGCCTCCTTGGACAAAAGTACAATCATAGGCTTTTTCAAGAACAATAATCGCTTTATCTCACTTGCCTTTGCATAAAAAAAATTTTTCTCTCTACCTCTCTCTTTTCACTCAATTCTACCATCTTTTTTCTCTCTCAGTATTCTTAGTCTCTCGCTCTTTTTCTTTTAGTATTCAATTCATTTTCTTTTTGTCACTCTCTTTTTTTCCTCTCATTCTCTTTTTGTAACCCCACTTGATCTTCATACACCTAACTCGGTGTCATAGGAACAAGAATAATTGTCCTTTGATTATATGCAATGAGTACTTATTGGTAAATCCATCATGCTTAACCTTCTGATCAAATTGCCATGGTCAACATAATAACAAGGGTCCGACTTACATTGGAACTACATCACACAAAACATCATTTTCATATTTTCCAATGCGAAAAGAAATCATCACTTGTTTATTCACCTTCAATTCACTGCTATTATTAAACCATTGCAATTTGTAAGGTCGAAGATGCTTACTTGTTGGAAACCCAAGTTTCTCAACCATGGTAGTGCTAGCAAAATTAGTGCAACTTCCATCATCAATTATCACACTACATACCTTGTTTTCGACATAGCACCAAGTGTCAAAGATGTTTTCCCGCTGCAACTTTTCACCTTCCTTAAGTATAGCACTTACAACTCGCATTACCACCAACATCTCTCCTTAAACAAAATACTCCTCATCATTAGCATCTTCAAATGATGGCATAGAATCACGATCTGATTCATTGTTTGTCTCAATCTCACCATTCTCCCTCATCACCATGACCTTTTTGTTCAGACATTGTCTTGCTATATGACCCCTGCTTTAGCATTTAAAACACTTAATATCACGATTTCTAGTGGTAGAAGAATAGGATTTACCTTGATTTCCATGGATGGCCACCTTGTGTTTCTAATCGAACTTTAGCCTAGTGTTAGGCTATTTCTCCTCCTTCTTCCATAGAAGCGATTTCAAAGTGCATGCACTTGAACCACCTTTCCTCTTGAGTTGGTTCTCAATCTTAATTAGCATGTGAACCATGTCCTCCAACTCCACATAATGTTGTGACTCTACTACATTTTGAGTCTTTTGATTTAAACCAATTAAAAATCACACCATGATAGCCTCATGGTCCTCCTTAATGTTTACTCTAATCATAGCAGCCTCCATCTCCTTATAGTGCTCCTCTACACTCCTATTGTCTTGTCTAAGATTCTACAATCTGTTGTACAACTCTTGGTAATAATATGTGGGAACAAATTGCTTCCTCATCACCCTCTTAATCTCTTCTCAAGTCTCTATTGGTAGTTCCTTAATCCTCCTCCTATTCAACACTAGCTAGTCCCACCATACGATGGCACAATCCAAAAACTCTATAGTAGCAAACTTTACCTTCTTAACTTTGGAATAATTGTGGCAATCATAGATTAACTCCACCTCTTTCTCCCATTCAAAGTACACCTCAAGGTCATTATTTCCTTGGAGAGATGGAATCTTCATCTTTATCCTACCCAAATTATTATCTCCCGATTCCTAGCTTCTTAATCTACCTCTATACCTTTTAACGCTCTCAACTGAATCCTGATCAAACTCATCATCATAATTAACCCCTTTCAAACTCTTCTTCTTCTAACTGCACTTCGCTCCTTGGAAACCCCTCTCTCCTACGGCCTTGAGGAATGTTTCGTGACTGCTCTCGAGATTGTTCTATGCTTTGTTCTACATTCTCATGAAATTGTTCCAACTCAGCTTTAAAGATTCTTTTCATCTCGATCGTCAAATCCTCTAGAATCAACTTTATATCAATTCCTCCTACTGCAGCTTTAGATGTACTTTTGTTCGACATAGTGCTGCAAAAAAACAAGGTTAGAAGTAATAACAAAATAAAGAAAAACCTCTCAAATCACTCCTTCATGTGTTTCCACTCAAAGAATGATCCACTCAAATCACTCGTGTTTTCCATACAGTAGATATTTGATTTTTCATCACTTTAATCTCCCTTACTGTTCTTTTAGAACTAATCAAACAAATCAAAGGCTTTCCCCATAATTCAATCTGACCTTTTCAATGTTACTTTTGAAACTAATCAAACAAATCAAAGTCTTTTCCCATAATTCAATTAAATGATACCTTTTTTTGTATGATTTTTTATTTGATTTCTTTCTTCTTTTTCTTCTTCTCTTCTTCTTTTCTTTATTTAATTTTTTTTTTTTTTGGTAGCAACTAATATGAAGCTAACACTAATTCAATAAAAAATCAAACAGAAATAGAGAAACACAAAGAAATCCAATAAGAAGAAGCTTAAAGACTCCTAAACCTTAAAAGACATTAATTTCTTTTTTTTTTTTTTATGATAAGGAAAGGATATGCAAGCTTTAAACAAACTTAGGCTCTGATACTAAACTAATACAAAACACGCTAACCGATGACGAAACCCAATACCTAAATATGGAAATTAACCCAAGATCGTTCAAGATCAAATGGAAACTGTGACCCATTGCTTAATAAAGCAAGAACCTTGGTATAGAGAGGATGCCACAATCGGTAATGGAAATCCAATTGGTAAGTCATGAATGAACGCCACAGATAAACCGATAAATTCATAAAAGTTCTTTCAAGAACCAAAGAGAAATTAACTCTCAAATTTGCATTCAATGATGTTATGTTTATACAAAAAAGAGCCAACGTCTATATATACTAACACAATGGAAACCTAAAAAACATAAAAAGAATTAAAACTAGCAGCCAATCAAAGTTAGCAGCCTACAATACAAAAACAGGCGGCCTTTAAAAGAAATAAAAAACAAGAAATTATGCAAATTTTTAGGCTGGCAACATAAATCCCTACACTGGCGACGTAGAATAAAGGCTGACGGCATCCAGAGGCAGCTTAGGGCCATCTTGTCCGTAACATGTCTTGGTCCATTCCCGTGTTAACTTTTAGGATGTAGATTAACTTTAGTTCATCATTGGTGTTGTTTACGCGAATCTCCTCTTCTTGAATATCTTGGATTAAGCCATTAAGTGCATCTCTGAATCTTGTAGCTCAGGCTCGTGTAATCAATCCAAGCAGCATCTCAAGTAGATCTACACTCTATCTCCTAACCTTGCCTTCATCAATATGCATGCAAAACTTATTCATTCTTATCTTTAATCAATTTGATCATCTTCTAAAACATGGTTTCACATGTACTATACTTTGATAACCTAACCACAGTAGCCAATATTGGTAATTCGTCCTTGTCACAACAAATGCAACAGCTAGTATATATCAACATTCCCTCTACTATCTTTGTCCTTGTGATATCCTTGCTACATCCATATATCCAACTCATAAATAATATTATAATATTGCTTGTCAGTGAGTTCAACTCTTTAGTCATCACATAACTCTACCATTTTTCTCAAATCTTTCACTTAACACCAAAGGAGATAAATTATGTGATAAATTCTTCATATCTATCCTTTCATGGAATCTCAAAACCCAATCCATACCTTTCTTCCTCTTACTAATGAGTCTACCATCTTTCAATGCAAGTATGTATCTATCTATCTTTCTATAGGGCAATTTTCTTGCCATTCATGTAATAGATGTGCTTAATTGCAATGATATTAATTTGATGTAAATTTGTTAGTGTCGCAAAAATCTAATATAAATAATTTAAATGTGAATATACATATAGATGCATAAAACAATAAATTAGTAGAATGCTTTTCATGACATGTTACATTTAGGAATGACAATTCATATTAGTGAATCAAGTTTGTATTTAATACCTAGAAAAGATACGGTGAATAAAGATCATAAATGACTAATTGATATTATAGTCATATTTATTATTACCATAATTGTATTTTTGGTATTCTAGCTTTTGTTAGTTGTATGTATCTTTATATAACCTTGTTTCCAATTACGTCTAGATCTTATTCATGTTATCATATCATATTGCAAACTATCAACCCTAATAAAGAGCTAATTTAGCTTGAGATACTCAAAATACCATGAACCATCTTGGTAGCAATATTGATGAATAATTATTGGTTTCCTTCTTAAAGTGGAACAATGACAATTTTCTTATTAGCAGTTCTTGCCATCATTATTTTCATTTTAGGAGACACTTATTAGTTCAATTTTCTCCTTTATAGATGTGGGGATCTAATTGTAATGATCATATGCATGCAGTATGCACTTCATATTAGATATGACCTCAAAGGAGTGATGTAGTAATGACACATAGAGAGGGTTGTGAGAAGAGGGTAAGGGAGAGGAGTAATAGGTCATTCGAAAGAGTTTTAATGCATGTGTGATAAGTAGAGAAGTTATGTAACATTAACTCCATAATTTTTAAAGAGATGTGTTTTCATTTTGAATTATGTGTATCACAATATGTAGAAAGATCATTTCGGTAATTGGGCTCTTCGCCCAATTTAATGTCATGGGCTAGTCTTCTAAGCTGGTGATAGGGCTTAAAAGACCAAGTCCAATAAGGGATGTTGTAAGGAGATTTGACTTGATAAGATCAAAACAAAGATCATCGAACCAGTTTATTCTGCTCTTGGCCTAGTTCGATTCTCTCGCACGAGAAATGTACGCTCAAAAAATATCTTTCTAGGCTAAATCGGGCTTCGTTTTACTAAAATAGAGCTTATAAAGAATGAAATAAGTCTTAAGCTCTTTTATATCAATAATGGACTGATTTAGAAAGGATAATGAGCTTCTCTTTATATTATGAAAGCTCCAAAGCCCAACCCTAGTGTACTATTATAGAAAAAGAGGCTTCAATAGCAGCTGTTGAATCATTTAAAAATGATCTAATGGTGGTCAACCACATTCAGTCCCATAAATAAGAGCTGCTCTAGTAATGGAGGGTCATTCTGCATATTGCTTAAATTGAGAGCAATGCAGAAACTCTACTAAAATATCTCTAGGAAAGATCATAGCATTTACTTTGTGAAGAATAAGTTAAGAACGATTGAATTCATTTGATTTGATATTTTGTCATACTCATGCACTTAAAAAATCGGGTTTGTCTATTCTTCCTCCATGCCTCTCTTTGCGATACCTTACATGTGTCATTAGGGGTGTGCACGATACGGTTCGGTTCGGTTCGGTTTACATCTCGAACCGAACCGCACCATAATTTACGGTTCGGTTTTTCTTTTAAATTCGAACCTAACTATATAGTTCGGTTCGTAATTTTTTCGAACCGAAAAAAAAACGGTCCGGTACGGTTCGGTTTGCGGTTCGAACCATTTTTTCATAAAATAAAAAATATATTCTATCGAAAAAATTCAATTACATATTTCTTATCACTAATGCAAATATAAACAATAATATTTAAAATTAATCATTTATCAACTAAACATGTAAAACTTATAGGAAGGAAAAGATTTTATCCATTATAAAATTATAACTATGACCAGTCTCATTTTTTTGAATTATCTTGAACTATAATGATATACTAGACTTTATCTCAATATAAGACATAAAATGTAATTTATTGTATCCTTCTAACTAACATATTACCAATTATATAAATCAATAAGTAACTAAATAATAGAACTAGATTAATTAGTAAGACAAATGGAAAAGAAATATGCAGAAGTTAGAATACTAGAGGTTAAATTCTAAAATCTACCTTACTTATAGATAACATAACAATTAAAACATATTATAAAAAATCTAATTTTATTCTAATGAATAACACATATCTTAGTAAAAAAAATTTACAACAATTAATTTTTTTTAAGTTAGAATACTAGACTTTAAATTCTAAAATCTATCTTACTCATAGATAACATAACAATTGAAACATATTATGAAAAATCTAATTTTATTCTAATGACTAACACATATCTAAGTAAAAAATTTTAAAAACAATTAATTTATTTAAAAAATTAATTGTTTTTAAAATTTGTGATATAGATATGTACCATTAATAAAACAATTAAGAGTAAAAATAATATATTTAATTTTTTTAATATATAAAACGGTTCGGTTCGGTTCATGGTCCCGAACCGAACCGCGAACCGAACCGTTTCAAAAAAGAACCGAAATTTTGGTTCGGTTCGGTCCGATCAGGTTCAGTTCACGGTTCGATCGTTTTTTTTGCCCAGCCTTATGTGTCATCAGTTTAAGACTCATCTCAGGTCGATTGGAATGCCTATCACATGTGATTAGTCAACTGCAGCAATGCCACCATACACAATATAATAGCACAACCATATTTTTCTAAAATTATGAACTATGTTAAATGAGAAGAAGCTTTGAGTATTTATAAAATTTAATCATTGATGACTATCACGCATAACGTCTACAATGGAGACAGATCCTCCAAATATTAAATCTTTTATAGACTATTGTTTTATCCAAACCCTTATAAGCATCTATAAATGGATAAGCTTTCTTGAGAAAGGACGAGGGTTGATGGGCCAATTTAGTAATTCTTAATTCAAAACTATCATATTAACCTTTCTAAGTCATCTCTAATAATTGGTGGATTCGGTAATAATATCTCATAGTATAAAAAGTTAAATCCATATATATATATATATATATTTGGCCATCTAAATCCATATATTTCATAATGATAAATTTTACTCCTTATACATCCTCTAACCTCAATGGGCTCGAGTGAGCCGGTTGGATAGCTGCCAAATGAGCAACATTAATGCTGACGTCACTATCGCATTTGTATCATCCCAAATTAATACTGTTATCCAGTTTATGAATTCAAATTCATAGATTTCAATATAATTAATTTTATCTCTTCCTATGCTCTAACCTTAATGGGCTCAGATATATCAATAACTACCCGTGACTAGGCCGTGAACAAGTTTAATGGTGGAAGTCACCATATGGCAACTTGCGGTAGGATTTAGCAACTTTTTAACTTTTTTCGTGCTCTTTTTTTCCCTAGCTATATTCTTTTGTGTTTGTAGATTATGGGTAATATAATACTTGATATTCCATTATTGTGTCAAATCAACTTGTATTAATGGAATTAAATGTTTGCACATGTAAGAGGTAATGTGGAATTTGTGGGCCCGAGCCACTCTGTTGACATAGCCCAAAAAAAAAAAAAAAAAAAAAAAAAGCTACTCTGTTGACCTTCTGATTCCGTAACTGTTGATGTAGAAATATTAAAGAACCTATTCTTAGCCTACGGATGATATCGTCCCGTGTCTGCGCAGGGCCCACTTGTTTTTATAAATGTTTATAGGATAAATATAGACACGGTTCGGTTTCAAACCAAAACTTAATAGTTTCAAAATCAGAATTGGATTGATTGGTTTATTCTAGAACCAACTAAAAAATCATTCATTTTTCGATTTTTAGATAGTTCTATAAACTAAAATCAAATAGAATCGACGATTCCAATAGGCTTCATTAAAAGAAAAAGATTATAGAAAAATAAAAAATATATTAAATATATAATTATTAATGTTTGCACCATTTAATTTAAATATAAAAATTTATTATCTATTTATAATATGTAATGTGCTATTATCAATAATACAAATAAATATAACTTAATATCATATTTAGTTTAGTTTATATAAACCTTTTTTAAAAGAAAAATTCATTTCCTTAAAAATATGATATTATTTTTTGTATTGTAACTTTCTTTTTATCCTCCAAAGTATTTTGTGATCTCGTATGACTACCTAAAATTGATATTAGTTATGTTTGTATATAAATAAATGCGCATTCTAAACAAATTTTTAAAAATTTTGGTGAAATACTTTAACACTTCTAAACCCAATAATTAATTACTTTGAGTTTAAAATTTATTTTATTAAAAACTCAAATTCATTTATTATATTTTTACTTAAAAAAAAAAGACGGTTCCTCATTTTCAAGATCTGAAATCGATGGTTCCGATTCAATTCAGTTCTAGAACATGCCTATGTCTACTTCGACTCAAACGAGGTTGATTCTTATATGTTGGAAGGTCAAGGCTGAAGCAAGATCAATGAAAAATGAAATTTTAGGGAAAGTTACAGATCCATTCCCCAAACCTTTATGTATGTGCAGGTTCATCTCCTAGACTTTCAAAGTGAGCTTTTTCATCTTTTAAACTTTCAAAAATTAACATGATTAAGAACAATTGATTCATACATAGATGAAAGTTTGAGGGGATATTTTACAACTCCTTCTATTTTGTTTTAACAAAAAATATAACATGTCCTTAACTATGCTAATTTTTTAAAGTTTAAGGGATGAAAAAACTTACTTTGATAATTTAGAGGGTGAATTCACACATAGATGAAAGTCTAGGGGGTGAATTTGCAATATATCCAAAATTTTATGTTACATTCCAATTATAAAAAAAGTAGATAAATAAAATTTACGCAATCAAATTTGTATTGAAATCCACTCTATCAATTGGATCATAACTTTAAAAATAAAAATATATAACAATTTTCAAATTTATTAAAGTGCAATTGGTTGGTTTGTTTTTTTATTTTATATTTGTCTCTTTGGCATCTATTTGGTGTCTATTTGATGTCAAGTGTTTGTGAAAAAACAAATGAAAAAAGTAGAAATTCAGTTACTCATGTATAACTTATACAAATTAAATAATTAGATATAAATGCGATTAAGATATTAAAAATTAAATACAAACGAAATCACATAGTTGAAACAAACTTTAATAAATCAACACACTGTTTCATGGGTTAGACAAAACCATTTGTCCAAGTTGAAACACAATGATAGAGAAGTAGAAGCAAAAGCAACCACATCACATAAGAAACAAATAAAACCTCAAAAAAATAAAAAATAAAAATAAAAAATTCACTTTGCGATCAACACCATACCCATTAAAATCAAAATAGTTGCTAAAGCCCAAATCTAATCAAGCCAGTGTCCCATCACAGATGGTAACCCACATGAGCTAAAGCCATCAAGTCAACTCACCTAATTGAGCCTCCATTGAATGAGACCCATCTTATCACCATGAACAAACCGCAACTCATAGTCATGTGAGCCTCATCAAACCTAATTGCAAACCTAACACCGTTTTTACCAAACACAGTCTCAAACCACCCATAACTACTTCCTTCATCAAATACCAAGTCAATTCATGACTCGCCTTAAACCAAGTCCACAAAAATCGACAAACCAAACCTACCAAGACACAACTCAAATGCAACCTAAATCTATCCACACTACAATTGACTTAATCTTTGGAGCCAAACTAAATATTGGGTCAAATAGATAGAGAGTGAGGAAGGAGTTTACTATACTTTTTTGCTTTTTTTTTTTTTTTTTGTAAGTTGCATTATGACTCAGATGATTTGTTCGGTTCATCAGGATGTGGCTGATTCAAACAAAAAACTAGTCGCAAGCTAGAATTGGCTTGCTTTGAAGGCCAATTCTAGTTCAACTTAGTCAAACCAGCTAGTTCGGTCCGGTTTTGACAACATTAATTTTTATGGCATTAAAATATGAAATTAATATATATATATAATGTATATATATAATAGGATTCTTTGATAAGTTGAACATGAATTTAGAATAAAGTCCCTTTAGGCTGTGGTGAATAGGTTCGTGAATTTATATATATCATATAGATAATATCAAATGAACTTTCTATTTAATATATATATATATATATATATATGTATATTTACGAAGCCTTATTTAATTTTTTTTTTAAATTCAATAAAATCAATACTTGGAAAACTTAAACAAAAATTTTCATTTTAAATTTTTATGCTCCAGTTATTATTATTTTTAATTTTGTTCATTTTGTATATTTACATGTAAAAACCAAGCTTTTTGTTAGATACTAAGCATTATTTGCTTTAGGTCCAACTTGACTTGAGCTTAATATATAAATGAATCGATCCCAAGTTTGATGTAAAGATAATTATTTAATCAAATAGAATTCGAGCTTTAACTTATCTTGAGCTTAAATTGTTTTATCGAGTTAAACTCAAACATTCAATAGCTTAGCTCAATTCCACTTGTCCCATTTACAACCTTAATTATGGATGTAAGGAAAACACTTGAACTTAAACGTTATTTAATTTTATGAATAAATTTCGAAATTTTATTATTTAAAAAAAAATCTGATTTAATTCATATTAACAAGCAAAATGAAAACCGCTAAATCTAGAAATTTCTTATAAGGTAAAATTGGTATACAAAACAATATGCAGGCATTGACAACGGTAGAAATGCGAATAAGATATTTTTGTTTGTTTTAGCACAAATATGTGTGTGTGTGTGTATTAATGATGGATGTAATCGTATGGAAGATGTAGATGTTGGATTTCGCTTTAAGTCGTTGTGCATGCATTACATAAATTTTGTGCCTTACACATAACTTTAAACCATTAATGAGAAGATTACACTTGATGAGATAACTTAGAGAAAATAATAAAGATGATAAACAAACAATCTTACTATGTCAATGGGGAGAAGTGACAGGAAAAGGGAGCTTGAGTAAGTCTTATGTGTCAATCTTGCGGTTTTTGAGCAATTAGAGTAGTAGTTATTTAATATGTCTTTTTTATTCTCATGAGTAAAGCTTTTTCTATGGAATATTATTTATGCTCTCTCTCCAAAAGTTGTAAATGAAGAGAATAGTTGTATACCAATAAGCGTTTCAAGTGGTCATGGTAGTTAAATCATCTTAGTGATTGATATTGATGCACAATTAACATGTGTGTATATATTTGTTTTATTTATTAAATCTAACTTGTATTCCCTTAAGTTAAACATTAAATTTTGAACTTATTTGTCAAATTTTACATAAACCTGAATGCTTAACTAAAAAGAGTTAATTATGAATGGTTTTCCTCATAAAAAATGAGGAGATTATTGAGGTAGTATGTTCAATGTGAATTTCGATAAGGAAACACATTACACAATTACCCAGTTGTGAGAGTTAAGTTACACTTAATTAATTGTCATGTCCCAAGTGCATAGAACATACTGATTTCATCACATATATCATCTCAAGGGATATATGTAAGACATCCATTAACTAGGTGAGTTTCTAATCAAATTTTGATAGAGAAATTGATTTTAATTTTGTAAAAAGAAAAAAAAATGAGCAAAGTACCATCTATTTTTCCATGATTCAAGTTATTTCAAAATCTACAAAACATCAACTTAATCAAAAATCATTTTGAAACCAAAGGTCCATGTCAACATAAAATTTGTTAATAGTTAATAATATATAGTCATCCATCAATAAGAATAAAGTTTCAACAAAATCCTTCTTGAAATTCATAAAAATCCAAATTCTCGTATAATGCTATCTAATTGGATTGTCTTGCATAATTCCCATCCCCAAACCCTCAACAGGTCGTAGAGATGTCCACAAATAGATCAGTAGTGGTACCTGAAATGATAAAGAACAAGTGGTGAAACCTAGTACACAATAAACAAGCACACATGTGCACTAAACTGATGCAACAATCTCAAGTGTAGTTTAATCAAATTATAGGTCCAAAAGCAAGTATTTCTAACATCTTAAAAATATTGATATGCACAGGAATACTCATGGCTCCAGCTAATCAACAGGATACGAAAAGGGTCTCGAATCACACATTAAGAAATTAACAAGTCCCCATAACTTATTAGGAAAGGAAAATAAAAAGTATCCTTGTCTAGTTCATCTTTTCTTGTCCCATCATCAATAAACACGATCTATCATAACAATTTATACAAGGTCCCATTACCCCATATAACTTAATGTAACTCCATTCATGCTCCCACTGATAATCTAGTCTTGAAAATTCCCTTATGAACTATCGGTCAAGCCTAATTATGCACTTTATGGGGACCTAATGTCACGCCCCAATGGGTACCCTAAACGTGATAGCCCGTTGTACGCAATATTAAAGCTCAAGAATGACTACCTTAGTCACTCGAAAGCTTCTATATCGATACAAGGCGTACATTCACAACAAAGGGAGACCGTTGAAGTAATGCATTTTAAGATATTGGCAGCGAAACATACAAAATAACACTTAATATATTTCGTAGAAACATAAGGTCTTACAACTTCTAAGGGGCATTCCCCCGATAAATATATAACAACATGGTTCTACTGAATAACATAACTGAAGCTAGAAGATTTTAGAAGAAATCTACTCTATAACTTCAAAATAAAATTCCTCCAAAAGCTTCTCAAACAAGGATTCTACCCAGGGAAATCAAGGTGGTCTCGGGTGCAAAAGATAATCCTGCAATGTCAAAAGTCTATAGGAGTATAAGCATGACTAGCTTAGTGAGATATTCCTTGCACAATAATATTCAGAACAAGCAATCAACCAAGTTTATTAATTCAAGCATATGAAATGCAACAACTATATGATCAAACATTACATACGACTATCCGGTTTCGTATGTTTGATGGATTTACCTCTCCATCGGTAGTTAGGGAATGCTTTGAACTGGGCCCCGAACGACCTCCTTAAAGTTTGCGCGTGTCTTGGGGTTCCAACGAACAGTACTACTAGTCTCCAGGCTTTCCATACCCAAAGCGATTGATCCAGCTCGGCTACACGTTGAGGCCATATTCCCCGAACGTCCTAACCTTCAAGATGTAGCTAGGCAGCTTACCTTTCCGGTCCCACGTTGAGGAGTAGTAACAAAAATTCGAAATGATATTCTAGGTGATATGCATGAGTAATTTATTATATGAGGATTTCAATATGACATTAAATCATTTAGAGCGATCAAACAATATTTACACACATAACAATGCATACATGGAAACATTTATATGAATCACAAATCGGGTTCCGATATACTTATCGTTCATTGATCGCACACAACGAATCACATACATAATTCCCATAATATCCCACATGCATATCAACTTTATCTTTTCCTAATATCTAGTGCTCTATTCATAAGCACTTGTGCGAATACATAAGCGTAAAAGAAACTCACTCGTCCATAGCTTTTTTCTAAGAGTCGAAGTAATCCTCTAGGAAGGGAAGATCTTCGTCCTCGACACCTATACCAAAGAAATACCCGCCATGATTATTTCATCCAAGATCTACTCAAATTCTATAATTCTATCTTGTTGAATTCGTCAAAAATCGTATGGGTGGAAATTCCAATTTAAAATAGCCATAACTTGCTCATCCTAACTCGGAATTTCACATATTATATACCGATTTCTACCTACTCGAAAAGATCTATCTATTTCTAAGGTTATTTTTTATCAAAAGAAGTTATTTCGGTCTCATAATAGTAGCGTACAGATTTGATACGAATAAAAATAGAGTTTTCAAATTTTTCTTTATTCAAGAGCTTTTGTACAAAAATATAGATATATTGTATGGTTGATAAATCCTTTGAATACACATATATAAATACTCAAACCATATGCATGAATTTAGTAGTGTTGTCTTAACAATGATTTTGTAAAACAATGTGTTTTGAAAGTGAGATAAGCTTAAGACTTGAAAAGAAATTTGTTTTGTTTTTTTTTTTTTGAAAAATTTCCTAAATTATCATAAGTGAGTATTTCCTTCTTTAACTCCATTTCTTAGTTATTGAGAATAATTAAATTTTCAAAAGGAAATCTTAATCTTTTAGGATTCCCATAATTTTATTTCTAGTGTTTTAAACATAGTTTTTCTAAATATTTTATGGTTTTATGCTCCAAAGCCTTTCGATAGTTTGATCCACTTTAAAAGAATAATCATTAATGATCTTATATGTCATTTAATATTTTTATTCCTAAGTAAGGCTTATCCTTAGAAAGGTTATTTTTTATAATTTTGTAAAACTTATCTAAATTTTAATACGTTGATGAAAACTTTACATATGAGTTTAAGAAAACATTTGTTTAAGCTTAAGGAATTTTCCCTTTATCTCATTGGTTTAAAAGAGAGTTTGATAACTTTGTTTTCATTGATAAAATACCATATAGTATTATTACTAAAACTTGAGCTAATCTTATCTAACTTTAGAAAATATTTATTAGGATAAAACTTCAAGTCTTTAAGGAAAATAATTTCTTATATGTGAAAAATTTATTATTTTTAAAGAGAGTTCTTATTCTTATTTTTATTACTTGAGAAAACTCATTTCTATTGTGGTTGAGACAATAACAATATATTCATGTATGAATGAGAATACATATCTATGAGAATAATAAAAACAACATAAATAAAATAAGAGCATAAAAATAAAGTCAAGTATTGGGAACCTTAGCTTTATCAAGGTATCCCGGGACTAAGAATAGACTAGTCCTCCAAAGAAAAAATTGTTTTGACTTGATATGGACAAGTCTAAGACTAGAAAGACTAGTCTTAAGAACAACTTAAAATTAAATAAATTACAAGGCATTGAGCTTATATGCTCTAAATATTTTATATATAGTTATATAGATATTTAGATAGTTATGAACATAAAGGAACATAAAGAAACATAAAAGAACATAAAGGAATTGATATTATGAACAAAAACAAAGTATGAACCTATTGTTGCTTTCTTAACCTTCATGGTTTTGGAAAACACACATTAAGTTCATACTAAGTAGATGAACATAGGAATTTCTTGAAGAATTTTTACCTAAAGGAGATGAACTAAAGAGAGCTTCTTGGAAGAACTTCCTTGGAGAGTTTTGGAGAGAAATTTGAGTATAGTAGCTTTAGTAAAGAAGTGGTGTGAAAGAAGTGAAGGCATGAGGGGGTATTTATAGATTTTTAGAGTGGAAATTAGATGTAATAAAATAAATTGAAAAAGAAAACAAATGGGATGCATTGGAGAGGGGGAGGCGCCGGTTTTGCATAGAATAGGGGGAAGAATTGATTTGTTTTGTTTTGTTTGTTTTGTATTAAAAGAAGTAATGTGTAAGGTGTGATGTGATTAAAGTTGTATAGGGAAGGTAAATTGTAAGGTATAGGTATGGTAGAGTGTAAGAAAAAGTAGAGATAGGTGAATAGTAATGAATAGTAGAAAAGTACTATGAATAGTAAACTAGACAATTAAAATACCGGTAGTAAAGAAAATAGCATAAAAGGCCTATATCTGTTATTTTTAGTTACCGAAAAATTCTAAAACTGATATTTTTGAAAACCTTATATTTTTACGAATCTATTAGTGTTGTCGAAATATTTTTGCTATCCGATGCTCCAGGGCACGGTTTTCGAAAACTAATCCCGATTGGATCAGAAGGACACTAGAAAAATTCGAATATGATATTTTTATGCTTTCCTATATTATTACGAACCATATTCCACAATTATTTCAATTTCGTTTTCTAGGGTTTAAGAACACGGGATTGCCGAATCTAGATGCACTAGACTAATCATATAACTGGGTTATATTTAGGGTTTCGATTCAACTTCCGGTTCTTAGGGTTTGCTAATATTATCGAATTATCTAGGGGCTTACACCTAAGCACCTAACCATTGTATCATCCAGTAGTTGCAATCATGCTCGTGACCTAGTCTAAGGGTATCACTTCAAGGAGTGAGAGACCAAGTAGTAACTGACAAACATTTAGGCTAAGTTTAAGTGGTCTAGTTATTAATTCTATCATAACAAGCAACACACATTTACTACATACCCGTTACCCGTTCGAAACATTTTCCTCCATTCTCCAAGTTCAAAAGTCATTCATTGTTTATAAATTCAAATATGTGCATTAAGATAAAGTCTCAAATAACTTTAGTCAATTATCTTCGATTATCTTTAGTTGAATTATTCGAGTTAGGGTCTACATGATTATGAATCCTAGTTTAGAAATCAACTCATTTGCATACATCAGGTCAAGTTATGGATAAGCAATATTTCGTAGGGTTTTATGTTATTTGTTTCATTTGGCCAAGTTATCCAATTAAGCGAGTAGGTTATGATTGGTTGTGGGGTTTAAGTTTAACCAATACTTAATGGGGCTATATTTTGTGGGTTTCGATTCTTAGTTTTCAAATAATTGATTCTCATAGCCCACCAATCAAGTATATTCCTTAACATTTTACTAAATTACTAGACTAATAAGTATGGAGGATTTTTGTTTAGATGAGACATTTTGACCTTGATGTGGTTACTTGATTTATACTTTTTGATTAAGGTACTTAGCTTGTTGAATTGTGATATGAGGTCTTTGGAAGATAATTTAAGCTTAAAGGAAGAAGTGGATCAAGTTTTGTGCTAATTTAATGAAGATTGACCAAGTTTTGAGAAATTGAAAAGGTTCATGGGTCTATGCAATAGGTTGTAAACTTTTACATAATCAAGTACATGACCCCGTGTATAGGCTATGCGCTATCAAAGAAAGAGTTAGGAAATTCAAGGTCGAAGAAGTACACGACCATGTGCACAAGCTCATTGACTGGTAGTGCACTTTTCAACATCAAAAAAGGGGGGGTCCTAGGTCAGAGAGTTATACAACCAAGTGCACAAGCTCATACACTTCTAGAAAATGAAGAATTTAAGGTGAGAAGAGTACACAATCAAGTGCATGACCCATGCATTTCTGTAATTGCTTGAAAGTCATGCCAAGGCCTAAATTTCAAAGGGGAAAACTTTAATGGTTGTTGTAAATGCAATTAGGTCAAATTAGTGAACAACTTAGTAGGACCTGTGGTAAGGCTCTTGGAAACTCACAAGTCGGACAATATGACACTAAAGAAACTGGTGAACGCTTCTAACTCTAAGGAGAAAAAAGAGCCCAAGTATGAGGGTGAAACACGTGTTTACCAAATTTGTAGAAAAAAATTACATAAATATAAATTAGAAAAAAATAATTACATAAATACCGATGCAAAAATCCAATATTAAATAGGTGTTTCATAAATTTACATATGAAACATCATTTGAAAATACGATTTAGCCAAAAATCATACAGTGTTGAATTGCATTTTCAAAGGACGTTTCATAATTTTTTTAATATGAATCACATGTTGAAAGTGCGACTCACTTATTTTGCACGTGAATCGCATCTTTAGCAAGTGATTCATATTTCTTCATGAATCACATCTTCAACATGAGATTCATGTGCAAATTCGCAGAATACCTATTTCACATGTGATTTTACGTTGATATTTTTATAATTAATTTTATGTAATTAATATTTGAGTAATTTTTATTGAAAGGGTTGGTAATCATACAATTTCCTCTTAAGTATGATCCATATAAAATTGATAGTTCAAGAAGATGGACCGTGGGACTTTTGCTATGACAAGGATGAACATGAGAAACCAGGAAGAATCAATAGTGTTAGAGACCACACGATTTAGAGAAATAAGGAGGCAACGTCTGCAGAAGAATTTGGCTAAGGGGACATGAGAAACGAGTTCGGGACTGTTGAAGCCAAAATGGCGTATGAGTGGACGAGGAAAACGAGGCTACCCAGTTACAATTTTATTTGGTTACGGAAGAAAAGAGAAAAGTAATGAAGAATTGGTCAAAATGGAAAATGTGAATGACCAGGTTGAGAGTTTAAAAGATCCAAGTGAATGTCCAAAGGGGGAGGATCCAGTTGAGAACAAGGATGATTTCGCAAATAAAGCATCTGTATTTGAAATTTTGATAAAATGCTTAATAGGAACTTCAGATTTCAGCGTCAAAGGAGCATCATCGAAGACATCCATGGCGTGTACTTGCTAAAACCAACTTCCACATAATTTACGAGGCTAACAGTTTGGATGTCCTTTCAAATATTGATACACTTTATTTTAATGTAATTTATTATAAGAAGAAATCTCTCAAAACAACAAAAACCTTCACAAGGGAGACAGATGAAGCACCAATAGCATTTTTTTTTTTTTACTATGAATGGACTTGCTTAAATATTTTATACACTAAACGCAAAATGCACATTCTTATTTTGTGATTACCAGCAGAATTTTAATCATCTTCTATGGTAAATAAACATCACATGAAAGAATTTAAATGATGCCTATACCCTCTGTCGCCGAGTGCCTCTTCATCACGTACTTACATATTCCCCCCATAGACGCCTTACGGCTCCACAGGATCTGAGGTTGAATAGCTTTTAAGTCTCAATACTGATTCCTCTCTATGTATTATATATGGTATGTCGTCTCTCTTTGGAGTTTCTGACCAACCTTTAAAATGAGAAAAGCTGTATGATGATTAGTTTCATGTAACCAAACCCCAACCGCTGTGATTGACGCTGTTTCTTGGGTTTCTTCTTCAGAAAATGGTAATTAGCTGAACTGCCTCTTAAAGAAAGGTTTTTGGCAGATGAGGATCTTCTCATCAGTGTTGCTCTCAACTTCTATAACCCGTGCATCCCACTTCAATCGTGTAGTTAGAGCTCTCACTGACTCGATAAGAGAAGCTGTGTCCCGGAATATCACCCAACCCTAACACCAAAAATTAAAATCAAGTCCAGCATGATGAGAAAATGTCCTGTCAACACACGCTACTACAGTTTCTGAGTGAAACTAGATGTGTGTATCAAAAATTTTGCATGTGGGATCAACTTCACAAGCCAACATGAGAATAAAACAATCATTAAGAAATTCATCTTCAACCTGATTTCTTCTATGAAAACCAAAATGAAGGGAGGCATACAGCAGACAATGCAAATGCAAGAAAACGGATGGAATGTGATATAAATCAGGCACAAAGGAACAGGATATCCAGTTCCTTCTGCAAATTTTCAAAGACAAACCATTGAGAAATCTAGTGATTTCGTAGAGAGAAAACATGAGCAGGAAAACTGCAAGGAATGTCTTCCACTGGCAGCTCTCTTATACGTAGTGAAAACTGAAAAGCATGTGACTTTTGAATACTAGATTTCTCCAGCAAGTGAACCAAAGTATTTAACATAACAAGTTTGTGATGTGCTCATCGAATGTCTTAAAGTATTACAACCATATGATTTAAAATTTCAGCTTGTAGGTATAATGTCGACTATTATATATGTTATATAACATGAAGGACAATTTCAAAGCAATTCTAAATAGAGTATATACGGATGATAGAAAGAGGTATCTTTATGTGTAATCTAATTCAAAACTACCTCAGGACGAAGTATCCGGTCAATCTCAGCAAATATGTCGATCATAGAACATTTATGCTGCTTGCTAACCTCCAGCGACAAAAGACCCGCTGCATGCACCATGTCATAAGTTCTGGGGTATGTTGGAAAAGGCTCACACCTACAGAGTAAAAGCCAGGTCAAGTTGATCATCTGAAATTGCGATTGCCACAAAAAGGAGCATAAAACAGAAATGGAAAAAATGACTCATTTAATAAGGGCTCGGCATCTGTTACCAGCCATTAGCATTTATTTCATATTTGGGATCTCTCCTACCCATCTTCAATTCGTAAATCAATTCAGTGATAGCTCTCAAGTTGAGAGTGGTTCCACAAAAGAAAGGAGTGGATTTTATTAATAATTTAGGTACTTACCAGTCATGTAGTACACCAACAAGGCCTTTGTCGACAATCAAAGGTAGATAGTTGGGTCCAATCGTTGGGACAACATTCATAACCCACACATTTTTTCCTGCTTCAAGTAGGGCTGAATTGAAACCACCAAAATGAGCATTCATGTCCAGTACATTGCGGAGCATGTTATACGGTGGAGAGGGATCTTCATCCCCAGGTCTCTTGGGATGATCTGAGAATATCAATGGTGAAAGAAGCGACCAATAATTCCGAACAGCTTTTCTCCAAAATTCAGCATCCACAGAAAAGTCTTCTGGATGCACGCCTGGATTTTAAAGGAATGATTAAAGAGTTAAGAGACACATTGATGAAAATTCTTGAAGACTGCAAACAATGTACTTCAAAAGACCATGGTAAAACTGTGTTAAAGTGTTATGGGCCCAAATACAGGAATAGTCAATGGGCAAAAGAACGGGTAGATCCTATCCAAGAGAACCGTCCAATATATTAGTTTGAGAGCTTTTTATAAGAGAGAATCCTTCAAACTCTAATTTTACCAACTAATTCTAAACTACTTTGAACTACTTGATAAATAACATATTTAGCTCATTTAGCTCACTTTAATTGTCATAATAATATAGTATATTTAAGCTTATGAATCTTGCTTTCCTAATTAATACATTTAAAATCAAAAGAAATACTAAATGCATAAAATCAAAATAAAAAAGGGGAAAAAAAGATAATCTCTATTGCATATTATAAAAGATGTCCTTAAAATATCCGAACACATTGGGAATAGAATATTACCATAAAGTTTTAATTCAGTTGCATTTAGATTAGCCCTAGCAGGCCATGCTTTTCTTCCTTCTATAGGAATCCATCGCTTGAGGTGTGTACCACCAATGCAAGCTGGGAGGGGTCGGTGATGAGGATTCTCAACATCTTCACCTTTTCCACAGATTGGAGGCCTAGAACCAGGCATCCTATTATATAAACAGTAAGCAAGACTCAGTACCTATATAATTTTAAAAGTTCAAAATATATAATGCACAAAAGATTAGATTCCACCCAGATGCCACATGACAAACACATGATCAAGCTTGTAAAGATTGACTCACCGTAAACCATAACAATTTGCTTTACTTGTCTTTTTCCACACGACAGTTTCTTCTTGCTGTGACAGCATTTCCCAACACAGATTTTCTGCAAAGTCATGAATGAATTTCCACCTTTTCTGATATTCTTTGTTCTTAATACCCCCTTGAGCAGTTGTTAGTGGTGAAGTCCAGACAAAATAACCACCAGGTTTCAAGACCCTATTAGCTTCTATTAGAAATAGTCCATCTGCATCCATATAAACAACATTTTTGCCAAGGACAAATTAATAATATATAAAAAGAAACAGGAGGACTTAGTATGCATCAGTTTTCACCTTTAGATATGTAGACAAATGCTCTGAATGTACACATAACAAGTTGTACAAGACAAGGAAAGTAACTGTACAATGTCCTCTGTAATCTCTCTCTCCGTTAACCCATCACAGATTTGTTTGCTTACTTGTATGAGCTATCAGTTTCACAGCAGTGATCAAGAGCCATAATCGAGTAACATTGAGTTCCAAAAGTTAATAACTTTAGAAACCCAAGTAATAGGAGTAAGTAGACATTAGAGAGAAGTTTCAGTAAACAGCCCGATTCAAAAGACTTTGTATTTTCAAAACCCATTTCGAGAATTTCTATTTTCATTTTTAATTTGTATATTGCAATACATATGTAATTATGGATTTCAGTGATGTAATCTCTTAATTGTGCATCGACCTATTTCTAACAAGAAATTTAATAACTACAATTACCAAAAGAAGATTCTAAAATATACCTTTTTTATCCCAATCAATCCCACATCTCAAGCAATGCAACATGTCAAAGGAAAGTGATGGGTAAGGCAGCTGTTTTGAGGTAAGAGAGCCTATCATAGCTGGAAGACCCCTTTCTAAGGTAAGCTGGACCTGACTCCCAGAAGTCTCATAATTAGCAATGCACATTGTCAAAAGTTGTTTTGAAAAGAGATGTGCTCCAAAGCTACCATAGCCACATCCTATATCCAAAATGGTCCTGACCTGCAAATAAATAAAAATAAAAAATTCAATTAGATGCAAAAACAATAGCTAGCCAAGGTCTCGTGCAGAAAAATCTTGATTTTGCGATATGAAAAACACGTTAAAATCTGGCAGACAAAATTGATAAAAACAAGAAAATCTCAGTACTATATTGTGAAGAAATGCGAAACTAACTAAGAATGTAAAACTCTTGGCAATTATGTATTTTCATAACCAATTATGATTTATAATAACTGGATTGTAAGTAAAGGTTGAGATCGATGATGATTTATGATAAAATCGTCACCACTTCATTTGTTGTGTCAGTGCCAGGCCTTCAGCTTTTCTTATGAAAAGCAACGCTAATATAGATGGAGGACAGAATTCGTTCTTTATGGGTTTGGTATTTGTAGGCTTTATTTGCATTCCCCCAAACACAATTTTATCTTCACAATGTTTTTCTTCATATAGCTCTAATGAAGTGTGTTATAACGCTTTCTTACACCAGCTTTAATCAGCTAGGCTCAGAAATTTATCAAGACAGACCCCTTTATTTTAGTGAAGTAAACAAAACCAGTACACCGTTTGAAAATTTAAGCAAAAAGCAATGAATGCCACCACAACCAAAACAAAAGGTAACAAAACACAACACTTACCCCGGCTTGAATGAGATCTTGTTCATTTTGCAGCCCAATCATTTTTGCAATCTGTTGGGAGTAATCTTCAACACCATCAAACATAGAAGCAGAACGAAAAGATATTTGCTCATCATCCAACATCATCATCCTGAAGGAAACATTGAGATAATGGTTAGCTAAACAATTACACTGGGAAGTCAGGCACAGTAAAACTAGCACAAACCTCTTTGCCAGGCTCCCAGATGACAGCACCTGTTGTGCAGTAATTTTAACATTTGCTACCCAAATAATATCCTTTCCAGAAGGCCATCTCAATGGAATTTTGTAGTTCAGGGGGGAACCACCAAACAGTTCTGCCTGAAACTCCGAGCACAGTTTCGGTCAAATCCATCCCCATCAGAGTAACCCAAAACATCATCATCTGTAACATTATAGCACGGAACTTGATTTTCATAGTCCTCTGGGCAAAATTCTAAGTCTTTTGATCTTGGGGAACTCATAGAAAGCTCCCCAATATCCCACAGATCAGAAACAACTCGCTCATATAGAACCCTGTAGTGTTGGTTTACGGGGCCTCTGGATGAGTTAGAAATAGATAATGTCCACCAAAACGATCCGGTAATTGCTGTAATCACAATTAAAAAAAGACTGAATTTCAACAAGAGCATTATCATTTTGTGCCGGGTTCTAGGACTGGCGGCCATGTAGGGATCGGCCTGGAATCCATTTTCAAGATTATTGTACTTGGATGGAGGATTACTGGGTTTGAGCAACGGAGAAGGGAATTTAATTGATGGGTAGGTCTGATCAGAAGAGTCTCTTCTATTCACATCTTCTCTATCGGCTTTGTCTTTCATTTGGCTATCCCAAAAATCGTTACTTCCACCGGAGAACCGCCCCCCTGAACTGCCTCTATGCAGGGGCCTGGACATATTACTAGTTCACATGCACAAGTAGTCCGTAACACTGTATAAGGAAATATATAAATCAATCAAAGAGAAACATCTTCTGGTCAAGAAACTAATTACTTCATCATAGCACTGTAAACCCAGGAAAAAAAAATTAAACTATTGACTATAGAGCTATTATTAAAATAAACAGCCCTTTTACAGAGAAACCAAGAAACTAAAGAATTGGATAGCTTAACAATCTCAAGACAAACTTATTCTCTCTTCGATAAAGTAGATCCATGTATTGGGTACTTAAATAAATACGGTTCCTCTCAAAAGAAGTAAAATTATCCATCATAATACCAATATAAGCTACACAGATAATCCCAAAAAAAAAAAAACTTGGTGACTAAAGCTCAAAACTTTATTCATTTCACTGGCTTCAAACTCAACAAAGTATAAGGGAAAAAAAAGAAGATTGCTGAGACAGTAAACAGTGTTCAGTTTAGTAAACCAAAACTATAATTGAATACAAGCCCATTAAAGGAAATTGAAAACTAGTCCATATTAGCTAATAGGTCTGTCATGAAAAGAAAGAAATTAACTGAAGCTACCCAAATGAAATTGAAGTTCGGATATATAAAGCATATGTTTCTATGATTAAGAAAAAGGAAGCTTTGGGTGATAAATGAATGAACACACTCAAAAAGAGCCAACACTTACCCTCTTATATATCTTTCCTTCTTGCTATAGGAATCAGCAGAATAGCAACAGGATATGATACATCAACCCAAGCCAATTCAGGGACAAAGAACTTGGTTTTTTCTTACTGGGTTTCTCTCTCTCTCTCTCTCTCTCTCAAGTTCTGAGACGTGGGAATGGGGGTGTGCTGAGAGAGAGAGCGAAAGAGAAGAGCGTAATGAATTTATCGTAGTATATGAAAGGCGAATTTGTATCGATCCAATCGCGACAGACAGTGCTCGTGAAGAGTGACTATCTTATTCCAACTCTTTTATCCTTACATGTTATATAGATACTGAGCAAAGAATGTGAATTTTCTAACATAGTATAACACCATGTTACTTCCACAGTAAAACTTATTAAAAAAAAATTAAATTATGTTCCATATGTCCTTCCCGCAAATTGTGATGTCTTAATACTATGGTTTTAACCCATAAAAATTGAATAAAAATTAAATTATTAAAATAAATTTCCATGAAAATTTATTATCTATGTTTTTCAAGAAGAAAAATTGATGTTATTGGGAAATGAGATATCTAGCTGGAGTAATTAAATAGTGGAGTGAGGTTAAATTAAATAAGAAAGGAGCTGGGGTTTCACTATAATCATTTCGCTTGCAACAATGTAGTCATGTGAGTATTAATGATCCATCAAGTGTAGATCTGAGCTTTTGAGAGAAGTGAAGCGTAGAGAGAGAGAGAGAGAGAGAGAGTAGAAAAATGAAGGTAATCGACACTGAAATTTCGCATGGAATGGTATTCATTCTTGCTTACTCATACGTAGATCACGTTTGACCCTCCGCCGAAAATGCCGGACACTTTATTTAATCAATAATTAAATTATATACGTATCTCAAAATATACAAAAATTGACTGAATTATACAAATAATAAATATAAAAAATTTCAGCGATTCAATCATGATCGAAAAATATCCAAACCGTTCATTAATATACCTGAACCAATCCCATTATCGCCACCATAAAAATATAGTATTTTCTAATGCTCCAAATGGCTTTTATTTTGCTGAATTTTAACGTAATTATAATAGTATAATTAAGTTTAATTTCCTTTTTCTTAAGTTATACCATTTAATATAAATACATATAAAAAAATAATTAAGAACCAATATATATATATATATATATTGTAGTCCTTCGAGTAGTGTTTTTTTTTTTTTTTTTTTGGCGATGTCCTTCCAGTAGTGTAGTGTAGGGATGCAATCGAGTCGGCCATTAACGGGTTTTCGACCCATCCAATCCGATAAAAACTCTATAGGATAACAGGATTAGGTTTGGACATAGGTAAAAAATCCTATGGGGTATTAAGGGCGGGTTTAGATATTACTAAAACCCGATAGATACCTGACCCGTATCACTCGACCCGATAATTCTAGTAAAAAAAAACAAAATAATGTAAATACATTTATTAAATGTAAACATAGTAATAGTCTAAATTTAAAAATAAGTTGGTAAAGAGAAGGTGGATTGCTATATTATTAAATTATTATTTTATTGGCTTAAGTCTGCTAAATCTATTAAAAAAATAAACAATAAGCAGGATAAGTTTGGGTTGATAATCGAGCGAGTGGTCAGGCACGTAATCGGATTGATAGTCGGGTGGATAATCGGATGGGTGTTAGAGTAAAGCTTGTAGGATGGGTTTGGACATAGAAAGAAAACACTATCGGGTTATAAGATCGGATTTGCTATGTCCTATAGTATAACGAGTTCAGGTTCAGGTTCATATAACCTGTCCGAAACCCGATCCGATTGTGTACGTACTAGTGTCCTACTTCTTTTACATTTTAGACTTTTTATATTGGATTGCGATTGATGGACAGTTATGTTTCTATTTCCCGTGCTTGTTGTTGTTTGTGTTTTATGTTGTTGATTTTAGTTTTGTAGCTGCTATGTTCTCTTCAACTTGAAGCAAATAATCATTTTTTCTACCAAGAAAGACGAAAAATTCGTAATTGGTGGCCGGTTTTATTGACCAACTTATAGCACTTTCAGTGTATGCAACATCGTTCGTCCTATATATTATTTCTTAATGATACATACGTCCATTATTATGCGTAAAAAAATATTATAGTGAATTTATTTATTTATTATTATCATTTTGTTTTTATGTTGAGGTTATGGTGATGTTAAGAATGCATTTATTGAGAGGTCGAAATGGAAAAAGGTAATATTACTTTAAGCGATAAAAATATGCATCCCAAAACCCACAACACATTGACAATTGATACTCGCATTTTAAATGATTATTCTATTTAGGTTGTGAACAAATCAAGCTTTCAATGACTCAAGCTTTACTCATTTAAAGATTATCGAGTTTGAACTTAAACTAAGCTTTTTATCAAATCTAAAATGTAGGCTCGAGTTCAATCCGTTTAACAAAATAAGTTTATTTTGTGCTTAAACTCGGCTTGTTTATTAATCAAGCTTGAGTCAAGTCAAGCTTTTTATGGATCCTATCGAACTTTTATCAAGCCTGAAATTTAAGTTTAAACTCAACTCATTTAGATAGTCTTTTTTTTTTTTCAAACCTTAAAATAATATATATACATATATATTAAATAGAAATATGTTTTAACATTTTAATTATATATTTATATATGATATATAATAAATATAAAAGTAACAAATTTATTAACAAGTTTGTTCATAAACCTATTGATAAACTTATTCATGAGCTTGTCCAAAAGCTTGTTCACGAGACAACTTACGAGTTTGAATTAAAGCTTCGAGTTTAACTTATTTACTAATCGAGCTCGAATTAAGTCAAGCCTAATATGAGCCGAGTTTTAATAGCTCGCAAACACACACACACTTGCATGTGTGTATACATATAGCAACTGCAAGTGACATCAAGCTAATATTTCCGCTAAAATAAGCATGTCTAACTTTTTCCATGAGTTACATTTGGATTTTTAGAAGCATATAGAATTTTTTAATGATTGTTGTGAAAGTTGGAATATTCCTATGAAGTTGTATATGATTTTTATTTCGTGTTATAATTAATTTTTATACTTTACATCGTATAACACGTACATAAAGCGCATGAAGATCAGTAAGAAGGTTACTTCTAATAGAGATTAGCACCACAGATACCCATTAAAAAAATAAATAAAAAGAAAGATGAACTAGCAAGAAGTTTTTTTGGCCGATTTTAGTGGCTAAATTGTAGGTTTTATGTTTGGTTGATTTGGATTCTGCCTTTTAAACCCTTTTTCATTTATTGGCCACAAGATCAATATGCTTTACGCCTCCGCCCTCACATCCTTTTCCGACAACTCCGATCCTGAATTCTCCATGACATTGGTAAGTGATGGATGCATGGCATTTAAAGATGATGGTCGATTTTGTCTGTTACAAAATATGGAAGTGCATCTCCACAGTCAGACGGACAGATTTTCTTCGGCAATTACTGACGGTAATCATTTCAACCCCTGGGTTGATGAACATTAAAACAAAAGGACATTAGTCCTGAAACTAAAGGAAAAAATAAAAAATAAATAAATTATTTGCGTATATGAAAGTTATAAATATATACACGAACCAACATTCATATTTAGAGCTGATTTGCATTTTCTTATTTAAAAGAAAAACAACCTCACGATTATAATTACATGTTTTAGACTCTTTATAGGATTGTTAAATTAGTTCCTTAAATGGCCAAAAAATTAAAAAAGAAAAACAGGTTCTAAAATTAAAAAAAAAATTAGATTTTTTTTTTTAATTTTAGGACTTATTTTTTTAATCTTCTTTTTTTCATTTTAAAACCTATGGTTTTATTTTGTCATTTTAAAACCTAACTTTTAATTCCAATTGTAACAGGGAATAAAAGAGGTCCTATTTTCAATTATTTTCTATAACATGATACTAAAACAGAAAAATAAAATAAAACATGGATTCTAAAATAAAGAAGTTGGAAATCTTAGGTGCTCTAATATTTTTTTAGCCCTTTATTTTAGCATAGGCATTGTGGGTAAATATTTCTTCAATGCTCTTGGGAAAGGAAATGGTAAGTTACATTAGCTAAAGTTCATTTAAGGTATCGATGCTAAAAATAAACGTTAATGCCTCATTTAGCTCATTTTATAAAATTTTCATTAATGATCGATTATTAATATATTATTTCTCTTTTTAATTACTTGATACATTAAATAAATTTATATTTAAATATTAATTTTTTTAATCATTTAAAATATTAATACTTTAAATAAATTTACTCTAAAAAATTGATACCTTTAAATATAATTTACTGAAATGAAAAAAACAAACCGGGCAAAGACAATGCATTTCATGACAATTTGTTGCGTTTAATTTTAATTAAAGAACGGACGGCTATTAAAGAATATTAAAAAGGAGAATAAATATTGTGTGAGCCCGTCTCGTCCACCAATGGACCAAAAAAAAAAAGGAAATTCTCATTAACAAATGGAGCAAATTCTCGCTTTTTTGCACTTGTGAGTCGTAACTGACCCACATCGACATGTGAAAGATGAACCGATTTTGTATGCATCTGATAACCATGGTCATTGTCGAACCGTCCTATATGATCCTCCCACACTTGTATCGTTGAGGTGAGGTTGATGCGGGATGTATTTCACCATGACGCAAGAAATTGAATCAGCTAGTAACAAAATGATATCAAAACCCATCTAAATCCCCTTTTTTTTTTTTTTTTTTTTTTTCTGGTGTAGAAAACTTGAATAATTGTCGGTTTGTTCACGAAAGAGACCATATATCCTTCCTATAATTAATTGATACTTATAATAGTTTGTCTTCGTACGGATCGTTGGTGAATTTTGTTTATTGCTCAGCTCATTGATGGAACAACCTTAAAAGTGGGCTCAAGAGCAGTACATCAAGCACAAGGAGGTTTCTGGTTTCAATACACCGGTTGCCTAATGCCAAACTTAAGTCTGAGAGCTGGGAGAGGAGGGTCGCATACCCTTTCGAAATCCCCCTTAGCGGCCTGGCTTTCCCATTTGTGTATTTAAGGGATGCACTAATGACATGACCTGGTGCAAACACTGGCAAAGGTTTGGATGACGTTACATGCCACGTGTAACATGCACATTATAGGTAATCGTTCATAATTTTTTATATTTGATTTTACTGGTGGTAATTATATTAAAAATTATCTACTACCCTTTTAATGTATTAAAGTATCATTTGAATTTAATCATCACATGTATATATTTTTCTGTGGCAAGGTCAATGCAATCCGAAACCCAACCCAACCCGATACTAGTGGATCTGAAATTATGAGCTGCGCCCCATCTAACAAGTCCAACTAGAATGCAAAACATAAGAAAAAAATTAGAATAATAAATTAGAATAAAACGAATACAAAATTTTTTTTTAAAAAGAAGTAAAAATAATTTAATATAAGCTTAGTTTGGTTCGTTGGCATCCCAATGGCATGCTATCATTTTGGTTAAGATTATTTGTTAGAAAATATATACAGATGAATAACAAGCTTTTTTACTTATAAAAAAATCAAACAAACCAGATATAAATAAAATATAGATACAGATCAAAATAGGTCTTAAACTATTTTCATATAACTTTTAAAATTAATTTTCAATTCATAATATTTGATATGTTGATTCTGCACATTTTGAGCCACTTTTTCTCCTCTCTTTTTAGCGTTGCATGATCCACTACAAATTTGTTGCTTTCTCCAACAACGCCAAGGTTAGGGATGGCTAAGTAAGGCACAAACATTTTTTTTTTTCTTTTTTTTTTGTTTTTTTTTAAAGATTTTCCTTTCTAAGTTTAATTTATATTTGTTATATTATTTAGTTAAAATATTTAATAGCGTTTTTTTATTAAATTAATTATTTTAAACCATCAGAAGGTAACATGTATAGAAGGGTATGGAAAATTGTTTGACGAACTTCACGGAAATTTTCTTTTATATAACTTAAAAAGCATGTATGATACAAACTGACAGGAAAACAAGGGCCAAGGACATAATAAAATAAACCATTAAGATGACATTCGATTTCTATCATAATATAAGACAAAAAGAATACCATAATACAAAGAGAACATTGATTTTTCCTTTGGAGGTCCTTTTTATATATTTTTTTTTTTTTAATTTTTTACCTCAATCTCATGGGTCTAAGAAGTCATAACAAGATTGGAAGGTTGAGTTGGTCATCTCTTTTCAAAAAGAGAGCTAATGCTTGTTGGGACCACAAGTTATGGACTTTTTTCCCCCCACCATTGCGCCAATACCACCATTGAAATACTACCTACCTTACTTGACTCCTCATAGCATATGTAGCACCGTTGTAGTGATAATTTGCATTTATTGGTCCATTAGCAGCAGCAATAGTATTGGGAGTGATTGTAAGGGTGATAGTGATGATGCTGGCGTCTGATGGTGTAGTACGATGGAGCATTGGTGGTACAATAACAACATTACAATATTGATGGTGATAAAGTTGGTGGTGGTTACTGTAACTTAATAATAATAGTAGTTTATAAGGTTTTTAGTTAGGTAATTATACTATAAAAGATAGTATAATGGTAGTCGTGTGAGTGGTGATGATGAAATGATGGTAATAGTGATGGTTAAAGGTGTGCGAGAAGATTAAACAAAGACTGGTTTACCTTGGCTAGTGGACTACTAGCTAGTCTACTTAATTTGTTTATTTAACTCACTTGTACATATTCATGGATTAAATGGTTTAGTTTAGTCTATTTAACCCATTTATGCTAATTGAACAATATATATAATAAAAATTTTAAGTTTTGTGGAGTTTCATATATATCAATAATTAATTTTGTTACTATTTGAATTACTTATATGCAAGTTCAAAATAATTTATATCATATCATATTTTGTTTAAAACAATACATCTTCCTTTGTTATCAATATTATATAAACTTAAGCTCAATCATAAAAGTCCTTGATCCATGGGTTAAAGAGGTTCGGTTTAGTTAGCTCACCTAAAGTCTATCCTAATTTATATTTAAAACATGTTAAACAGGCAGACTCATAGGTCACATCCTGTTTGCATAGCTTTAGTGTTGATGATTTGATGCAAGTTTTGCATTGAGAGTAGGGATAATATTGATAGGGACGGTGATGATAAGGGTAAGGTGGTTGCAATCTCACGATTGAAAAAAGATTTAATATGGAAATTTAGTAAATAGATTTTATTTTAAAAAGATGCAAATGAATTGGATAAAAATTTAAAATCTATCCAATTTAATAATAGAATTTCATCTAATTAAAAATTAAAATGTAAAAATACGATAATTTTTCACCCAGTTAGTACCTCATGAAGTTATAAGCCAAAACGCCACATGAACCATTTGTTTTACTTTATTTTATTTTTGTCTTTTGACATCTAATTTTTATCATTTCAAATAAATATTTGTAAGTCCCCCACTTACCAAAAGTGAATACTATGTTTATTTATTGTATATCGCTCAAATCATGTTGCATCCGCTCAGGTAGGTGGTGAGAAAGAAGGCACTTAAAATTAATGAGCCTATGCTATAATACCAAATCTGTGAGCTGCTAAAAACCACATCTCAAAACCCTCATTTGTTATTAGCTTACCTTTATCTCCAAATCTCATTATTTATTACTAAAACTAACATGATATGTTAGCTAGGAAAAGGAGTAGCCAAACAACTGGGGAGGAAAAAAAAAGTGTGACTTTAATATAAGGGGCTGGAAAACAACTATTTTCCTTCTAAGGTCTTATAATTCATTTAATATTGTCACAATATGAAAGTTGTCTGTATGAGTTTGAATTCCCCTCTTTCATTATAATCATTAAAAAATTTTATCAAAAGTATTTGAAATCCTTTTTAGGCTGAATTTTCGGTGAAACATGTTGTTACTATCTTGAATATAAAACACGTATTTAGGTAAACATGTTATTGGTTAATTGGGATTTGCCTTCAGTAGATAGTTAATAATTAAGTGTAGAATAATGTTTCTTTCTTTTCTTATTTATTTATTTTTTTCTTTCTTTTGCCACTAGCTTTGGAAGTAGGATATTGTTTTTTTTTTTTAATTACTATTTATTTATATATTTGCATGGAAGTAGGATATTGTTTAAACAGTGGAATTCCCTCACCAGGGATATAGGCATTCAATGCGATGCGATCGGTTGTAAAACGTATCCACCAAACCCAAGCAGTACTTCAAAAAAAGCCCCAAAAATATATTGTAAATTCGTTAACGCAGAATTAGCATTTCCCACACGGCTCTGATGTAATATCGCATCATGAAAAGATTGAAAAGGACTCAACCTTTCCCATGGTGCGTGCATTAACATATAAAATTAGAAAAATAAAATATCAAAAGTAGGAAATTAGAAGATTCTACGGTTAATAGGCTTTTTAGTTAAAATAAATATAATAATTTGATTATTGGGTATTGATTACTTTAATAATATGATTATAATTAGATATGATCTGAGTTATTAAATAGTTGAAGAGATCAATTTTGTCGGAATTGATGATACACTATAGGATTTTCCTGTGAATTCATTTGGAAAGGGAATTCACGTATCTTTTTTTTGAACCTAGCTAATTTGGAAAGATAAAAAATTTCTTTTCATTTAAGTTTGTTACTTAATGTCGGTTGAACTAATTGCCGAGAACGAGATCTATTGGAAAAGGGAACGGGAAAAAGAAAAGAGAGAGAAAAAGGGGAGAAAAAATTAGTTAAGAAGAATGAAAAGGTTGGAATAGAATATGAAAGCAGAGAATTTGATTGAGTAGAGGCGGAAGGCGGAAGCAAGCACATGCAACAAGAGTCAAAATGGGCGAGGTCAGACAAGGTAAAACCAAAACCTGGGACCAGCAACGTTGCCGCGTCTCTTTGTCGGTGGCAATTAGGTGATGACGTGTCGAGTGCAGGAATGAAGACGTGGGATGCGTCGCAGAGGATTGGAAGTATGTATTATTTATATTATAATTATAAATTGCCAATGTGTTGTTATTTGACAATTTTATTTGGTGTTGTGTGAGTTGTCTGGATCTGGTGGCTGCTTGGGGAATAGTAGTGTTGGTGTCTTCAGTAGTGGAGTAAACGCGGGATTGAGATGGGAGAAGGCACGAAAGAAGTGAATCTTTCAAAGATTAGCTGGACTCCGACTTAGACGCTGTCACGGGGCCAATACGCAAGAATTTGACTAAAGTCTAAAAGATTTGTGTAGCATAGAATCCCTCTGCCTGTGAATTTATTCGAGCGCACGTAAAATGATAGGACATTCCATGAATCGCGTAGGGTCTCATGTAAATGTTGGAATATGAAAATTTATGCCCTGTCACATAATTAAATAATGGATATATCCATAAAAACACATGATTAATATATAAAAAGTAAAAAATAAAAAATTTTCCAAGTAAAGTAAGATACTAAAAATTTAGAACCACCATTCAGCAAAAATATTTTCTCCGTTTACTCAACAAATTCTCAATTTGCCAATAAAAAATGGTGAACACTTTTTACAAAGTTATGACAAACTTGTTTTGCTATAATATAATACAGTTAGCGATGTGAGAGAAATATTATACCTTATTTTACCTAACTTACGTGTGATTTAGGTAAAAAAAAAAAAAAAAAAATTAACGATGCAAAATAGAAGTTATTTGATATTTTCTGATCGCCTTAGAGCTTTTGTAGTCAACTTTATTTGGTCCAAGACTTTTATGTGCATTTGCCTAGCTGGTTTTGTTTTATCTCACCTTTTGTTTCTTTCTTTTTTTTTTTTCAAATTGGACGGTTTGGACCCGTTAGGGACTCGCCACCTCGACAGTCCTGAGGGCGATTCCACACATGGAACTACAGGTGCCGGTCTGAGACGAGTCCCGGTTTGGACTGGCCCTAGGAGATGTCTTCGTCTAGATATTATATTTAATAAATCAGCTATTTTAATGGTATGATTATAGCTACATATAAATTTTGTTAAATAGACAACGATGCTGGTCTTGTGAAAATTAATAGTGAAGAGATAGAATTTTTCTCACTACATTACATGAATAATGGATACATCTTAAAATACATAATTTAAAAAAAAAAAAAGTTGCGGAAAAGATTCTAAAAATTATAAATGATTAATAATGGCTTGCCAAATGATGTTATTTTGTAAAGATACAAGTGACAGCCACTTATGAAATTATATACGAGGAAATCCCATTTATGACTTTGGATAGCATAGGAAAACAAAACTAAGACTAATTTAATAGACTTATCGTTATAGGCATTCAGATCAATTTAATAGACTTGTTTCCTTAGGCTGTAGAGCAATAAGTTAGTGCTTCAAGAAACAAAGTTCTATTAAGAATTCAACAATGAGACTGTGTTTATAGCCGTAATCATCAATAAAAAAAAGTAACTATATCACGTGTTTATAGTAAAATGTATAACGGAAAGTTAGTAAGGCATGTCGAGTTAAAATATGAATACGTGAGGAAACTAATTGAGCATGGATTTATAACTGTAAGTCACGTGAAACAAGAAAGCAATTTTGAAAGACCTTCGGATAATATCCTTTTAAAAAAAATTAAATTAAATTAAATAGAGTTATGTTAAAATAGGTTTTCAAATCCAACTAATTGATTATGATGGAATCCCTACTAGTTATAGAGCTGTGAAAAATAGGAAAGAAAAAAAAAAAAAAAAACACCAATCCTAAATTTTGATATTTTTTCCCCGAATTAGACCATTAGGATTTAGTTCGCTAGAGCAAATTAAACTCTACCTTTATATAATTTTTTTTAATAAAAAAAGTATCCTGAAAGGATGGTCATATTCACCTGCAACGTCCGGTATCATAGCACAGAAAATTTCTATAGCATCTTTGGAACAATGATCTTTTTCATATGGTATATATTATGCTATTGGGCCAATTGTTTCCAATATAATGTCTCTTGTCTAGTTCCAGTATTATAGCATTTTTTACGGCTGTATAAATAAAGCTACAGGAAGAAATTCACCGTTAATGGAAAATTAATATATTAATTTGATAATTGATTTTTAGTATACTAGTGCGGTGTTTTTACAAACTCATCATTATTAAGATGAATATATCTTTTTTATTGAATTTCAATTTTGTTCTCACATATCCCTTTATCTATTTCTCTCCCTCCCTCCCTCTTCATGTTCTACAATTATGGAATTCATTAAAATTTTGTTATAGTTGTAAAGTTTATAAGAAAAATATTTATTTCATTTATATAACTAAAATTTAGATAAGTTAAAAAGTTTGATTATCCTTCAATTTATACATTTTTTTAAACAAAATAATAGAAAAGAGTAAGTTAGACAACCATTAAGATAGCTATGAGTTATTAAAAAATTGATATGAAGGACAATTAGAACATACTATTCATTATAAATATAGGATAAATTATACTGAAGACCACAACGTTAAGGAGTAAGTTCATTTTAGGTTACAACATTTTGAAAATATTCAAAAGAAGTCATAATATTTAGTAAGTTCATTTTAGATCATAAGATTTTTGAATTGTTCAAAAAGAGATCATAACGTTTAGAGGAATGGGTCATTTGAGATCAAGTGTTGTAACCTCTTTTGAACTTTTGAAAACGTCGTGATATAAAATGAACTTATCCCCAAATGTTATGATCTTTTGGTGTAATTTATTCTATAAATATGATACCATAAATCAATTATATTAATTTTGAGTTATTGATGGGAATAATAAAAGAATCGAAATGTATTATTCATGGTAGAAAGCTTAAAAAAATAGTAAAGTGCCTAAGTGCATATGAAAAGAGAATAACACTAATGATACCAAAGCATGGCCATTCATTTAAATAATATAGATAAATATTTACTTATTTATATGTCTATTGTAAACCTTTAATTCTTTTTTATTGTTGACTTAGAAAGTTGACCTAATTAAAATATAAACTTTAAATACTGAACTCAAATCAATAAAATCTGACTCTAGTGGTTGATATCAAACCTGGAGTGATGCATTAAAAACCCTAAGGATAAATTGAAAGCTCTAGCAAAAAGATCATCAAATCTATACCCTAAACCCTAATAACAAACTCAAAAGTATAATGACTCAACTCTACAAAAAGTAATTAACAAACTACTCCATTACACAAATGATAAAATTAAAAACATATACGATATATCAAAAAAAGTTTAATAGCATAAAATAAAATCAATCATGTGTAAGTTATATCTGGCTAATGATCCCATATCAATTGAAACTATATCAAATGGACTACAAAACCAATAAAAACTAAGAAAACAAACCAAAACCTACTTGAACACCAAAACCATACCATGACATCAACATAACCCCTATTTAAGGTAAGGTTAACCCTATCATTTTGGAACTAAATTAACCCACTAACATTTTTTTTCCTCTTAGGATTGTTGAAAACCAACGATTAAAGCATCTTTTTCCTCCTGTTTTGGGCAACTTTCCCCATTCTTACAATGTTGATTGCCACATTTAAATTGAGAGAAGAACAGGCAAACATGTGCTTGCTAAATGTCAAGTTGGGGAGGTCATTATTCATGCAAACAACACTTAATTTCCTCCTTTTTCTTCCTTTAATCTCAATTTCCCTTTTTCCAAACATATTTGCTGCTTCTTTTCACAAAAATTATGAAGAAATGATCTTTATCACAATTTGATATAGTGACACGAGATCAAGGAAGAAAGGAGGTCCAAGACATGCATTTGATTAAGTGTTCGTTATTAAAAGTTCCATGCAAACTAAGTAACGTTCCTACTGCCTCTTCCCTTCCATTCTACCTCATTTTTACTTCCATACATCTTCTTGTTGATCTTATTTTTGTCCAACATAGTAGAGGGTGTGCACACGCCAGCTGGAAGTGGAAAAGGAAAGTAAAAATCCTAACTGACATCACACACAAACACCCTTCAAACAAATAACACTCTCTTGCCATTTGTCTTCAAACCCGCCGAGAACCACCCTACTTATACTACTAAGCCCTCACCATTTTGAATAAACTCACTAGTTGAATACATTGTGAAGGAAGTAAAGAAAGTCAAGTGTCCTTTCGCTTGTTACAGCATCCAAGTAATTCCAACCCTTTGATGCAGTGAAAGAACTTTATACATGGTGAATGAATGTAATCTTGTTGGGAAACTTGATAAGAGAATGCATGATTTACTTTCCTAATTTTCCCTTTAGCTAAGTACACTATGGAGTTGAAAACAATGTGTCATTTGATGATGGGATAATAAGGATGGAACGAGTATATAAGGGGAGTTAAGTTGATGAAGAATAAAGTTGGAACCTTTTGTTTCAATCCAACCTAGAGTTGCAACTAGCCTTATAACAACTTCCATTTGAAAGTCAAGAGCTGAATTAATTAAATGGTCTAGTTAAACGATAAAGAGATATACAAGTAATGTTTAAGATTGATGATTGCAATATTGAGATGAAACTTCAATAATGTTTACTGCTTTATTGCCTTAGCCAAGAATTGTCTAGAGGTGAGTGTTTAATATGATATTTATATAATATAATTACTCATTCAAGAATCTAGTGGATGAATATAGCTATGAAATACAAGTATGGAAATTAAGGATTTTAAAGATATAGAATTAAAAATGTGGTAACAAATAAATCATTTGAAGTATCTATTAGATATGCACAAAAGAGGAAGTAAAAGTAAATTATATGAGATATATAACATGAGGTATTGAAAATCATGTAGAATGGCCAACTATGAGGTCTTGTATAAGTGACAACTATGAGGTCTTGCATAAGTTTGAAGGATTGTAGAATTAGTTAAGATCAAAACATCAAAATTCATAAAGAAAATTGTCGAGTCCATAATATGAACCACTCAATAACATAAAAACAATAAAAAAAAAAACTCTATGAAATTGATGAAAACGAAAAGTTCTACACACAAAAACGAAAAAGTTTTATGTGATTAAAGATTTGATATTAAAAATTATGGAAAATATAAAGCTTCAGTAGTATAACTTTCCAATTAGTATTTATAAATATTTCTTATAAATTTGATGTTAAAAATTATGGAAAATGTACAGCTTTAGTGGCATAGATTTCCAAATAATATTTATAAATATTTCTTATAGATTTGATGGAAAACGTAAAACTTCAATAATAGAACTTTCCAATTAGTATTTATAAATATTTCTTATAGATTTGATGGTACGAATTATGGAAAACATAAAGCTTTAGTAGTATAACTTTCCAATTAGTATTTATAAATATTTCTTATAAAATTTTTATAATTTTTATTGCACTTAGGTGACTTGGATTCATGAAGTAGAACTACTATTACGACTTATGTGTACATGGACGAGTGAGTATACTCCTATGATCTCTTTATTTGTTTGCGATTGTAATTTAGCGCACTCACAATTTTTGTAATTAATTGGTCTACTGTATAGGGTCAAAAAATTGCATGTTAAATTCTCTGTGGATAATACTGAGGTGTTACAATATAATATATAAATTATTGGAGCTGTAATTACTTTTTTCATTAGCTATTAACATAGTATAGTCACTGTGAATGGTTATTATTTAGTCATTGGAAAGTAATCGGATATAAGCTATGTTGAATCTAATAATTTAAAATGTGATCATGAATTGCATGACTATATAATTGAACGTCGTCACCACCATGTAATGGACTAGATGGGTTGTGATCATGGAGGACCTTTGTGTACCATGGGCCTTGCTATGACAATAGGAACTAAGTAGCACAAGATGTGTTGGTGTCATAATTTACATTATGTTTGATTTACTGGAATAGAATATGGTTGAAAAAGCAATTGCAATTCATTTATTTTATGCTTAAGGGTATTTTTGGAAAATAAATATATATTTGATGAGAAATAGAAATTTCTCTAGTGAAGGAAATGAATAAAGATTCCTTATCTATTTTGTATTATATGGAACAGATATTCCTTATGGTAGAAACTCTTACAAATCAAATGAAGAAATAACTATTCTACGATAATAAATACAAAATACTAATTCTATTCTAGTCAAGCAAATGCATTGTTAGGGAATTTGACCTTTCTTAAGGAATATACCTATATATACTACATTATAAAATACAAAGAAAACTATGATTTGACTATAAGGTTTAAGTCCCAAAGTGATAGATTTTTTAGGTAGCTGACAATAGCGATTTTCTCTAACCTTTGTCATAGAGGGTACAAAACCATTTTATTTAAGGTTTTCAGTTGACTATATATATATATATATATATATATATATTTCACTTGCTTGCTTGTATTCCACATAATTGTATAATAACTCATTTGTTATTTCTTGAACAGCATGAAGTAAAGATTATACTTCTTTGAGCATGTGGTCGCTCATACCCTATAGTCTTTTGGGAGAGGATCACTAGTGGCTACATCTAGGACATTGCATGCCATAAGTTTGTTTTGTTGGAAGTTGAGACTAGTGGGAAGATAAGGGTTAAGAGCTCCTTTTCTCTTGTGAGAGCCTTTTGCTATATTTTGATGATATAAGCTCTCTAATACTATGGATTTTTAGAGCTTAGACTCTAAATGACATTCAATGTACCTATCATTACTCCCTTAGTTATCCTCATTGCCTAACCATATGTCCTTATCTATAGAATTGTTTAGTTATTATTTTTACATGTGAAGTGGGTTTGGTTAGGCCTCCTCGATTTCTAGGATTGGGGATGCTCGCATGACATTTAAAGCTTTTAAGTTACATATAGTGTATCAAGAATGGTAAAACTATCCTGTCTAAGGCAACATCTAGGTGTGACATCTATAACGATGAAAGGTTAATTAAAATCTTTATTGATCATCTTTCTATTATTATTGATTTTTATCTTTATATTTTATTTTTTTAGCCAGAATAAGAAATTCATTCATTTAACAATATTACATGAAAATCCAGTACGCAAAGTACAAAATCCTAACAAAACAATTAAAGAGATATGAGTCTAATGACCTAATCCAAAATGGGCACATCTCTTTTGCATCCAAGGGTTGGAATATCCCTTTTATAACATGAATTCTACATAGATAATGAAAATTCAGTACTTTGGCTAGACGAAATCTCATAAAGAGATTTAAAATGATAAACAAAAAGAAAAAGAAAAAACACCCACTTTTTCTAAAAACTATGATACTTCAAAATTAGCACGATCGTCTTTAATCTAACTAGATCTGCAGATGTGGGATTGTAAAGATGGAAACGCAATATCAATGGACTCATGATGATGATGGCAATGTATAAAAATTCATATCCGAGATGATAAAATTTGATTTGCAAAATATGAATATCAATAGCAGTGGATTTGTGAGTTTTGCATGGTGAATAAAAGGAAAAGGTTTGAAAAGGAGGCCGACCGGCAACCAAGCCAGAAAGCTATGCATATAACCGCATAACCTGTAAAAAAATGTTGATTTGGCTAAAAATTTTAACCCGTCTTATGTGCGGGCCAAAATAACTCGCCCCGCATAACCCAAGCTAAAGCAAGCCAATCCGACCTTCACTTAAAAAACATAAAAATCTTATTAAAAAAAATCTAGTACATTACCCTCTTTTTTTCCTTTTCACTTTACTTTTCTATTATTTAGTTGTTTTGTTATGTTATGGATGTTATATTTTAAAATTTCAACTATTATATTTATTATATCCTTAGTATTTCTATGAATACTTTTTCTTTTATATTTATTAGATATTTAGATGCTTTTATTTAAAATAAGTAGCTTAAAATCAACTGATATTTTTCATGATGTATTTTTCCTTGTTATGCTAAAGAAAAAAATTGGAATGGATTTTAATTTCTATTAAGTAAAATAAATCCTTTTATGTTGAGGTAAAAAATTTCAAAATAAAAGTGTCACGCTCCTAGATGGTACCCTAAACGTGGCAGTCTGCTGCATATAATATTAAAGCTAATGAATGACAACCTTAGTCATGTAGGAGCTTCGATATCACATGCAAGGCGTGCTTCCAATATAGTAGGAGACTTACAGGGGTATTACATTAAGTAGATAATAAAAGCATGCAAGAACTTATATAAATAAACATGGAATATTTATTTAAATAACAAACTCTTACATCATCTTAGGGGCATTCCCCCGTCTCAAAAAGTCTTGATTCAACTAAACCATTAACAAGGTAAACATAACTATAATATAAGCCTGCTATAGAGATTTTCTTAGAAGTCTTTGTTCAAAACTATATACATATAACTTCTCCAAAAACTCCTAGTGGCTTTGGCTCATACATAGCATACGGCGCTCCTCGGTGCCAACTAAAGATAATCATACTGTAACAAAAAGCTATAGGGTATAAGCAAATCTAGCTTAGTGAGATAATTCCCATCTATAAGACATTTTCATAAATCAAACAAGTATTTACACAACCATGCACAAAACACATGAGCAAACAAGATACACAAGATTAACCGGAAATCATGTGTAGCATGGATTTTACGCCCTTCATGTCGAGGATTGGGAGGTTACAGGCCCATACGACCATCAATATTTGCAGATTTGTTGGCTCCTGCTCGCCCTGTAGACTTTCTGGCTCCTACTGGCTCATGTAGACTTTCCGGCTCTACTAGCCACCACTACTACTTCCTCGTTTCCCCACACGAAGAATATAGTGAAATAAATGTGACCCACAAATATGATATGCATGAATCATTTTCAATATAAGTTTAACCAGTAATTGTTGAGTTCAAGTTATAGGTGATCAAAACAATATTCATCATATCAATGCAAGAATCAAATTATTTATCAATTCCTCTTTCGATATTCTTAACTTATATTCAGCCAATCATAAATCCAAATCACACATTATTTGTTCATTTATCTTTTCCTTATTTTCTAATGCTACTAATTACAAGCACAAACAATAAAAAAAAACTAGTACATTATCCTTTTTATTTCCTCTTCACTTCACTTTTTACTATTTAGTTGTTGAATGTTGTTTATGTTATGGATGTTATATTTAAAAATTTCAACTATTATATTTATTATATCCTTAGTATTTATATCAATACTTTTTCTTTTATATTTATTAGATATTTAGATGCTTATATTTAAAATAAGTAACTTAATAATTGATAATTTTCATGATGTATTTTTCCTTGTTACTAAAGAAAAAAATTGGAATGGATTTTAATTTCTATTAATTAAAATAAATCCTTTTATGTTGAGATAAAAAATTTCAAAATAAAAGTCTACAATTTTTTCATACAATTACCATCTATAATTAGTATATAGGTAATTAGTGAGATAAAAAGAATATATATATACTTAAATTATTAAATTTCAAATTCAAATTTGAATTCTTATAAAATTTTTCAATAAAAAAATATATTAATAGGTTTGCGAGTTAGCCTGCATAACCCATCAACCCACGTGGAGCGGTTGGGCTAAAAATTTTGACCCGCAAAGCAATACTGACCAAAATGGGCTGGCTTGCATAACCTTAAGGTTGAAGCGGGGCAGGATAGGTTGACCAGCATAACCCGTTTGCATAGCTCTACCAAGCCACCTCCCTATCCTAGAATTTGATTAGAAAATTGAGAGAGAGAGAGAGAGAGAGAGAGAGAGATCTTCATATATTTATTGTTTCATTTATTTTTTTAGAAGTCATTACTCTTTAAGCTTCCTCATATACACTTCCAAAATAATAATGTTGATTCCTATCTCTAATGATCATCTCTCAAACTCTTAAATTTCAGTAAAAACACATAAAAGTTACATTGGTAATTTTTCATAATAATGAAGTGTTAATTCCTATTCCGATCATATGTTAAATATTCTCATTAAAAAAAAATTGATATTCCAATATTTCTCATCACCATTTATCTTTAAAGGAACTGAAAAAAAAAACGTAAGTTCTTGTGCCTCATATTTATTTCTTTTTAAAGTTCATATATTATAACCAATGATTTTCTGCAAAGTAAATTGTTTATGATAAATTTGACCTAAAATTAGAAGATGCAGGGGATTATAGATTTAGCGAGTATTACTAACTTTCTCATACAACAGTAGCACAATACTTTGAATTATTCTAATTTTTAATTTCTATGTCTTTTCAATGTTTTTTTTTTGGCCGAAGTCTTTTTAATGTAATGAAAATAAATAATAATAATAATAATAATAATAATAATAATACATTTACAACTAATAACATGATGCAGTATATTAAAAGAGTTATATACTCAATGAAATACTTGAAATAGATAAAAAAAAAAAAAATTAGGCGTGGTTTTTAATTATCAGAAAGCAAACTCATCAATAATAATGAAAAATAAAATAAATTTCCTAAAACATCGTTCTTCTTCATCTTCCTTTTTTTAACAACATAACTCAACATAAGGTATTAAAATTTATTTACATTCTAAATCCGTTTGCTTGAAATGTGATGATCATTATAATTCTAAATCATGTATATAAAGATTCAATTTCTGTATAAATGCAAGCATAAAAATTATAAGTATACTTTGAAAACAATAATATAGATATTGATAATGAAAATTGCAATATGATGTATATGAGTTACTCCTAATAAACAATCTGCGAACATAAAAGGAATGTAATTTACTCGATAAAAATATACAAATCAATAAAATAGCGTCAAAATGACATTCATTTCCCAAAAATTGCACTTAACGCACTCTTCGTTGTATGTCAATCTCAAGGTATGTTATACTAGAAGAAATTTGTACAATAATGTAATGCTGTATAAACGTAACTGTTAGAATAATAAATAATAATCATGATACTGTAACTATAATAATAATGATGACAAATATAAAAAAAATTACTATATATAGGAGTAGCTTTTTTTTAGGGGAAAGAACGAATTAATATAGTTGACAGGTGTAAGTGTAAAGAAATACCATAAAAACAAAAGTAACATAAAAGACATGTAATAAAATTAGAAATGTTAAATTATATAACATATTAATATATCTAAAGGGCAACTTTGTTATTTAATAAAGGACATCAAAATGTTGTCGCTTTAATGGAACTTTTAAACTTAGTTAGGGATTGTGAGTATTGGAGTTTGTGATCCGTATTTAGTAGTCGTTTTTCGTACTCAAATGTATAATGAATGAATATTTGACTATACATTTATTATTCATTCATTATACATTTAAGAGTCATAATTTTGGCCTTTATTGTCGGCTAGCTGTATACACATATAAATATGTGTTTTGCTAGGGTTTGTATGAGAGTGAGAAAATGAGAGAGTTTTGATTTGAATTTTGTTACTCTCTGTCTTTTGTACTCCATTATCGACATATAATGAGTTCTCTCTCCTCTGCCCGTCGTTTTTCTCCATTTGGATTTTCTACGTAAATCTTGTATGTGCTTTATCGTTTTTCGTTTTTGCCATTGTTTGTCTTCTAACAGTGTGATATTACCATATTCACTTATAAAGGACGAATTGCAATTTTTAACTTATCAAATTCGTTTATTGTCCAAAAGAAGCAAAGGCTATTTCTTTCTTTCTTTTTTTCTTTTTTTCCTGTTTCGCCAGTAATAGCAAAGGCTATTTCATTTCCTATATTTGCAAGAGTTTTTAAATTCTATTTTATGCTCGTTGATGCTATTCACTTTTAATAATTTTTAATTATATTATATATTTATAGTTAAAAGTACTATTATATACATATTCCATTATATTCTATGAATATATTCAAATATATAAATAATTTTTTTCGTCATTAATTTCATTTAGAATGAATCCTACGCGTCAATGGCACATCATAAAATAAGTTATTTATTTTTAAAAGGAAAAATATCAAATTTGGTTTCTAAACTATAACATAAAAATTGAATTTGACATTTAAATATTAAAGTACTCAATTTAATATCTAATTAAACCTTTTGTGGTTATATTTTCCACCACACTAATATTACTAACTCTATATCTTAACATGGAAGAAACAGTCTATCAATATTAGAGAGTGTTGAAACAAGTAGTAAAAATTTAATTATATATTACATATTTCAAATCAACAAACAAAATAAACGGTATTACCCCGAATGGGATTTGCTGTGGACTTCTCCTTTTCTCCATTTCCTCTATGCAGGCAAAAAAAAAAAAAAAAAATAAATAAATAATAACAAAAATAACTATAAAAATTTGATTGAATATTAAATCAACCACTATAAAATTTACTCCCAAATTAAATTTTGGGATTCAAAACTTCACTTTCATTTTTTTTTTTTCATAGGGTCTTATGTATGTCATGCATTGCATTTCCCTTTTCTGGTTTGGTAGTTATTTATGTGCTGTCATGCCGAAAGCACATTCTTTATGCGTGGGGTGGTATTACTTTTTGCTTCCTGCTTGGCCATCCCGCCTTAAAGTCGAAAAATATTTCTACAAGTTGTGTAAATGCCATAATTTCAAAATCACGTAATTTGATAGGATGTCACGTCGGTCTATTAATTGTTACTGAAGTCTTCCACATTTCAATTAAGGAAAAAGAAGCTGGTTTATTTTAAAACAATGTTCCTGTAAATTTAATTTTAAAAATTAACTCTCTACGGTGTTATTTTGTCTAATTTTTGTATAATCTTTGTAAAGTTTACAATGTTGATGATTGGTTTATCACATTGTCATATAAAATAAGGGGAGAAATTCAATAAAAATATAATAGAGTTATAATAATTATCATAATATTCATTTGGTATAAAAAAAAGTAAAACAAGTAATTATTGGAATAAAAGTAAAATATCTTCAATACTACATTCTTTATTACACAAGGATAATAATTGTATAGGTAACATTTTTAAGACAAATTTATTTACGATAAAATTGAAAATAAACAATGTATGAAAACATTATTTTGCATAATAGCAATTCATTATGAGTTATTTTTTTCTCAATTAAACATCATGGTAGTATTACGTAAAACAAGAAGAGAATGAGTAATCATTCCCCAAGTAACAAGCTGTAAATCATTAACTTACAAAGCTCTGATTTACTTTCACCTTCCACTTTATGTCATTTTCTTTTTCAAATTGTAATATGGCCCTAATTAAAAAGGGGAAAAAGATAGGACAAAAAGAAGTAAGAAGAGTTCTTATATGTACAATTGCTTAATTCTGCTTTACTTTGTGCAAAATCTTATAGATGTTATAAGAGAAGAGTGTATATTGCAGTCAAATTTCCAATTGCAAAATATTTGTCTTGTTTAAGCGTTGTTATTACTGTTCTTTTCTTACCTTACCAGCATGTGCTTTTTCCTAGTTGAATATGCATTATTGGACTATATTATACACATATTCTTGAGGTTAGGAGGATAGACAAGAAGACCCCACCCATTAAGCAAAATCACGAAAGCCATGCATGCCCATAAATTAACTAAATGATTCCTCATTACCTGGCACCGGTGACCAATAAATTTTAAGTGGTACACATTGGTTTCTGTCAACAGCATCATCCATTCAAGTTGAAATCCGTTTTGTATGTGACCCGTTCCTCAGTTAGCCATTATAAAAAGCTGCCGAGGTGGGGATGCTTTGCCCCCATGCTGTCTTGCATTTCTTATCCCATATTGCCAAGAAGATAAGTTCTATCATATATTTGTTATGTATATATAGAGGGTTAACTCGATTTATTACATTATTGTTCAGATGATGGTGATGTGATGAGACACAAGAAAGGGTGAGGAATAATTTTGAATATCGGTATGAAACTTTTAAAAGCAAAGTTTTAAACCTGAAGTGAAATAGAAACAAAGTACAAGGATTGCAAGATCAGCAATGAGGGGATTAGACATACTATCAAAAGAAAAAGATAAGTGTCACTACTAAAAGAGGACTTTAGACAAAAGTATATATAAAAAAAAAATGATGACTATAGTTATAAGAAGAGTTAAAGCAATAGTTAATAAAGATAATGATAAATCTTTATTTGAGCAATCGTTAAATGGAAAAATAAGAATTTTAGGTGGCACTTAATTATAAGTGTTGTTTCAACAAGATACAAGACAACAATCTTTCAAGTTGTCTTTCATTTATTTGTATGAGAGAGAAAAAAGGTCATTAAAGAGAGATCCCTCCACAGAATAAAAAGACATCAAAATCCATCCCTTAAAATGTAGAGAAGTTATCTCTCTATCTCTCTCTCCCGGATACACATATACAAAAAAGAAAACTAATCGTACAAACCTTAATTTTCATTTCTATCTGAACCTCTTTCCTCTTTCACCAAACTAAAGATGAAGGAGAATCCAAAGACATGCCCCGTATGCTTCGTTACTCTCTCACTCTTATGTGGTGGTAAGTTTGTCTCTCTTCTTTCTCATATAGGACCATAATTAGAATTAATTGTCTAGGCTATTATACTAATATGACCATCTTTTATACCAATAAAATTGCTTGCACAATTTAATCTAAGGAATGCACTTGCTACCTCCTTTTTATTTTCTATTTGGTATATCTAGAGCTTTGTAAATGGGATGAGTTACATGGTATATCCGTTTAACCCACAAAAATAGCAATTGGGCTTAAAGTTTCAACCTACTTTACGATGCGGGCCATTTTCATCTGGCCCACATAACTCACAGGCTAAACAAACTGACCCACTTGCAAGTCAAGTTGGCCCACAAACTCGTGAGTGTTTTTTTTTTATAATAAATATGAACAAACCCATGAAAGTTAAAAAAAAGAAAAAGAAAAAAAAAACTAATAGTAAGCTAGGAATATCAAATAACTACATCTAAATATGTATTAAAAAATTAACTATATTAAAAGAACAATAAAGTGAAATATTAATGTTAAATAATTTTTTTGTACGAATCTTATATGTATCTTTTAATCTTTGCCATTTTTTTCTTTTATATGTAAATATTTAGTTTTTGTAAATTTTGATTGAAAATAACATTTATATTTAGTGTGATTACATTAAAATATTAAAATTTTGTAAAAGAAAAGGAAAAAAAATATTAGGAAGTTGGTAAGTTAACCTGTATAACCCATTAACAACTCGCACGAGGCGGGGTGGACAAAAAATTTTTACTTGCTTTACAAGGGGCTGGCTCGTATAACTCGCACGCTAAAATAAGGCAGGATGGGTTGGCTTGCTTACATAGCTCTAGGTATGTCTTGCTTTTTACAGTTCTATTTCATTCCTCAATAATAAAAATTCAATTACGTCTTATTCATTTTGCAAAGTGAATAGGTAGTAAGAACATTATAGAATATCATATTCATTAACACCTGAGGAAACTCTAGTTTCTATTGAATTATAATTAAAATAATAAATAGTTTTCATTTAATATTTGTGTTATTTATTGAATATTAATTACATCTATATCGTTAGTTTTATATTTAGTAATGTTGGAGTTTTTGAAAATGAAGATAGCTTGGAAAGGAGAGAGAGAAATGTATGTTGTGGAAGTACTTTGGAAAGGAAAGAGGAAGAAATAAAAGGGAAAGAAAACACACATATATAAAGTTTAAATTAGAGTCTATGGTGTAAATTATATGAAGTGTCCCCGATGAATACTAATAATTGTAATTACAACGTATAATAACATACATAATAAAATAACAAAGTAATTGTTTCAGGATATTTGACTTACCTTTATTGAATAATAAAATTATATCTTTTAAGTTCTAATTGAACATGCTAATCAATTGTATAACACCACCATGGCTCCTTGACTCTCTTAATTTCCCATAAATTGGTAGAGATCGGAAAAAAGTGTTGACTTTATTCGTGCACATGGAAAAGAGCCTATTTAATCCACTTATAATCATGGAACGCAAAAGGTTCTAACTTCAATGTCATGTGGCAACGTTAAAAGATCTTTATTTTCAATAGCTCAAACGGAAAGTCTCCACTACTCTCCTTTTTCCCCTTTCTTAGTTTTGCTTTTACAATATAAATTCAAGAGAAGATGGACAATTGGAAAAACAGTCCTATGTAATTGGATTACAATCCGTCTAGGTAAATCTTATTTATTTTAAATCAAATATATTATTAATACAAATTTATATAACTAGGTGAAATAAAATAATTAATTATATTATTATCATATTTATTTATGTTAATAAATCAAATAACCAAATCAAATTATGTTATTATCATATAATAAATCAAATATATTATTAATACAAATTTATGTAACTAGGTAAAATAAAATAATCAATTATCTTATTTTCATATTTATTTATTTCATAATTATTTTTTACATCGTATATCCTATTGGTTTTATAATTTTTTTTATAATCCTATTCCTAATTGTAATATTAGGTTTACGTTAGAAATTATTGGTCCACTTTTTGTCAACTATGTACAGCTCAAAATCATGTCGGCGTATGATTATTGACATAAGTGTATACAGCTAGGCAAGACCCATGCTGATTTGTCCGCCACCAACGAGGCCTCGTGCTTTTTCAAGTTTTAATGAGATCAATGGATATATTTTGTACCATCTTCTACTTGGTCAGTGAATATTAAATTCGATTTCATTAGCATTGGCCATTTAATTCATAAACTCAACATTGATATCAGTGAGAAATCCGAAGTCACCGACCTCTAAGTGGATCTTGCTACCCAGTTGACTTTTACTTTCGTAATGTAGAATTTCGGGTCAGTCAACAAAACTTGGAATTAGAAACAAGGTGGATTCTTTGACTTATTCATTTCACATGATGTGGGTGGATGTGTATCTGTATCACCAAATGTGATCAGAACTTTCTTCTTCTTCGTGTTTTTATTTACTCATTTTATGTCGTTCTTCGGGATCAAAATGGATCTGTGGTTTCTGCCTAAATTTTGCATAATCATAGCCTAAATACGTAACCCTTTGTGAAATATGAACGAGGCAGATATACACCGACATACGGGCCCGGGGTCTAACCCGTGGTCAGGCCCGGGCATAGTGGTCATGACCCGACAGGTTCCAAGTCAAGGTCAGGTCAGACCGTCAATCCTTGTGGGTGAATTAAAAAAAAAATAAGAGGAAAAAAATGTAGAAACAAAAATTAATAAAATAATGTTTAAACTCTATTTTAAATAGTGAGAATTATTATTATTATTATTATTATTCATGACATTAAATATGTTATTGTTAACCATACACGTAATAAATATGATAAAATAATTATTTGATTGAATTTTTATAGATTTTTAATAAAAGTGATTCCTTATTTTTTAAGAGCGTGGGACTTATGTATAATAGGTACAACATTCTCCAGCTCCACTATACTTGTCTGGCATAGTGTGACTAAGATTCAAGGGCATAAAATATGCAAAAGAGATGCTTTTAATGTAGTCTCATTCTCATAAATAAGCATTACCAATTTTCCTTGACCAGAGTACTTGAAAATGTCCTTAATTATTAGTTGAAATACATCTTATGCACATGCTCGTTAACTTCCTTGTAATTATAATTTTATTTTTTACAAATAGCTATTACGACGTTTAATTCACTAAATAGTAATTCTATGTTGAATCTCTATTACACAAAATATTAAATAATCATTCTTTATTTAAACCTATAAATACCAATTTAATGTTAGAACTATCTTTTTTTCGAAATATCATCATTTAAATAAAAAATTAATTAAAAAAATCATATTACAACTCTATTCTATTCCTTTATAATAATTTTTTTTACATTCTTTGTTCATTCAGTGAAGTGAACAAGCTGTAAATTGTGTCATTTTATGGGCCGAAATAAACTAAAATGACGATTTTCATTTCACCAACCGAATAAAATAAATGAAGCTTCCTAAGTGGTTTACATAAATGGCTACGGCAACAAATATGTCAACCTAGACATCATCACGGGGCGGTTCCGAACCGCGAACTGCCCCGAACTGTCACCAATGGTTCCTGACTCGAGAATTGCCCCGTCGGTGACGGTTCCGAACCTTCCAAGGACCCGCCGGAACCGGCGGGTCCAAGCTGTTAGACGTGGCGGAACCGGCGGTTTCCAACCGGGTCAGGAACCGCTATTCCAGACCCGAAACCGGCAGTTCCAACCCGCCAAATATTTGAATTAAAAAAATAAAAAGTAAGAAGATTAAAAGAATGATTTGAGTGGAAGTGATAGGTATAATTATAAAAAAAAAAAAAACTAAAATGATGATGATGTTATGATGATGGAATGATTATCCTATGTCAATTTATCGCACATGTCAAGTGTCAACCATATTATTTGTATAATACTAGCAGACGCATCACGTAATGTGTGCCAAAATTAAAAAAAAAAAAAAGAAAGAAAAAATTGGAGAAAACACTACAATTTATCCTAAAAATAGAAGGAGTTACTACGGAAAAGATAGGAGAGAGATGGCGGAGTAAAAAAAGGAGAAGAGGGCGTGTAAGATAACCGTTATAAATATTAAAAGAAAAAGATAAATAATTACCATATTATGTATTTTAATTTTTTATATCAAATTTTGGCTTAATAATAGTAATAGATAAATGAGAAAAAAATATTTCAGAAAAAAAACCATCATCTCACCTACTATCCATTAAGACGTTAAAAAAAAAAAAAGACATATATATATGCATATAATTAAAGTATTATAAAGATTATGGTTTTTTTTTTTTTTGTCTTTTAGTTTAAGATTTAATAGATATTATAGTCATTAGATTTGAATCTATTATATAAGAAGAGAGGGGGTTTGTTTACTTCATTTTTCCCAAAAAAAAAAAAAAAAACGGTTCACGTGGAACCGGAATCGGAACCGCCAGAACCGGCGGTTCCTTGGAACCATGAACCGTCCCGGCTCTGGTGGTTCTGGTTCTGGTTCCACGAAATGTGGAACCGTGAATTGGTGGTTCCGGTTCAGGTCCGGAACCGACCCGAACCGTGCCGATGTCTATATCAACCTTTTGGAAAAATATAAAAAAAATCAAGAAATAAATATACAACCAAACTACCTTTACACAAAACCATTAAAACACGTGTTGGTACCCTAATAAATAATAGATAACAGTAGATATCGTCACGGTTTCGGAACCAAACCGAACCAAAATGGAATCGAAACCACCGGTTTCGTGTCTTGAAAATGAGGAACCGAAACCGACAGTTTCCGATTCCGATTTTGGAACCATGGAATTATCTTTTTTTTTTTTTAAGTAAAAAAATAAATTTTATATTTTAATAAAATAAATTTATAACTCAAAATAATTAATTATTGGGTCTAAAAATTTTAAATTATTTAGCCAAAATTTCTAAAAAAATTTTTAGAATACGCATTTATTTATATATAAACACAACTAAATCAATTATAATTAGTAATATGAGATCGCGAAATCTCTAGGCGATAATAAGAAAAGTGTAATACAAAAAAGCCCAACGTTATTAAAGAATGAATTTTGCTTTTAGGAGAAATTTATATAAACTAAATTATTTATAATTTTAGGTCATGTTTATTTGTATTATTGATAATAAAACATTAATTATTGTAAATAGGTAATAACTTTTACTATTTATATGAAATAGTGTAAACATTAATAATTAATATTTAATATAATTTTTAAAATTTTTTACATAATTCTTTTTTTTAATGGAATCGGTTGGAACCGCAGTTCCACTCGGTTTCAGGCCTAGAACCGTCTAAGAATCAGAAAACCGGCGGTTCCTTAGCCGGTTCTAGAGCCATCTAACCTGTCTGGTTCAGGTTTTAGAATCGCCGGTGACGATTTCAATTCGGTTCCCAGTTCGAAACCAAATCGTGCCTATATCTAGATAGCAGGTCAATGAATATTTACTCTAGCTATCTAGGACAACTGAATGAAAGATGATATCACCACAACAGGACTTCTCCATGGTCTTTAGCAATGGAAGGTGGATAGTAATTCAAAATACTATGAAACAAAAGTTATTTTAAGTTTTTCAACAATGTGGGATGGATCTTATCTTTATAGAAGTTTTTCTTAAGTGTTTTAAAGTCTCACATTGCTAATTTTACAACCTTATGTGGATGTACTTGTATATAAATAAATACAAACCTTAAACTCTTCTTCCAACAAATGGGCAAAAGATTATTATATTATTCTTAAGCTTAATTTTTTAAGTTGAAATTTATATTATATATGTTATTTAATTGTTAATATAATTTTTAATTTTCATGTTTATTTTGTTTTCATTTTATTTTATTTTTTAATTAATATGGCAGGTTCAATGGGTCGTGAATCGACGAATTGGCCTGATCAAGCCCTACCCGAGCATTTGCAAGTCGGTTTTCAGTTACTATGACCTTGACCCAAGACCTAGCATGTCTCGACCGATTCGACCCACTGTCGATGCCTATCTATATTTAATATGCTTCTTTATATCTTTATGCATACAAAAAATGTTAATTATTATTTTATTTAAACGGTTAAGATTTGATATGCTTCTTTCATTTTCAAAGCACACTAAAAATTGCATATATTCATTTTTACCACATGTTTAGGTATGAAACTGTGCCTTAGATAATCAACATACCAGTTCCATTAAAAAAATATGGAACCAGAGAATTTTCTAGAGTATATTGTTGCCTAAAGAATAATTTTGACAATAAGTAAATTAAAGGTTGTGGATAATATTATAATTTCTGTAATTGCTCCCAATCATTTTGAAATAACCTAAATGAATTAATTATAGAGAATAGTAGAAGAGTAAATTTGTTCTTTTATAATTTATTTTTGTTCTAGTAATAGGGCTACAAACGAGTCAAGTCAAGATGAAACAATGTGGAGCTCAAGCTCGACTCAAAGTAATACTATAGAAACTTGAGCAGCTCGACTCGTTAAGCTTGTTTAGGCTCAGTATATTCAAATATATATTTTTAATTCTAATTAATATAATGTCAATTCTAAAATTTGTTTAAAATTTATATTCGACTTGAGCTCAAACTCAATAAAGTTTGATTAGGCCTACAATATAATCAAGCTAAACATAAAAAGGCTCAAGCTCAACTCGACTATTCTTGAATCCACATCAAGCCGAGTTCGAGTAATTTGCAAATCGGCTTGATTTGTTTGCACCTCCACCTAGCATAAAATCCAACATATACGTATTGGATAAGAAACGTATTTAAATTACTGAAACTGAAAATGCAAATGCCCCTCATATTCCTACTTGTGTTACTGCATTTCTTTCCTTTCTCTCCTAATCGTTGTCTGCAACTCTTGAGGAGTCTTAAACATGATTTTGTGGTAAGTTAGTCTTTTGTTTCATTTTCTTGATGTTTTTGATAACACACACACATATAAAACAAAACTTTGGTGTTTAGGAGTGGACAACAAAGAGAGGATAGCAAGTTCTTGGAGAGGATTCTTGAGAAATATCAAAGGTTGAAAATATAAAAAAATTTTGAAGAAGAGAAAGATTGTAGGGTTACAAGCAAGTAATATGGTTTAGTTTTAAAATTGTTATCTTAAGTGTTATTTCAATTAAAGATGCGTAAACACATGTTTAATTAATGTTGGAATGATGCATGTTGAAATGGAAAGGTTGGGGACTTTTCCAGGCTAAGAAAACAAGGAAAATTCACGACTACAATTTTTTTGAGTCAGCATAAATAATGGACAAGCTCGTGTATAAGTCGTGCGTAAATTTTGTGATTTGGATAACTCCTTACATGAGCCCATGTATATGTCGTGTACACCTTTTGTGAAGAATAGAGCTTTGTAAACAGGTTATGTGGGCTAACCCCGTCCCACTCCGCATCAACCTGCGAGTTATGTGGGCTAAATTTTTAGCCCAACCCGCCCCAAGCAATTGGTGGATTATGCGGGCTAGCCTGCGAACCCGCTAATATATATTTTTTATTAAAAAATTATAACAATTGAAATTTAAATTTTAAAAATTTTAATATAGAATATATTTCTTTTTATCTCACCCATTACTTACATATTAATCCTAGATGATAATTGTATATGGAAAAATTATAGACTTCTATTTTGAAATTTTTATTTCAACATAAAATGATTTATTTAACCAATAGAAATTAGAATTCATTCTAATTTTTTTCTTTGGCATGGCAATGAAAAATATATAATGGAAATTATCAATTGATATTATGTTGCTTATTTTAAATAGAAGCATCTAAATATCTAATAAATATAAAATAAAAAGTATTGATAAAAGGACTAAGCATATAATAAATATAAAAGTTGAAAATTTAAAACATTACTCCCGCAAAAATTATATAATCAATATTCAACAACTAAATGGTAGAAAAATAAAATGAAGAGGAAATAAATAGGATAATATATTAGGTTTTTTTTTATAATATTTATATTTCTTTTCTTTTTTTTTAAGTGCGGGTTATGTGGGGCGGGCTGTTTTGGCCCGCACATTAAACGGGCTAAAATTTTTAACCCAACCTGCATTTTTTTGCGATTTATGTGGGTTGGCCTACGTAACCCACCCCGCATGCACAACTCTAGTGAAGAACCACATGAGCATTTGCATGAACATGTGCATAGGTGGTGTTTAGCTTCTATGACCCACATGACCCATTGCACAACCAAGTGCATAACACCAAACTTTGTAGAAGATAGTGCATAGGTCATGTTCAGAACACAACCCAGCATGAGCTAGTGTATATCTCCTCTGAAGCTCATGTAATACGTTCAAATCTTTTCTTTAAGTTTGAATTACACTTCTAAATCTTGAAATTGAGATAAAATCAACTAATATCAATTTTATAAGATTATGTACCAACCAAAAGTTAGTTATGTAGAATTATGCAAGACCAATAATCAATAAAGGAGATTAGAGGACAAAAGACAATTCTAAATACCCTTCTTATAATAGGTTTTAGGAATCTTATAACTTTGAGGCAACGTTCCAAGTATACATATACCATGTTTGTTACTTGTGAGTGTTGGGATATAATACTAATTGACTAATTGAATATTTGACCATAAAATTTGTTTGCTTGGCTATGGTTGGTGGACAAGGAAAATTGTAATGCTGACATGACACTTTGATGATCCTCACATGATGCTATCTCTATGTGGAGTCACACTTAGAGATGATTACTGGTAGATTTAAACGATTTTTACTCATGGATGCTAAGGAGTACTTAATATTATATATATTATTATATGTATGCGTGGCGGGATACCTAGTTATCTTTATGTTGTTTGCTCGGCTTAAATTAAAATAGTAAAATGCTTGTTGTTGCTTTAGTTTTTATACTCGAATGTGAATGTTTTGTTATTTGATCACATGCTTGTCGTTTGTGGTATGTATATGTGGCTCCAACTCATTCCTTTCTTCTACTTATTCTTCTTCTTCTTTCTTTTTTTTTTTTTTGCACAGGTTTAAATGATTTACATTATGGTGGATTATGGGGATAACAATAAAATCGAGGATTTTTTTGTTGACATTTGATCTTGTATGTAAATTATATCACATATGGAGATATAAATAATCTAGGTGAATATGTACTGGTTTTCTTTATGTCATTAGTGATTAATTAGATCATGGATTCTAGTAATAGTTTTCGTAGCACAGCTTCCTATAGAATGTGCATAGTTGGTAAATTTTATGAGTCACCTGATGTTAAAATTATGATGTCTGTTGTTCAGTTGTGATTTAGACACTAGAGAGGACTTAGGATACGCGTCACTATGTTAAGAGTTATTATTGTATATATGTGGGTTTGGCAGTTGTATTCCTTATCTTATTGTGATATTAAAGAAGATATGAATTTAGTATGTCTATCTTGTTTTGAACACGTGTTGCCTTGTAAATGACCTTAAAATAATTATATCAGTATTTATGGTATAAGATCTTTATGGAAATCAGGAAGAAAACTATAGCACGATGAGATGAAGAGAGTAGGTATCTCATAAGATTGTTGGTATTTGTAGAAAGGTCATATTAGTTTCCTAATATGAAATATTGGCTTTATTTTCTTATTATGATTAATTAACATCGATTTACTTTCATTTATATGTTTTCACATACCTATATATATGTATATTACTCATTCTATTATGTTTTAATGTCTAATTTTAAGTACTATTTTCAATTATTTGTTTTTTTTTTTACTTTTATTATTACTCCTTAAATATATGTATATGTAAAGATAATTATTAAAAGAGGTTATAATTAATTGAAAAAAAATGATTATGACATCAAAAGTTTCCTTTCCAAACTTATACACGTACGATTTCACAAACACATGCACATAAATGAAGGAAATAAAATAAATCTAAGTTCAATAAATATGAGTACTTAAAATAAAATTTGATAGGTAAATATATAAATGATTGAAAAAACAAAAAAAAAATGACATTTTTCGAAACATAAACAAAATAATTGGCCAAAAAGCGGCCTGCACCGCAAGCAAAGCTAGCGTTTTTATTTTTAGTCCATTTTTCATGGAATATGCTCCCGTTTAACCAAAAATCCCATGCAGCCTTAACAATGAAAATGCCACAATAGTAATTTGCCATTCTTGTGCCAATATTCTAGCTCTGCCTACTCTACGTTGCATCTCACATGACAATGTATTGAAGTGTACCTTGCAGTTAATTAAAGTAAACAATGAAGTGTGTGAAGGTGGTGTACGGTTTGGTTAAAGAATAGGATTGATCATACTTCTTCTACATGTACCTATATAGATAATGTTACTAATAAGTGATAGAAACATTTGAGCGGTAGATTGCCATTTGATGGAGATTGAATTGGTGTGAACGTGCTGATGGTTTCGGTTTGATTAGGGAAGAAGGAGCAATCAAGCTTAGCTTGTTATAAACTATATATTGATAACACCTTAAATTTGTTAATGGCTAAAAGGCGATGTTGGACTTGATAATTGATGAAGAAATGATGAACACACTAAAAAGTCAATCATGGCAAATTTAGGGGTCTAGGTCAATCCTTCTTAGTTTTATATAAACTCCATAAATACATATTATTGTTATAAGAAGGCCAAAGAAGTCAAATCCTTGAAAATTGTGTATTTATGTGTAAATTCTTACAAATTTTGGTTATATTCTCATTTAACTCAACAAAAACTTTATGTTGATGATATTAATAAGACAATAATGATCATATAAAACGGATGAACAAAAGTAAACCAAAGTGTGATGGTTAAATAGGTTGGAAGCTAATGGGTGGAACTAGGTATAAAAGTGACAATGCTAGATATGTGTTAATCTTGATGCATCTAGCCTCATTGAAGTGTTGAATCGAATGTGATTGTTACTAGATACTCTTTGACATCTCCAGTTGATAAGAAGAAGAAGAAGATGATGATGAATATTATACTTTAACATATGGTACTAATAATGGAAGTAATTAAGTGATACATAAAAATTGATAATTTTTTTACGTGTAAGATATAGCATTTAGGTTGATTGGCCTTGATCTTTAAATGTGCAAGTAACTCTTTAGGGACTTCGTATAACCTAATAGGTTTCGGTTTTAAGAATCATAATCTTTTTAGGATTAGATGTTGGCAATTACGCACATGCTATATAGATTTTAAATAAAATTCTAGGTTTGTTATTTGTTGTGTGTGCATGTGCAGGCATGCGTGCGTGTTTGCTGTTTATGCTTTAGTGTATCAACTAATCACAAGCATATAGCTGAATGGGATATGGCATATGATTGTGTACACAATAGTTGTGTATTGAGTTTTATGATTCATCCAATTAGGATTTTAAATTTCAGATACTCATAATTTTGACTAGACAATTGGATTGGACTAGGGGAATGTTAGGTTACTATTGGATTACAGATGAATACAAATTGTTTTGATAAGACTTGTAGAGTATATAAATAAAATTTGAGTTTATAAACAGCACCTACTGTTTTGGGATGTGACATGCTAATAATCTTAATATTTTTAGATCTTCAAGGACTTGAGTGATGGGGTAATCACCTATTTACTTCGTTAAAAGGGTGAGAATTTCCTCACGTCGAGAACATGAAAGACAGCGAGTATTCATCATGTAAAAAAGAAACTATTGCCGCTCTTCTGAACCGGCTGCCTTCAGAGATGGTGTTCCATCTGATTTCCGCCGAATGTGACAAGGAACGCCTTGGGAAGACATCTTATCTACAAGTTACAGTGTCTTACCTTCATTGAATATATAAAAGAGGCGCCATGTGCTGCAATTATTCTATCACTGATTGATTTGGATTATTGTGGCCATGAATGCACTAAAGACTCAAGCAGTCGCACTAGCAACTCATGCTATTTCCTTTGTCGGTTCCACGCGGAAGAAATGCTCAATGAGAAAAGATCTTACACAATATATATATATATATATATATATGTATGTACGCACACAAGTTTTTATTTATTTATTATTATTTGTATTTTATGCTTGTTTTAGATATATTTATGGTATATTTACCTATTTATGTTTTATATTTAAAGTTGAAGAAACCATCTCATCTATCTCTTATCAATGCATACTAAAAAAAAACCAGACAAAAAGAAATTATAAGTTAGTATCTTTTCCTAGGATTGATATAAGAAATATCATAACCTTTCATTAATTAATATTATTGTTTATTATCTAGTCTTATTATTACTGTTGTTTATTATCAGTTTTCTTCACTTTCCTTTTATTATCTATCTTTTATTCGGTTTTATCATCTGTTTATCCAGTTTAATATTTAGTATACATATGTATATATATATATATATATGTTTTTAACAATTACATTATGAGTTTGATGTTTTATCTGACACACTTCTCAAGTAAGAGAAATAAAATGGAATTTTAAATTATTTGAATAAATTGCTTAGATACATTATGAATTTAATATTTAGATTTATGATAAAGGTATAATTCTATTTGTACGAATTGATGTAATCATGATATATCTATTTAAGTCGGTGTTTGGTTCATCTATTTGTCTTACTTAGTGTCTATTTGAACATGGGTGTTTGTTTTTGAGAAAATTTTAAATTTGGTGTATGAACGTTGAAATTATCAACTTTATATCCAATCAAATATTGCATAGCTATTTTCCTATCTTACTAATATTGTTTGATTTGTTTTCTAATATGTAAGAAGTAGTCTATCAATGTTAATGGTGTTAAGATCTAGTAAAAATTTAATAATATGTTGTCTATTTTATATCCATAAATAAAGCAAACAATATTAAAAAGATAGTAAAAATAGTTATAAAAGTTTGATTGAGTGTTAAATTTACCAACTCAAAGTTCATATACTAAATTAAATTTTCTTACAAAGTTGAGATACTAAATTTGATATCTACCCGTGTCAAAAAAAAAAAATTACTTATAATATATATATATATTATCATATAAGTTAGATATAAATAAAAAAGAGGGTACCCAAATAGACAAACGTTGAAACAATCCAAGGTGTATGTTGGGTCTCCCTAGGATTCTTATTTTTATGTCAATGTCACATGATGATGGTCGTGTGAAATTTATTACTCATTAAATCTGTTTGGCCTGCTCGAGAAAAGTATTTGCTACTAATTAATCCAAATTACTATTCTATCATTTACTACTTACTTATTTTCAAGATATGTGGTTTTAATTCTAATTAATTATTAATGAATTAAGAATGGACGATGGGATGAGCATTACTGGTTGTATAACTTTTTCCCATAGTATTAATAAACATTTAGTACTTTAAAGAATTTGTTAAAACTTTCTTAATGAAAATAAAAATAAAAATAAAAGAGAATTACAAATTATCCCCTAAGCTTTTACCTAGGTGTGGATTCACTTCCTAAATTTTCAAAGTGAGCTTTTTGATTTCTTGAACTTTAAAAAATTCACATGATGAAGAACACTTAACATGACTTTTAAGCTAAGTGTTTTAGAAGCTGATTCCATCAATAGAGTATGGACCTGCAATCACAAAAAACAGTTAGTAGTGTGTCCAAGGGTTGTTCAGTACTCCAAAGAGAATATTCAAGAGAGAGAATGTGCATTAATCATATAAGTCACTTGCTCGTACCTGGTGGAGGGAAATGCTATTTATAGTTGTGGTCATACTAGAATAGGGTCACAGAATCTTTTTTTTTGTTATAGTGGATCTCAAAGCTGGTAGTTGACTTGTAATCAAGGTAAAGGATCCATTTTGAGTGTAAGCTAGAGTTGCTAAGATGTGGAATGTGGCCGAATTGGTAGTGTCTTGTGTCGAGATAAGAAATGTGTAGAACGTCAAGGGAGTAGATTGTTGGAGAGCTTGTAGTGTATTGGGGGCGAAAGGAGGTCGAGGTCAATGCCATATAGGTACCCTTAGGAGGTTAGGGGCCGAGTCTTAGGCGAGCTCAGCTCCTCGAGTGCTAAGTTAAGCTTGTGGGCTTCAAAGCTCTCTATGGGTCCTCAGCTTAGCAGGTTTTTTTAGTGGACCAATTGGCCTTAGTCTATCATCTGTCATTAACACTATTAAAATAAAATGGTGGGAATTGTAATATATCACCTCGAACTTTTACCTATATATGGATTTATCCCATAAACTTTCATTTAAATGCAAATTTACTACCCTAGAGTCATTGAAAACTGTTAACTGCCTTAACTGTGTCAATTTTTGAAAGTTTAAGGGGTTAAAGGTAGATCTACACCTTACTAAAAGTTTAGAGGGATAATTTGCAAATTCCCTAAAGATAAAAGCAACAATTCAATTGCATATACATTGAAAATTTTATTAGAATGATTAAACTCATAGAAGGCTCTAATTTTCCAAACCAAAGAAGAGATAAAGAAAGGGAATGAAAAAAGTGCCAGGCCAAGTAGCTTTTTTTCTTTTTTCTTTTTTCTCTCCTGTGTTTCTTATGAATTTCATTCAAAATTGCAGTACTACATTAATCATATAAATTGACACAATGTGATTGACTAACAAAGAGTTAAGGTATGGAAACTCAACATAATAATAAAAAAAATCAATTCAAGTATCAAAATGTCCTTCAGAAGGAATGTAATATCTTCAAAAACCAAACCAACTCAATTGCATGAATAAAACAATCCCACACAAGGGATAATATATATATATATATATATTGGTGATGGAAACAAAAAGAAAAAAGGAAAACAATAAGACAGATTCATTTATTTTAAAACCATCTATAGAAAAGTAAACATAAAATGGTGGAATTTTAATGTTGTCGATGATTAATGATGGTAGGAATGATGCAAGAAAAACAACAAAACCAAGAGTAAAAGAGGTAGACCTACAAATATGAATATCAACAATGATGGATTTGTGCATTTATGTTGATGAATAAAACAAAAATGTTTAGAAAGGAAGGGTGACCATGACCTATACAATTGCTTACTTTGTTATTTTTTTTAAGTGGGCTAGAGAAAGGGATTACTATTTGGAAGGGCTTTTCTATGCGCCTCTCGATTGCTTATTTTTATGTCAGCATTACATGTGTGAACAAGAATTATAATGAAATTTGATCTTTTTATTTATTTGGATCCTCGTATACAGAATAAAAAGAGCATAAAATTATAAGAAAACATACAACAAAAGATAAGGCAATGATTTATGGACAAAACTGAGTCAAGCTACTATAATATAACTAATGGTATAGTGATTTTTAGAATGTTAAAGAATTTAATTTCTCTAATAACTAGTTCCTCTGCTTTTCTACTCTCTCATGAACTAAATAGGGATAAAATCCTCAAATAAAGACCAAATTAATTGCTATAATGTAACAACAATTGCATAACAATCATTATACAGTCTCAATGGATTCGATTTCTTTAACAAAGTTCCTAACATTTTCTTCTCTTTTAGACATAATTTTGTATACACCACCCATACACACATATAGTTAATAGAAGTGGACAACCTAACACATAAAATAAGAAGTAACATAGACAACAAAAACCACACAAAAGAGGAAACAAGCAACGGCCCCACATATCCCGTGGACCTTTTGCTCATTTATTTGTCATTTGATGCTCAAAATATTGAGTTTTGGATAAATTAAAGATGCAAACATAACAGATCTCCACCTTATGTTGAATTTGTACAATTCAATTAACCTACATAGATCCTAAGTTGCATCAATAGTGTAGCTCTTCTTGTTTACTCTCACCACTCATCAACCATTTGAACAATCAAATGCACTTCATATACCATAAACCTCCTCAAGTCTATACATAAATGGCATCATCCATCCAGACTAATAATCATCCAACTGTCATAGTTGTCACCAACTATACCTTTTCAATCTTCCTCACTAATATAATCGTAGGCACTGGATACTTCTTGGACCCACTAATGTTAGACTTCCTCAAACTTTTTCACCTTAGTTATTTTTACAACACCTGAATGAAATAAAAAAAAAAAACTTTTCTATCTAATGACTAACATGGATATTCTTGTCATAGGAAACAAAAGTACTTGGATTGTCTACCTTAGTATCAATAGCTCCAGTAGAATAACTTGAAGTTGTCATAGCTTGCATAAGAACAAGTTTTTGGACATGACACCTTTTATCACTATACTGCATCAGACACATCCATGTTATCACATCTCATTGAATTAAACTAACCATCATGACATATTAAGCTAAGAATTGAAACATCTTGTGATAACTAGGGCATACACTTAATAGATGATATGACACATATCTACCATTATGTACTTTAACTTAAATTATTCCTACGTGAGCAATCTTCAAACTCTAACGGTTGTTCATCTATGTGTAACCACCTTCGCAATATATTTCCTCTTACCATCAGATGTTAATAACAATTTAATATCCTTATTCACTTTATTGTCATATTCACAAAAATTCTACCTTCATAATTCTACATCTATCCTTGATTCCACCTCCACCTAATGTAGTCTTTTTGTTCATAATGACAATAATTATTTATCTTTACTTATAGATATATTCTTGTAGAACCGTCATGGGTACTTAATTATTGGACTCATATGTAAGGTCGCAACTTATGGAGTTTATCTCATGGTTTAATTGGTTTTTACTCAATATAAGCCTATCTCATGGTTTAATGATCTTTACTTGATAGATTGCTCTTGACCTCTTTTATTTGTAAGCTTTTTTTCCCATAAATTATGGTCCATTGTAATTTAAGGAACAAGGTGGTAGATGATACAACAAGTTCATCACCTATTTATTATTCTAAGCCTTAACAACAATATTTTTAGAATTGACAATTGAAGAAGTAAAATCCTAAATATGCTATCTTGCCAATGACCTCATGCTTATTCAAGGCAAATAAGATTATTGCTTCACATCTGCTTGCAAGAGAGGCTTGGTGATGTATATTTCTTCTACTTTTCCATAATCCTATAAGTATTTTCTTAGCTAGTACTTTATCTAGTATCTTTTTTAACAAATTAGCTAAGTCATCATCAAGGCCTGTCATCAGGTTCTACCCACTAATCATCTTTAAAGGATTTTTCTCATTATTCAAAAGCCTTCTTCAAGTCTACTTACATTAGGACCCATCATGTATGCAATACAACCCAAAGTTCATCATCTATTAAACTTTTTAATTTCATTTTTGGTATCCATATTTTTAGTATGCAATTATAAGCTCTCAACATCATCAATCTCTCAAGCTTTCTCTAATGTGTAGACCAAATCTACAATTTTGTTGTAAATCATAGAATACATAACTAAGAAAGACATACCAAGTAAAAAGAGAAAGAATGGCGTACCAAAATTTATGTGGAAAACCTTAGAAGATTATTAATGCTTAAAGACTAAGGGTAAAACTAAAGTAAGTTAGTATATAACATAAGAGTAATGCTTTGGAATCTCTTACAAAATCTTAAAGGATTCAATTATCCTAATTCTTTTATGTGATTTTCCACTCTCATTATGCCACTTGTTACATTTAGTGTTAAAGAAAGTTTAGGTCCTAATACAAGAAATAGGAAATGTTAGGTCTTTTATCTTGATTTTGATGATAACAAACATTTTTATTAAGTGTTTACTAATGTGTTTTTTAAATGTACAAATTATTTAGAGTTTAACATAAAGTAGAAGAAATTGTATGATTATTAACCTACACAAATAAAAATTATGCAAATACGAACTAAATAAAAAGTTCAGCTTGAGCTCAAGCTCGATAAATTTTAAACAAATTGAGCTCGGGCTTTTGAAAGCTTAGCTCAACTCAATTCGCCTCCCTTGCAGCTATTTGCATGCAAATTTAATACTATTAGAAAAATTAATTAAAAAATTCATACTTTTTGAAAAAGTAGTATATATGTGTGTGTGTGTGTGTGTGAGAGGGAGGGAGTAGTGGATGGTGGAAGTTATTTGAAGAATTTTCAAAATAAATGCTTCTAAAATTGTAAATATTAACTTTATTTTAAGTCTTTAACAAATGAAAAAATGATTTTATTTTAAGGGTATTCATGGAAATAATATAAAAGACACCAAAAGCCCGACTTAAATAATATAGGTAACTTTTTTTTTCAAACAATAACTACTACTTTTTTTACATTTATTTTTTTTTAAAAGTTTTAATGAAATTAAGGAAAAATAATAATATCATGTTACATATAGTACATCTTATGGAACCCAAAATTTAGATAGATTTTATACAAGAATGTATTTTTATATTTTACATTGATATATTGGATTTTCAATAATTAAGTTTTTATTTGATATAATTAAATTTGCACATGCAACATGGATTCAATAGGCTCTTTATTGTTTATGTCAAAATCCAATAAATATATTTTAAACAAGTTATATGAGTTAGTTATAGTTATAATTGTCACGCCCCAAGGGGTACCATAAACGTAACAGTCCGCCATACTCAATATTAAAGTTTAAGTATGATAACCTTAGTCATTCCCAGAAGCTTCGATATTAAGTGTAAGGCATGCTCTCACAAATTTAGAGGATCATACATGGAATTATGAAGCTTAAGAAGATATAATAATAAATTAAGAAAAGAGGATTCATAATATTTATTTATTCAAAACAATATTCGTACATGTCTTAGGGGCATTTCCCCAACCACAAATAACTATATTCTATTATAAGAATATTTCTATAAAGTCTATATCCTATCCAACACCAAACTTCGTCTAGAAATTCCTTAACCCAAAAGGAAAATACCTAGCTACAGGGTAATCGTGGCCTTAAACACAAATAGGTGAACTGCAAAAGATATCTATAGGGGTATAAGCTAATAGGCTTAGTAAGAACTATTTTCATAAATAAACTTCTTGTGTAATGAAATTCAAACAAGTTATTTAAGCAGACAAATGAACGTAACATACACGTGGACAAATAAGGCATATGTTTTCCGAGAACTATATGTTGAATGGATTTACGCCCTCCATTCGGGGTTTGGTGATAAGTAACCTCAAAACAAGTAGTTTTAGTAAAAAAATTATGCTTTCGATCAATACCGCAAAGCATATTAATTCTACTTGATTTGAACCATGCTTCCGGACTTTCGCCAAGCATTTAATTCCATGTCACCAAGCAATTGCTTTCGATCATAACCGCCAAGTGTTACTTTCAACCTAAGCTACCATCCTTCTCACCTAAGGATAATAACCTAATGCAATATGACTCACTTCGTAGTATGCATGAATCAATTTATTTATGATATCACAACATCATTATTATCAAATTTTAAGGTGATCATGGAATTTCATTAAAGTGTTATACTAAAACAAACATTTAATCAATTCCAGCCTCAATATGCCCAGGATCCTTTCAAACAAATTTTTCGCATACATTCCAATTTTTCTTTTCTTAATTCTAATGTGACTAAACTACAAGCATAATCAAGTAAAGCAATTTAAGAAAATAAACTCACGATGCCATGTCGACACTTCTCTAAACGGATGAGTCGTTTCTCACAATCCACTTAGTCGAAATAATCCTCGGGGTATGGGTATCCTTCCTCGGGATCACCTAGTTGAGGAAAATACCCAAAATGAGTATTTCTTGATTATTTTCTTGAATTTTGACAAAACAATGTCATAAGAACGTCAAAGTTCGTATAAAGGAAGACTCCAATTTAAAATGGCCATAACTTGGTCATTTTAATTCGGAATTACGCATATAATATATTGATTTCTATTTACTCGAAAAGATCTATCCATTTCCAAAACTATTTTTATCAAACTAGATCATTTAAGCTCCAAAAACAGTGGTGATCAGATTCACACGAATTTTTCCTAACCCAAAGCAATTTGTTTCAAATATTAAATCATTCAAAAAATTGTTTGATATATAGTTAGTTATCTGTATAGTTGAAAAATTCCTTTTTCATAGATATATAGCTTATATTTTATCCTTGCTTAAGTGTTTATTGTTCAACCATGTTTCTTGGGTAAAACAATATTAATTAAGAGTTTAGAAAACTATAGTTTACAAGAAATCCATTTTGTAATCCTTTAAAATGAATATTTTGATTTCGTTTATTTTCAAAGAATCACTTTATGTTTATCTTACTATATTTTTCCTAAATGACTTTTAAATAACATAAATTTATTTTTTTTAAATCTCAATATTAGTACTACTTTTCCTATTTGTTCTTTGACTATTATTGAAAATCTTGGTTTTGAAAATTCTCATTTTCGTTTTAAGGGGTTTCCTTATATTATGTTTTTATGAAAATATTTAGTACTAAAGCCATCTTCTTTTAAGAAAACAAAGTAATTATAAAAAAATGATTCAAAAAGCTTTTTCAAAACAAAAGAAAATCTTTAAAATTGTAGTGAGTTCTTCTTAAAGCTTAAAAAAGAATAACTTTACTTTTGTTAAATCATAGAATTTATATTTTATATAAAACCATTCTTAGGTGATAAAATCTCCTTTTTGTCAAGTATTATTGAAGCTTCAAAAATTTAGACAACAATCTTAATGGGCATGATTATGAAAAATAATAACAAGCAAAAATAACATAAATAATAAAAAAAGTCAAGTATTGGGAGTCTTAGCTTCTTCAAGGCTCCCGGGACTAAGAAGTAGACTAGTCCCAAAAGAAAGAAATAAAAATAAATAAAGAAAATTTATTTTGACTTGATGAGGACAAGTCTAAGACTACAAACTAGTCTTAAAACAACAAGAAATAAATAAATTGCAATGGAAGAAATAAATAAATTACTTTGTATGAAATAAATAAATTGCAAGTGAGCTTATATGCTCTAAAGAATATATTGTAGATATATAATAATACTTAGTTAGATATAATAACAATAATAATATGAACAATGTAAAATAACAACATAACATAAATAGATATTCATAAACAAGAACAATAAACGAACATAGTGTAGCTTCTATAACATTTTATTTTTGGAACTCACACCATGGTTATGTAAAGTTACATGACATGAGAAGAAAGAATTTGTAAAGAAAAGTTTACCTAAAGAGAATTTTGAAGTATTATGTGGTAATGGGTTTTGTGTATGTAGAAGATGGTTTCAAATTATTTTGAGAGAGTTTTGAGAGAGTATTTGGAGAGAGTGTTGAGTGGAAAATTTGAGAGAGATTTAGTAGTAAATTTATGGGTAGTAATTGTGTGAAAGAAGTGAAAGAGGAGGGAGGTATTTATAGGAAATGAGGAGTGAATTTTGTGTGATTTAAATAAAGAAAAAAACAACAAAAATAGGGGGGGGGGGGGGGGTTGGGGGTGTGGTTTGGGGGTTGGGGGAGCGCCTGCCACATTATGGAGGGCGGAGAGAGGAGATTTGTTTTGTATTTTTGTTAAATAAATGTAATATTAAGTAAGGTAGATGTGAAATAAAGTTATGTGAAAGGTAAAAAGTAAATGTAATAGGTTATGGTGTTGTAAGAGTAGGTGTTAGAAAAGTAGAGAGAAAATAATAGTGTAGAATAGTAATGAATAATGTAATGTGAATGTAGATATGACTATAATAAGTATCGGTATAGAAAATACGCGTATATTGCGATATCTGTTATTTTTTACTTACCGAAAAAATTATAAAACTGATATTTTTGAAAACCTTTATTTTTACGAGCCTAATGGTATATTCGGAATATTTTTTATATTTTGAGCCCCGGAAAACATTTTTCAAAAAGTGTATTCTTTCGGGTTCAAAACGATTCGGTTTTACTAATATGATCTTTTTAAGCTTCCTTAAGAAATTACAAACTATTTTACATAATAAAATCTTACTTACTTTCTCAGGGTTGCTTATATCGGATTGCCGGACTTAAACCATTACGTCTACTTGGTTTTCTTATGAGCTACTGTACTACAACTATTGTGAAAAGTATATGCAATATATGTATTTTCTTCTTTAATTCTTAACTTTGCACATGCCATATCCAAAATTATCCTTTACCTTTGTTACCACCTATCGTTAAAGAACCAATAAAAAGGCATCATTTGTAAGGAAAAAAAGAAGCAAGATAGGGGTACTAATGTAATCATTCTAGAGAAAGAGAAGCAAAATAAGTTAATATAGACACATCACCTATATACAATTATTAAGTTTGCGCATTCATAAAGGAGAAAAAAATTGCAAAAATTACCTCGACAACCAAGAAAGCATAGAGAAAAAAAAATGAAAGCAAGATCAACCTCTTGATAAAAGGGATTAATTGTGAGTTAATAAGAGAAAAGGAGGATCATTATAGTGTTAAAAGTTGATGGTAGTTTATCCTATTGAGATTGTCTTTGGTTTTTTTTCTTTCGAACGATGAAAGTTAGATAAGAGATAATTTGAGCAACCATAAATGCTACAACAAAATCTCCAATGGAGTCAAACTTTTAGATTGAGGTTTGATATCTTTAGCAGAGAATGAACCATATTTTATTTTAAGGGTTAATATAAAAAACAGTACCTGAACTTTCAAAAGTTCAATTGGGTACTTGAAGTTTGGCTTTGACTATTTTGGTACCTAAACAAAGTTTTTGTAAACTTTTTTCGTGCTTGATTAAACTTACTTCAAGTATGAAAAAAGTACATGAAAACTTTATTCAGGTATTAAATTTATCAAAATCAAATTAAGTATGTGAAAACTTTATTCAGGTACCAAATTGTTCAAATAAAATTTTCAAGTGTCTGATTGAAGCGAAAGTTCATGTGCCATTTTTGTCATTAACCCTTTATTTAATGATCATCATCCTTCATGTTCTAATCATGCGAAAAATATTATGCAGCAAGTGATCAATTTCAATTTAGAAGCATAGGCCATTCAAAGAGTAAATGTTGCTAGTAGAATCATCTTATATACTAGAATCCTCTTCCAAGAGATTGGGTGAAAACCAAATCATAATTATAATGTTAAAATCGTTGACAATAGCGTTGGCTTAATGAGAGACATGGATGGTGAATGGATTACAGGTTTCTGTTTTAATATAGCGTTGTAACTCTCCTTACAAATAAATGGTGTGTGAAGGTCTGGAATTAGTTGGATGCTAAATTTCAGGAAGTTATACCTGGAGCTGGACAACTTAATGATTGTTAACATGCTCACTAAGAGAGATTTATCCTATACTTTCCCTTAAGTTTATTTAGAAATATTTATCATTTGCTGAGCAAAAATTAGGAAGTTTTGATTGTCCATACTTATCGTGAAGGAAACAAAGGCATTGATGAGCTTGGTTCTCTGGTCTATAATCTGCAGCAAGTCATGACTTATTTTGAATAGCCTCTAGCATTAGTGAAGAAATTATATTAAAGGAAAAATTGGTGTATCGTTTCACATAAATTTTTATGCTTAATTTCTTGAGTTCCTGGGTTGTTTCCCTGTTTTTCAAATTAAAAAAAAAAAAAGATTTAAGGATAGTTAGATGATGTTGTTTCTTCAAAGTTTACAAATTTAGACTTTGTTGATGTTAAAAAATGGCCCTTATTAAATTAGTAGGCAATTGAAATAAGAGATTTTTAAAATGGTGATAAATACTTCCATAAAGAAGTTAATTTGAAATTACAAAAGGAAAAAAAGATTATGGAATTTCACCACAAAGACAAAACATTTACACTTTTAACATTTGATACCTCATCATTAAAACCTAAACCTAGTATGGCTGAAAAAATTGTCAAGTAAATAAAAAGAAAAATAATTATGTGTGACATGCACAATTCATCATCATTTTCTTGAAATTCTCTAGAATTCATTATGGTGGAATTGAAAACAACTTTGAGGATGATTAAAAATCTCTGAATGGACTTATACTTTAAGATATATTTATTTATTTCTAAACTACCAAAAGAAATGGGTTCTAGATGTAGAAAAATGATATAAATAAAAGTATAGAGAGGGTAACTTACTTTGATAAACGTCTTTGCTTTAATAATTATATACACTAGCAGCTGATGACACCTGCACTGCATGTGCAGAAAATAAAAAAAACAAAAGCACAAAGGTTGAATTTTGGCTATGGAGATTGATACGATATGTATTGCCCTGATACCAAATGATACGAACCACATCAACCTGTGACGAGACTCGTTATAGTAATATGAAAAATTAAACCCTGACCATCTAAGAATCAATGGAAACTGCAACCCGCTACCTATAATGAAGCAAGAATCTTAGTATAAAGATGAAGACACCATAATCGAGGATAGAATTCGATTGAAAGTCATGGGTAAACGCCACGGGAAATCTCAAAATTCAAACGAATTCAATCCATAATTCAAAGAAAATCACTCACAATTTTAATATCGAAGATAAACTATCTTTTTAAAACAAAAGTAAAGGACTAATATCATAAAACAAAGGAAACCTAAGAGACATAAAAGAAAATACAACTTCGTCTAACTAAGTGGTGCCTATATCACAAAAGCTGGCAACTTTGGTGGTGGCCTTTAAAAACTTAAGTCTGTGAATATTGAAGGCCAATGGAAAGCCAACGGCCTAAGTCTATACGTTGGTGGCATAAATAGGAAAACCGGTGGCTTTCTGGTGGTGTACATGCTACTTCTTTAAACTATAATCTTTGTGTCCCAAACTATTTTAAAGCTTCCTTAGTTTCTTGACTCGAGTTTTTATCTTTGGAACTCCAGTCATTAGGCCTCCAATTCCTTGAAATGTAATGTTGGACTTAAACTTGTTTGACTTTAGGTATGATGCATCTATGTACATCAAAGATGGGGACGACTTTTGTTATAGAGGATATATAATATATATATAGATAGAGAGAGAGAGAGATAGAGACAGAGAAGAGTAAATTAGATGATGGAGGGAGAAGAGAGATAGAGAGGTAACCGTCGCCCATCGATAATTTTCCATAAGATAAAGTAATAAAAGCTTGCACAACCTACATAATAAACCTCACAAATCAACATAATATCAAGTCCAAATGTTTAGCTAGTGCAACATAAGCCTACTTCACAAAACAACATTAAACTACACAAAAATCAAACCCTACCACAAATCTCAAGATAAAGTTATACTTGATAAGGTACATTTTTGCCTTCTTCTTTGTGAACTTTGTATTTCTACAAGAAAAACAATTAGGGTTTCATTTAGCTATTTGTGGAGGATATCTGATTCTAAGTCTGTATTTTAGACTAGATTTACTTCTCATTGATAGTATTTTTTTATAGATATTTCGAATATTGAACTAACTAGGGTTTTATTTGTAATGTGTTTATGATGCACGAAACAATCAAGGGAAGAGGAAGAAAACATACTAGGTTTTAGTTTAGTGAGCCTCCATGAAAGAACAAGAAGAAGATGACTTGACACAGTTGTTTAATTTGGGTAAAATCTCTTATGTACACACAAACCCTACTTGTATAGCTTTGTATTTAAGCTGAGCCGCTGTTACTGGCTTTTGGTAGTTGTGTATCAACTTTTTAAACCAAAATAATGGATTCTTATTATGCTATGTAAGTCCACATGTTATATCCGATTATTAAAATATTATTATGTACTTAAATCCAAACTATACCTTTATGTGAGAGTCTCAAACTTGCATAATCTTTCCGATAACAAGGAAGTCTTCTATCTCTCTTAGTCATAACATAAAGACAATAGAAAAAAAAGGATAATATAAAGTAAGTTAAATAGGATTTTTTGACACAAATAAATAAATTGCTTAATACAATAGATTGAGAGAAAGAGAATAAAAAAAAAAAATGAGTGATAGGAAATGTGGTAGTTAAAAAATCTTATAGAAATGAAAAAGTTAAAAAGCGTGTGGGCCAAAAAAGAAAAAGTAAAAAAAGTGAAATTGCAATAACATGCGTAAAACCTCTCTATTTTATTATTGGTATAGTTTTAATGGTCGGTAAAATATTTTATTATTTTGGCTATAAGGGATAAAACCAATAATAACAGAACTCTCCATAAAACCGATAACCTCTTTCACTAGTAAAAATGTTAGTTTAAGAGGCGAATTTTTCGCCGCAGTAGCTTAAAACATCGTCTCAGTAATGCTACTGAGGCGAAAAATTCGCCTCAAAAGTTCACCTCTAAAGGTCCGCCATCTTAGGGAAAAGGACCAAATTCGTCTCATGTTTTAAAACATGAGGCGAAATTGGCCTCATGATAGGAGGAGTGCCATGTCAGATAGTGAGCGAAATTTGCCTCACTAGCTGACGTGGCATGAGGCCAATTTCGCCTCATATAGTAAAACAGAGGCAAATTGGCCTCATATATCAAAATAATTTTCGTAAGCTATAAAACAATATAAATAACACTATGGTAATAATTTTTTAAAAAATTTATAATTAATATAATTCTCATTTATTAATATTAATATTTTAATTAAAAATTTATTATTAATATATTTTTCTAAAATTTAAAAAAAAATGCAACGCATATTACAATAATATTATAAAAATTATATAATTAATATTAAGAATTTATTAATACTAATATTTTACTTTAATTTTTTTAATTAATATATTTTTTCAGAATTTATAAATAATAAATACAACACGTATTGCAATATTTTTTTAAAAAATGTATAATTAATATTACGAAATTATTTATATTTTACTTAAAATTGTATATTTAATATATTTTTTCAGAATTTATAAACAATAAATACAACACGTATTGCAATAATTTTTTTTAAAAATTATATAGTTAATATGACGAATTTATTAATATTAATATTTTACTTAAAATATTATATGTAAGTTTCTTATTATAAACATTTGAAGTAATAAAAATATTATGATATTATAAATATATTTATATTGATAAAATGTTATAAAATGGAAATCAAATATATCCAAAATTTGAAAAAAAATACAAAAACTTTGTAAATTAAAATGAAAATATTATACCTTATATTATATTTGATTTTAATGTTGTTGAACTTGTAATAAGAAATGATAAAAACCTACAAAAATAAATATAAATAAATAATTATAAATAAAAACTAAATACAAAATTAAAATAAGTTAAATGGAAATATAAAATGATTTACCATGGAAGATTTTGGTATGAATTCGGCTGATTGGAAGGAAATAGCTCGCGCGAACGGAGAAAAATTGGAGCGAGCATGAAGAGAGAAAAGAGGGGATATATAGGTGTGACTGGGCTGATGAGGTGAAATTCGCCTCATATGTTAAAATATGAGGGAAATTGGCCTCATGAGTTGGACAATGAGGCCAATTCGCCTCATATGACCAAATGAGGGGAATTTCGCCTCACATGAAAAAATTCAATTTTCCCGCACCGTTTTCTTCTCCCGCGTTGTCCGCTTAAAATTTTAAGTGTTTAATTAAAATTTTTGTAATGTTTTAAATATTAATTATTAAAAATATTTATTTATTAATCAATTTATTTACTATTAGACAAGATTAAGAATTAATCTTGTATAATTGGGTGATGTACTTTTATTTATTAAAAATTAATTATAAAAAAATCATATATAGATTAAATATTAATTATTAAAATTGTATATTTATTAATCAATTTATTTACTAGTAGATAAGATTAAAAATAAATCTTATTCAATTAGGTAATTACATTTATTGATGAAAAATTTATATAGATTAAATATTTATTATAAAAATTACATATTTATTAATAAATTTATTTACTAGTAGATAAGATTAAAATTAATCTTATTCAATTGGGATGTACTTATATTTATAAAAATCAATTATAAAAAATATATAGATTAAATATTTAATATTTAAAAATTATATATTTATTAATCAATTTATTTATTAGTAGATAAGATTAAAAGTAAATCTTATTCAATTGAGTAATACTTATATTATTAAAAATTAAATAGAAAAAATATTTATATAGATTAAATATTTATTATAAAAAATATATATTTATTAATCAATTTATTTTTAGTAGATAAGAATTAAAGTCAACCTTATTCAATTGGGGAATGTACTTTTATTTATTAAAAAGTTAATTATAAATAATATTTATATACATTAAATGTTTATATAGATTAAAATTTTTTATTAAAATTATATATTTATTAATCAATTTATTTACTAGTAGATAAGATTAAAAATTAATCTTATTCAATAGGGTAATGTACTTTTATTTATTAAAAATTAATTACAAAAAATTTATATAGATTAAATATTTAATAATAAAAAATAATATTTATAATCATTTATTTAATAGTAGATAAATTAAAAGTAAATCTTATTAATTGGGTAATGTACTTTTATTCATTAAAATTAATTAAAAAATATTTATAATATTAAATATTTGTTATAAAATATATATATATATGTATATTAATCAATTTATTTACTAGTAGATAAGATTGGAGAGTTATAATTATGAAGAAATATTTTCATAGATTTAATAATAATTATAAAAATATTTATTTAGTAATCAATTGATTTACTATATGAGATTAAAAATTAATCTTATTCATTGGGTAATATACTTTTATTTATCAAAAATTTATTACAAAAAACATTTATTTTAGATTAAATATTAATTATGAAAATATTTATTTAAAATCAATTGTTTTTACTAGTAGATGAGATAGAAGAGTTATATTTTAAATATCTCAATAACAAATTAATAAAATGAATTATTTAGGTTTATGGAGGATTTAAAAGAAATGATGGTAACATGAAAATTTTTGTAAAATAATAGTTTTGTTCGACATTTTGTATTTTGAGTAGATATTTTAATAATATTAAACATATAAAAGAAAATTTGGACTTTCTACAAAAATATAAAATTAAAATATATTAATTACAATACCCTAAAGTATCATATGGAATGTGATAATTATATATTTATCGTATTCGTTATGAAATTAAGTACGAAATAATATTTACAATTAAAATTTGTGATTTATAATCTTATAGATTACTTGATATTTAATATGTAAATAAGATCTTGATAAAAGTAGATGATAATAAGATAGTTTGTTGAGGAAATTATCTACGTTGGTTTGTTACTGAAATACCTCAAATCTTCACCTAGATTATAAATTGAGTTTAGATAGATTAAATGAATAAATGAATTATAGGATATAATTAGACAAGTTGCTTAATTTAATTAGCTAATAATTAAGTTGGTTTTGAGACAAAGATGAACAAGATTGAATGAACAATAGGTGTAAAGATGACTAGCTTATAATGATTTAATATATGCATTAGAAGAAAGTTTGTGAAAGATAAGTGTAATGAAAATAACCTTACCTAGTCCAATAAAATGTCATACATCACGATCATAAAGAGATACCAGTCAAAACTTGAAAAATCATGCATAGAGAAAGTAGTTCAAGAGATGCATAATAATAAAGACACACCAAACTCTGCTATGTTCTGCTTTACTATTGTCACTTCACATCTTTATTTAGGATTTCAGCAAATGTGAGTAAAGAAGAATGCAGATGTTATACCAAAATTGAATAGAATATCATTTTTTTATATTAAAAAATTGCTCTCTATTCTATATGTTCACTCTACCGAGTCAATCTATGGTAATTCATGGTAGTAAATAGAAAACAATGAAATTAGGATTAAAGTACGCTTAATAAAATTAGGGGAATAGAGAACAATCCCTTGCAAGGAATACTCACCATAGATGCTATTTAACACAAATTTGTATCTGGATATGATGGGTCCTCTATCCACTCGATGAGGCTATCTTGGCCTGCAATTTGTAAATTGGCATCAGTATATGAAATGGAGTGTAAAGAACCAATCCAATCCATAGTTACCTACCTATTAAAAAAAAAAAAAATTCTTTTACAAAGTACCACTATTTTTTTCCTAGTTTAGCTAAAAATACGAAAGAGCATGAATAAACTTGTTGAAACAATTTATTGATCTTACCTATATATCCACTGTCATAAAGATAAGGAATCCTCTTCATATGGGAAATTGAAAAGAGATAATCGGTGTTTTCACATGCTAAGTTTTTATTTTAAGCATTAACTACTTCTATAAAATATTGACTTAATTTTTTTAGCAAGTACAGAAGCCATTTATGAAAATCAATGTATCCATAATGTCAATTTTTCTTGCATAAAAATCATTGGCTCCGTTATTTCAAGGCATTCCACAATCTTTTTGAAGATGCCTTCTAATTGCTCGAATAAGCATTACACTTAAATATCCACCATTACAAGAAGAAGACTACATATAAGATAACAACAAGTTAATCTCAATTGTGAGATTTAACTAATCGCAAAATTAAAGAGCACTCAAAACAATAAAAAATGATAATATTTATCAGATAAGACCCATCTTGTGTATATGTTTGTTTCCACATTAGAGATATAGATTTAGAAAATGACTTGATATTATTTAAACAAAAAATGCACATTTAGCATTGCTAACACCCTATTAAGAAAATGTTTACCAACAATGCGATAAGTAAACTAAAATACGAATCCTAGCATATATTGAAGCTAGTCTTATACCCACTGCAGGTGAAACCATATCCGAAAACTTTTCTAGGTGATTCTAAGTATTGCTTTGATATTGCTAGGATCATAATGTTGGATACTAGCTTAAATAATGTCTCATCCATTATTCACTTTAAAATTTGTTACAACCATTTTCAAATAATCAAGATCTAATTAAGTTACCGATTTTGAATAGAGTTAGCGAGTTTTAACATGACAACAACATGAAAGCCTGCAATCACATTGCGAAAAAAGTAAATAAAAATGCATGATACATCTGGAAAGACACAATTATAATACAAATTATTTCCTATGAATTTTAATGCAAAATAAAGGACAAACACGGCCCATTAATCTCAATTGGCACCTTAATTCGAAATAACAATATATTTGGTATCAAGAAGAAAGAGAGTCTCCATGGAAAAGCATGGAAACAGAGTTGCTAGGGTTTTTCTTTTATGTAGAAAAAGAAAAGAGCGTGCCTCCATTTTTTTCAAGTAAAAAAGTTCCCTCCTATTATTACATCCTTGTCTTTTTGAAGTATTATTATGATTATTATCACAGGAGGATTTTTTTACCGTACATTAATGGATTAAAAAAGATTATTAATGATAGGAATATTTTTTTTTTAAGGAATAATTATTTTTGTGTTCAAATTTATTTCCTTTATTTTTTTTAAATGCATAGTGAATTTTTTAAAAATTAAACTTAATTCATTTTTCTCATTTATTTTACTTGATAATGAGAATTGGTAACGTTTACTTTTATAAAGGAGTTACAAATTCAATAGCACTTATGTGTAATTTAAATTTGTTCATAACGTGACTAATAATGTATATTTACTCACATTTAATAAACGCGACTAGAGTATAAGGAAAAGGTGACTTCTGCAAAATTTACAAACTCACCAAATGTCAAAATTCTTGTAGTGCTTATTGATTTATATAATTAGTAATATGTTAGTTTAGAAGCATACAACGAATTACATTTTATGTCTTATATTGAGATAAAGTCTAGTATATAACATTAAGTTCAAGATAATTCAAAAAAATGAGACTAGTCATAGTTATAATTTTATAATAGATGAAATATTTCCTTCCATAAGTTTTACATGTTATTTGATAAATGATTAATTTTAAATATTATTGTTTATATTTGCATTAGTGATAAGAAATATGTAATTGAACTTTTCGATAGAATAATTTTTTTTATTTTATGAAATAACGTTTGAACCACAAACCGAACCATACCGACAGTTTTTTTTTTCGGTTCGAAAAAATTACGAACCGAACCGTATAGTTAGATTTGAATTTAAAAAAAAAAATCGAACCGTAAATTATGGTGCGGTTCGGTTCGAGATGCTGCAAATCGAACCGAATGTACCGTGCACAACCCTAGTTTATAAAGGGGATTATGAGGGGAATTTCGCCTCATAAAACTGAGGCCAATTTCGCCTCATCCTAGTCAGCATATGAAGGCGAAATTGGCCACTGACTAGGCTAGTGGGGCGAAATTCCGCCTCATCATCCTAGTCAGCGCAAATTTCGCCTCATATGCTGACTAGGATGTGGCGAAATTGGCCTCAGTTTTCAGATGAGGCCAATTTCGCCTTAGATCTTTAAGAGGCGAATTTTGCCTCTTAATTTTCGCTTCCTTTACCCACTTTTTATACTAGTGTTTTAAAGCAACAACCTCTATATTTTTTATTGAAATATTGATATTATTTAATGTGTTTTCTTTAATATTTCATTATTCCATTACCTTCTCTTCATTAAAAAATATATTTAATTAATTTTTAATTATCGTGATGTAGTAAAATTGAAATTAATTGCTGAATCTTTTCATGGCATAACTATACGGATTTCCATGTAACTTATTAATAAGTGCCTAATCAATTGTTCGCAATGCAACGTTTAGCCAAAAAAAAAAAAAAACATAATAATAATAAAAAAAAAATAAATAAATAAAAACTTAAGTGAAGTATTTTTTTTCCATTTAAATGTTGTAAAGTTTTTATTAATATTTTTTCCATCATTGATTATTTAATATGGCATATTTATTGTAACTTTTGATTTTTTTGATGCATCTTAATTTAATTGAAAAACAAAAAGTAGCGACATGTAATTACCTTAAATTGCATCTAATTTAATAGAAACCCCACTTTATATGGAAGCAACTATTTGCAAATTTATAACTTTTTTCCAAACTTTTATATGATTTTTTTTTTTTTACTTCTCTTTATGAAAATAATTAATAAAACATTGTATATCTCAATGTGAATGTTTTTCTCCTAATAGCATACCCATCCCTAGTGTTAACTGTTAGTTGTTAGCATACCCATCCCTAGTGTTAACTGTTAGTTGTACCCATATTTTAATATATGAAAATATAAATTCATTTTTACACAACCTACCATATACTTAAATATTATTTATATTTATATGCTGTCATCAATGAATTATCTCAGCATCACTAATCATTCACGAAAAATGACAATATATGTATATGTGAGCCCTACAGACTCAACATATTGTCACCATTGCTCAAGTGGCATGTGATGTGTTTGATAAGATGAGGGCACTTCTTTTCCCAATCCCTTTCGATTAATTGCCACTGGTGAGTTGATTATTCAGTCCATTATCTTCTTCCCTTTTCAAATCAACATCATTTCACATGCATATATGACCTCCCCACAGCACCCTTCCCCGATATGCCTTCTTCATAGATGCTTCTGTCTGCTTAACCTTAGTTTAGTGATGCCCAAGAAATAAGTAAATATATCAAACTGTATTGTCTAATGAATTGAAACACTTCCTTAAGTACATTGTTTTGAGCAAAAATACAGTGCGACGCAAGCCGTTCAATATATATTAAAAAAAATTTTACACTTTTCCAATATTAGCGATTTTATGATCTTGGATAATTATCTTATGAAGTGAAAAGGAAATACATAAATAATAGTCCTTTTTTTTCCCATTTTTTAAAGAATTTGAAAAGTGCATTCGATTTTTATATGTTTTTATATGTTGTCACTAATATCTATAGGTATATACATAACCTTCTATAAATGTAATTAGCATATGTATATATATAAATATATTTATAATAAATTAAACAAAAATCAAAAAGGGAAAAAGGCAAGCCTCATGGAGGCCGTTGCCAGCCATGGAATATCAATTCAACATCAAAAATACACAAATCCATATCAAAGTACACATTCACGCCACAAATACTAAGCGATATGCCACACGTATATTGAAATTCAACTTGCAACTTTATATATGATCAATGAAAAAAAAAAATCAATAGTAAGTTAAAAATCTCAAACTCAATCCTATCTATGATCGTATTCTAGACATATGAACCTACAAGGACTACTGAGTACTAATACTCAACATTCCCTTGTTGTTTAACTTGCAAAATCGAGTGGATTAAGATAATAAATAAATAAATACTAAGTATAAATCACAAGTTAAAATTTAAATTGTCCAAATTGCAACAACGTTTAGGTCTCGAATCCCCACCAGGTGTTATATGATTTCACTAAAGATAATTCTAATACCATGAATGAATATTCTTGAATGGGAGGAACTTCTAATATATTTCAATATCCTTC